>JAEQBH010003217.1:600000-959659 GCA_016808115.1 Tetrastigma voinierianum | reverse complement strand
TTTATAACTTTGGTACCTTAACTAATCCTAAGAAGCCCTGGAGTTAATAGTCGGGGAAAACCTCTAAGTGGTTCTGAAGGGATTCAAATTGGTGATCATTTGGTTAAACAACAATTAAACCTCAAGGCCTTAGGCCAATTGAGCCTACCTAAATAGTTTTTATCATCTTTATCTGCTACTTGAAACACATTCTAAGATTATTGTCAAAGAAGTTAAAAGCTAACAAGGCATCCCTACAATGATGGTCGCAAATGAAGCTTTTAAAGCTTTTGGGACAGGTTGGATATTTGTCCTCACTTGTAGTTGTCCTGTCAATTGTATCATATAAAAATATAAATCAGTATCAAGAATTAATTTATCTAATTTGAAATAAATGAATTTGTTGCCATCCCTTGCATCATTTCGTTTGGGCTAGTAGTGTATGTTCGCTTACACATGCCTTTTATCTTGAAAATTTATTTTAAAACATATTTTAAAATTTTGATACAATACTAATTTTAAATCATTATTTTAAAACATTCTAAGATTACTGTTTTTTTAGCATAGATATAGTTAAGTTATTTTTATAATTTGATAATAAAAGAACAAAGTGTTTCCTGAAATCAAATACCTCCGTGACTTTACATGAAAATAATAATGAAAATGAGATAGTCAAAAAAATGCAAGGTCCTTTTCAAAAAAAAAAATAAAATAATATGGAAACGACATCACATACTACCTCATTTGCTTTAGAAAGTTTATATGATGAAGGAATTTTTTTCTTTTTTCTGGTTCTAAAATATATATTACAAGCCTAAAAAAAAAAGAGATTACTTCCAACAGTGATTGTATTATCTCTTTAATTGGAAAATTATTGCTGAATTTCAAATAGTTGCATACTGTTAAAAGTTCTAAGTTTTGTTTATATTGAATTTCCGACAAGTAAAATAATTCCTTTGAGGTTCTCATAATTTACTTGTTTGGATCAATATCACCTAAGATAAGAGCATAGCTGGATGATCAAACCATGAGAAAATACTTCTTTCCACCTTTTTATTATCCAATGCACGAAACCATTTAGCATTTAATATATTTACAACATTGCAAACTTTTTTTTTTGACATTTACTCCTATAATTATAAATGTTATCCAAAATTATGACTTGTCCTCAACCCTAATCACTTACAATCAAATAAGGGGTGTATTGATTAGACTTTACCATTCATAGACTTTTTAAGATGATGACTTCATAGAGCTCTTGGTATTATCTTCCACAGACTTTAATAAGATTTTTGTAGAGTTTGTAAATGTATATATGATTTTCATACACTTTTATTTTAAAATTTTTTTATAGATCTTTGACAGTAATTTTGTAAATATTGATAGATTTCTATAAAGTTTGGAATGTATGAATAATTTTATAGAATTCTTATATAGACTTGACAGAATTATGTAGATATTGATAAACTTTTATGGACTTTTTATAAATATTGATAGAATTTTGCAAACTTAAATAACTATAATAACTAATATTTTTAATAAACATAAATAAAAGTAAATATCATAATTAAATAATTTCACTGGTGCCAACCCACACTATTAAAACAGGTTTCTGGACCAAGAATACAAATTCCTCAATTTTTTCCTTATTTAAAATCAAAATTCCAATTTCCAAAATTTATCAATTTATGAAATAAGAAATTGTATTTAATGTAATTTTAATATTAATCCATATAAAAATATTTTTATTCACATACTTATATCTTACTTAATCAAACATAAACAATACATATGTGATTTTAGGAACAATCAAGAATTATAATCAATAAAAAAAAATAAACATATCTATTTTTGTCATCAAGACTATCCTAAAATCATAGAGCTGTGTCCCCAAACCAGATTAATCAAATTACTACAATACTAATTGATCTGGTTGCCAAACCCTTACCTCAAAAAATTTATTATATACAAATAACTTTAGTTTAATAATGAATAGATATCCTGATTATCACGAATAACATGATCTCTCATCAGCACAGAATCGAGAGAAGAAACAATAAAAACACCATATAATGAATTAAGACAAATTTTACCGGTAAGATAAGATGACGGTTAAAGCTGATATAATCGCCTTTCTCCTCAACTGCTTCTTCCTTCACGGATTGCTTAATGGAAATCGCGGAGAACCATATATTTATATACTTATTTTCTTGGAAGCCGCTAATAAGTTATTGGCTTTGATTGATTTATATTGAATTTGCATACAAGAAGAATTGAATAAAATCATGATTCTCGAATTAAAATATCATACTTTTAGTTCTTAAAATATTATATTTGTATTTTTCGATTATGATTTTGATTATTTATTCTTGAACATGCTTATGATATTTTTAGTTCTTAAAATACTATATTTGTATGTAAACGATTAAAATAATAATTGTATGTAATTTAGAACAATCTCTTAGTTCTAAAATATGAAGAATTAAAAATTATCTAATTTTAGAATCATATGAGTTTTTAAATATTATCTAACCTGTAGGGTTAAACCCTTATCTCTAAAAAATCCCGATTGACTTCACCACTTTGATCCATAAGCCTCCAGCTTCAAATCTACGAAGCAAGAGAATTTAAATAGTGATATTTACATATTCATATCAGAAAAGTCATTAATACCACTAAAGTAGCTTAAATCTAACGCCTATTAAGTATAATGACTTTTTCTATATCGTATACTTTTATTGTAGAAATAGAAAAGCTTTTAATTCAATACATCCACTGATCTGACTTCCTATTCATTCTTCCATGTCTTAATAAAATACATCACGATTCAGTCTTATAAACTATAGAATAACATCCAACAAACCGTATTCTTTTATAGTTTTTGTAATTCCAACTTAAAGTCGTTAAAAGTTGTAATTCAATACAACCCCTCTCGTTCCTGTCTTAAATATCTTCATAAAGCTTAAAATATTTTTTGGTGCTGCTGATTAGAGTTTTTTACCACTGGATATTTACTCTAGTTTTCTTTGATTTCTACCCCAAAGCTTCAAAATCAAAAGTTGTTTGGGATTCAGTATTTTAATTTAGAAGGCAGCTCTCATCCATCCCTAATAAAAATATTATTCTTAACTGTTTAAAATATATAATAAGCTCTTCGTTAGGATCAAATTTAAAATTTATAAACTATTTTATATTTGACTTTTCATACAAAATAAAATAGATGATTATTGTTATTTAGCTACGTTTTTGGTAAACTGTTTTCGAGAATTGTTTTCTTAAATGTTGCCAAACTGGAGTTTTGGATTAAAATACTATTTTTCAAAAAAAAAAAATTGTAAAAATAGTTTTGATTTCAAACTAAGATAATATCACTGTCTTGGAATACGCAGAAAACAATTGTCTGTCCTCAATGTCAACCACATTTGTAGCAAGAATACTTATTTTAATAATAATAAAAATTAAAATGATAGTAATTATTTTAAAAAATATTAATAAGATAAATATGAAAAAAACAATTAAAATAATAATATAAAATGTAAGAAAATATAATTTTTAAAATAATTATATTTTAAATTATTTGTTGAAAAATGGATTATTGCATGAGGTTTCCATTATTTTAATATCAATTAAGATTTTTTTAAATAGTTAATAAGATAATATAAAAAATAATTTGAAATGGTTATGAAGATAGGGTCGACAATATATTTGAAATAAATACTTTTATTGATTATTATTAAATATTAAAAATTGTTTTAATTCGAGATAAACTAATTTTTTCAACTGATATCCTTAACTAGTTTATATAGGATTAAAACAAAATTTTGATATTTTTACGCCACTGTTAATCACAAAAGCACTTGTCTTGAACTTAAATTATTTGGCTGTCATTTTATTTTATTGATCCTTATTCTCCAAACTATTCTTCATATTCTGTCGCTCCAACCTCCTCTTCCTATGCTAATTTACTCAGATCTTAACTCCCTATTATCTCACCAACCCAACTTATTACTAATAACGCCATTGTTCGTTATTTAAATGACAATCAAAATTTTTAAAACGCCCAAAGCCCTGCTCAGATACTGGGTAATTGAAATTAGAGTTTGTAGCGACAACCGTTAAGTTTCAAGACACAAACTCAACACCAAAACCACACCGGCGATGTATCACACGCCTTGTGGCTACAAACTCATATCTGGGGCCTCTTTGTTACGACAAACTCATAATTTATTTAAAAATATTTAATTTTTTGTTAATGATAGCACTTCATTATTAAAAAACAATTATCAAATATATATGAAATTATAAATATTTATTTTAAAGATAATGTTTGATATCTAAAATATTTAAAATAAAAATTATTATTATTATTTTTTACATCAACTTATTTTAAAAATTATTGAAACGAGAATATTTAAAAATCAAATACAACCTCATTCAACACGAAGTCCTATCATTGACTTCCTAATCAAATATTAACCATATGTTACAATATATAATATATAAAGTGAAGTAATTATTCAAGAGAAATATCTATATGAAAATTGTTATTATAAATATTTATTTTAAAGATAATGTTTGATATTCAAAAATATTTAAAATAAAAATTATTATTATTATTTTTTACATAATAATCAACTTATTTTAAAAAATTATTTAAACGGTAATATTTAAAAATCAAATACCAAATTATTAAATAATGAAGTCACATCATTGACAAAAATAAATATTTAAATAATGGCAGCTCAAGAGAAATATCTATATGAAAAATTGTTAATAATTAATTATTTAATTTTACAATTTGTATTTGATTTTTGTTAAAAACCATCGTCTGTTCAATAATTCTTAAATAATGTTTAGATGTTAAAAAAATCATTGTCTCAATACTTCCTGTAATCAACTATTATCTCAACATTCTAATGACATTCCAAACATTCATCTTCCATGTTTCTGAAAGAAAAATTGAAGGAAAACAAATACGATTATTGTTAGATAATTTAAAGAAAAAAGGTTTTTTATTAATATATTATTTTAATCGATTTTTAAGGGAATAAGTGTACCTATAGTATTTTATAGGATTTTTCTTTATATTTTTTCATATTTTTAGGTCATCTAAACTTGGAAAATGTTTGTTTTCCAAAAACCGATATTTTCTGCTTTCAACATGAAAAATAAGAACAAAATATAATTAGAATTATTTTTGAAGGATAATTAAAATTATTTGAAAGAATTATATGTATGTTTAAATCATTTAATATTTGTATAACACTTGAGTAACTTCTTGTTAAACCCCAAACTATCATTGGTCGCTGACTATGGCTCAATCTTAAGGCTATCACGAGAAATAATCTCTATCCCACATGAATAAGTTTTTCTTTTATTTATTTAATCTTATTCTAATATTCTAACAAATAGTTATTTCCATAGGTTAACTAATAAAATATATTTAAGATTTAACGAAAAGTTACTTATAAAGTGCATATTTCTATTAATTTACCGAAGATATGCATTTCAAGGTAATATCCATTACCCGGGATTATATTTTCCTTATTATTGGTGTGTAATAGTGCACCCTTAACATAATTACCCTTATATTATTTCAATATACTTCCAACAATTACTATAATATGACAATACTAACAAAATAATCGTTGATTTCAAAGACTAAAATAGCTTTCAAAATAAATGTAAGTAAATTTTACTTATATTTTTCTTAATTTTTCTATATAATTACCAAATAAGGGAAAATTAATATTTTCTTTTTCCTTAGAATTTTCCACGAATAACAAAATAAGGAAAATTTTATATTTTCATTTCCTGTTCTTTTTCCTTATCTTTTTCCTTTCAATTTTCCCCATCGCCAGGTTCCATACATAGTCTCTATATCCTCATATTATTTAATCCCGATTGAAACCTATTTTGCATAGGTCAAATATGTTTGTTTCCAATTATTCCCGTGATATGTTATTATAATAGGAAAAATAAATGAGGATTGAAACATATGAAATATATAAAAAGTTGTCATTGTGCCTTCGATACCGGTTGATCGTGACGTTTGAACAACTGGTGATATGATATACTCAAAGACAGATATTAACAAACAAAAGTTCAAATTAATCCTCAATTGTAAATATCCCCTAAAAAGTGGAAATAGGTTCCAACTTTGTCCAATATGAGATGATAGTAGTGTGTACCGAATGTTGAAATTGGTTAACACAACTGACTCAGGAAATTGAATTATATATTGAGGTCATTTGAGTCAAACCATAAGTGAATCAATCTGTGGGTGACTACATAGATTTATTGGTTAGAGTAAATGATAATGTTGCAGATCATTCATGGTCAGGCTTACTAATAGCCCAACACCCGATAGTGATAGATGCGAAGATAATATGAGATGACGAAGACTATAAAGATGAAGAAGCACGATGAATTCGATGAAGATGGTGAGCACGAATCTAATGGAGATATGGGGATGTTCAAGCCGATGGATGCCATCATTTCATACTTTTAACCAACTTTGAGAATGAGTAAGGAATATAAGGTTTCAGGATGCAACATCTTTGCGACGTGATCAAATAACCCAAATGTCATGACCCGTGATGAGTCATCCCATGTTCAAGATCACTTAGCACCAATTCTCAATTTGAAAATGTTGACAATCTTGGTAATGTTATTTCAAATTATCGACCTCATGGGTGAAGCTGCACAATCAAATACTCTCATGTGGAGAATTGTAGCTGGCCGTTTTTAATTCCAAATCGCTTTTACAAGAGGTTACAAAGATTTACTCAATTAAAGCACACCAAGAGTTTGTGGTTGCTGCATCCTCAAAAAAAATTTAGTTTTAAGATGTAAGAAGGCCAAAGAATGTTAATGTCCATGGACGCTTCAGTTGTCATGCTAGGTGAAAGATACTAGTTTATTTGTTATCAACAAGTATAAAGGGTCACATACTTGTCAATTTTTACTTGAATCGAGACCATCATCAACACCCCGACTAAACCCTAGTAGTTTATTACAAGTTTAGGTATAATATAAGTAAAATTAGCATTTTGAAATTAAGTGTGAAGAAGGATATAACCAGATTTTTGAAGTAAAGGCAAATTGATAATTTGTAAAATGAGGACCCAAATGTCATAAAACAAGAAAATGATATGTTATTGTAGGAATTTAGATAAGTTGATTTTCAAATAGGATGAAGTAAAATGACTAAAATGCAACAGCTAAAAAATTTAAGTCAAAAAGAGGTATGAGCCAAACAAGGCCTTATAACAAATGGGGATAGACTGGGGTTCTGTCTTGAATGAGACAAGTTCTCATTTTGGATTTGGAGTGCTAGGGCTTACGGTTTGGAGGAGAGCCAAGTTTGGTTTGTTTTTTCTCTCCATCTTTTGGGTTCTCCTTGTTCAAGTAAGAAGAAAAGAGAAGAAATCAAGGTATGGAATTCATGTTTGGAACTCTCATATTTGATTGCACTCTTCCTATGATAGGAAATCGCCGGCAACTCCACGCAACCCTCGCCAAGCTCGCCTCAACCAACAAGTTACCATGAAGCTGCTTCAAACCGGCCGGAACTCGTATTTGGAAAACGTGGGTTATAAATTTTTTCACTTTTCTATCAAAAATCACACCTTAAATTTAATCGTAAAATCCGGCAAAGATAACGATCGCATCTGGTCAAGCCCAAAATACAAAATCACCCTCAGAGTAAAACAAAAAATACACTCTTACTGTTTTCCAAATGTCCACCATAACACACAAAAGGACCCTCCGGGTCCTCATCAAAACAGTAAGATAAGGATCAATCCAATATAGGTTTATCGCGAACCCTGCTTTTTCTTCAAACCATGCATGCATATTTTACAAAAGATATTTACATATACAAATGCCACATTTTTAACTTACTAGTTTTAATCTACACCTTATCTTTATATGTCACAACACAAATAGTTTCCAAGACTGAGGGATTCCGGAAAGTCTTTAGCTTCAACACCGCATTCCGGAAAATTTGTTTTTAAAAACAAAACCGGTGAGCCAAACGGGCTCGCGGAGTACTATGTTCTAAATGTTACCGTCACGTTGCACTCCTAATATGAAAATTGCATAAATGGTTGTAAAACTCGTTTATGAGAAAACCGAAGTTTTTGCTATGAAACCATTTCTAAAACTCGTTTCCTAAAACTATTATGCTATTGAAACCTAAGCTGGGCCGGGCCGTAAAACTGTTTCGAACTAATTCTCGTCAGCGAAATTGCTCAAAACTATTTCATAAGTTAAAATCAAGCTTGGTGGTTAATATCTAAAAGTGCTATAATCGGGAATCAAGTACCAACCACCGCGGCCCATTTCTCGGGGGCCACCTGAAGTGATGCCTCTAACCTGAATTTGCAGACAGTAGTGAACCTCGAACACTACTCTATTAAGATGGTCCCGTTGAACACGACGATCTATATAGCATAATGGAACCTCGAACCAAAATGCTCTGCGATGGAACCTCGTAACCAACACTCATCGCTATGTACTAAGTCAAGGCTAACTATATACCTCGAATGTGCGCAGGGCGACCACTATATAAATATATACTAGATCTAAACCCCACTGTCGACCGTGCAATATAGTTAGTCATAATATCCCATAACATTGCCATGCACAATCCAGACACATCTCGACCGTAAACCGAGCCGCGCCATCCCAGGGGTTTGCTAAACCATGCCAAATCGTTTTTAAATACTGAATCGAACTTTTCTCACGAGTATAACAATTGGGAGTAAAAATGCTTTATAAATCTATATTTCAAAGCACTTTACAAACTTGTAATTTAAATTTTTGTTTTAAAAAAAGGATTTTGAGTACTCACCTTTTTCTCGACTAATTTCTTTCAAATTCAAGACCAGATTCTCGTCTGACGCTCAAATCGCCTACATAATCCATACATTCATCTAAATTACCTTAAAATGCCCTCGCCTTTAACGTTTTAACCATAAAACATACACACACATGGCCAAAGCCGACTATTATCGAACTTAACTTCGATTCTAACAAAACTTTACGTGCATCCCATTTCTCCGATACGACATCAATAATACGACAGGAAATTGATCAAAATGTCCATACACATTAAATGCCCCATAAAAACTACCCCGTTTCTTAGTCAACTTCTTGACTCAAGGGACTTTCTAGAGAGTCTAACACCAAACATTTCTGAAAATTTTGTCCCGACTTCGCCGACTATACTCGGGGCCAATCTGAACTGGCCGAAAATCAATCCCAAAATTCAGCCTTGACTGCCGAATACGCCTCCCAAAAATTCTAAACTCGCCTAAAAATTTTGGGATCGGTTTACGACCTTCACGCCTTCTAAGAAAATTTCAAGCCATTACATAACCTTAGACTTGAAATAACACAACAGTAATAAATTTTCTACCTTTTAAAGTTTGATGTAAGGCTATGATATTTGCATCTACAAGGTAGCCTCTCGCCGCGCATGTCATCTCTTGTTCGCTTCCACCTAAAGCCTACTCATTCACTTCCATAAATATGAGTAAAACAAAAAGAAGGAAAGAAAAATTAAAATCGCCCTCTCTCAGCTCTCCTCTCCCGTCCGTCATGTCGTGCTCGAAGTTCCTCCTTTTGCCTTTTATGTTTGTTTGTTTTTTTTTTTTCAAGTGGGACCCATATGTCCCTTTTTATTTCACTTCTTGGTCTATTTAAACCCCAAAACAAATTATTTTGTCCCGGTTTCAATTTCCTTTATCATAATTGAATATTCTTTAAATATTTGCCATTTTTCAAGATTTTTCTAAAATCCTATTTTCAGGTTTCACTCTAAACTCGTTGCCTTAGGCCTCGTAAAATATTCGACTATCTCTAATTAAACGAACTTTCTAGGTCGTACTAGATTTCGCGACAATGAACTTAACGGCGCAGATCTGCTTCATCATCCGAGATCTAGAGAATTTTTGAAACTTCCCTGAACTATTTGGCAATTTTTATTATTATTATTTTAATATTTAAACTTCCATTAATTATACTTTCACCCTCCACCTTCCTTAATTGCAAAGTGCCACAATTCTTTGAAAATTTTATACTTTTATCCTTTACAATGGCACTCGTGGACATATGCGCCCACGCTACATGTACCGTGCACCCCATCTGGGGGATTCGGTGTTACAACTCTCCTTCAGAACATTTCGTCTCGAAATGAACAAACTTAAATTCAAAGGAAATAAAAATACTTCATTAAGAAAATACTGCAGGTAACACACGGCAGACTGAGCCTCCTCGACTCCCATGTAGTCTCTTTAATCCCATGATTCCCCCATAAAACTTTGACTAATGAAATGACCTTATTCCGCAAAATCTGCTCTCTGCGATCTACTATCTGCATTGGTTGCTCCTTATAGGTCAAATTATCCTTTAGTTCTACTGGCTAATCTTTGAGTACATGGGAGGGATCTGGAATGTACTTGCGGAGCATGGATACATGAAACACATTATGAACCTTAGACAACTCTGGAGGAAGGTCTAATCTATATGCTACTGGTCCCACTCTGGCAATAATCTCATATGGCCCTATGTATCTGGGCCTCAGCTTTCCGCGTCTTCCAAATCTGAGGACACCTTTCCAAGGGGAAACTTTGAGGAAGACCCTATCGCCCACTTTAAACTGGAGATCCCTACTGTCCCGCATAACTTTCTCTCACTGTTCCTCGGTTATCTGAGTCTGCCTCTAATAACTGATCTTATCTAAGGTAATCTGTACTAACTCTAGCCTTATCGCTTCTCTCTCCTACTTCATCCCAAAGATACCTGAGAGTACGACACTTCCCAGACATACAATGCTTTCCAAATGGAGCCATGCCTATGCTGGATTGATAACTGTTGTTGTAGGCGAACTCATCAGAGATAAATGTGTATCCCAGCTTCCCTTAAACTCTATCACGCATGCTCTTAAGTATTGTCCTCTGGCCAGTCAATAGTTCTCTCCGACCCACCACGCCCGAGGATGGAAAGCCGGTATAAAGTGCAATCGAGTCCCCATGGCATCCCAGAACCGGACCAAAATCCGGATGTGAACTGGGTCTCGATATGAGACTATCGATGAGGAACACCATGTAATCTAACTATCTCCCTCCATATACTTCCTGGGCTAACTTGTCCAATGGGTCATCATTGCTAACTGTGAGGAAAATGCGCTGATTTTGTTAATCTATCCACTATCACCCATATGGTACGTGTCGCTCTCCGAGTCTTCTAAGCCCTAACAAAATCCATAGTAATCTTATCCCACCTCCACATGCCAGAATCGGAAGGGTCAGATCTTCCTCGCTGAAGCCTGCAGCTCGCTCTTACCCGTCGACAGTGTTAGGCAACCGGATTACCGAAATTCGCACTTCCTTTTTCATGCCCTTCCACCAATAATGCTCCCTCGCAGTATGATACATCTTTGTATGTTACCGTGGTGCATGGCATATGCCGAAGAGTGAGCCTCTTCCATGATTTCCCCTAGTTCACCTATTTCAAAAATACACACATTTGACTCTCTAACTATTACTCCATCGTTTCTGACTGAACTGGGTTTCTTACTACCTCAATCTCCTACTCTCAACTTAATCATCTCTCGAAACCCGTCTAATCTTCCTCGACATTTGATCCACGAGAAGAAGGATCAACATAAATGATGTCAACGCTGTCCTCAGACGCCCACCGCAACCGGAACTCCCAAAGATCTCAACTCTATCAACAATGGGAGATATACCGTTTGGGTGCATAAGCATGGGAACCCTCCGATTTCCTACTAGCATCGACCACTACATCGGGCCTTCCCTGATGGTACTCTATCGTGCAATCATAATCCTTAATCAACTCCAACCAACGGCGCCGCCTGCTGCTCTTCGAGTAAAGATATATTGCGGTGCTCTATGATCGGTGAATATCTCGACAAAGGAACACCAGATAGATAATGTCTCCGCATCTTAGAGCGAAAACCACCGGCCGCTAGTTCTAAATCACGGGTTCGGTACTGCCGTGTTCTTTAACCCACGTGAAGCATAAGCTATCACTCTACCATCCCGCATCAAACACACCCTAACCCTTGTCTCGGAGGCATCACCAGTATACCACATAACCCGTCCTTTCCCCGACCTGTGAGTGCACACCGAGCCGCCGTCAATCTCGTCTCTCCTCAAAACTAAGGCCGAAGGTGCATCCGACCACCGAATTTCTCATCCTTTTCAATAGATCAACATAGTTACCATCTGAAAATCCCTCAACAAATTCCTCGTAATAACCGCCAATCCAAGGAAATCGCGAACTCGCCGTAAAACACTGCTGGCGGCTTCCAGTTCACTATAGCTTCGATCTTCTGAGGATCCACACTAATACCTTCTACCGAAATGACATGACCCAAGAAAGCTACTATTCAACCAAAACTGCACTTACTAAACTTAGCGTATAACTGACGCCTTTAGAATCCTAAATACCGGGTCCGAAGATGCTCGCATGTTCCTCCGACGCCCGAGTACACTAGAATGTCATCAATGAATACGATCACAAATCCTATCTAGCCACGGACCGAATACCCCGGTTTCATCAAATCCATGAACGCACCGGCTTTAACAATAATCCGAATGGCATGCTAGAACTCAGAGTGACCATATCTCGCCCTAAAGGCGCCTTAGGAAACATCATTCTCCTAATTCTCAATCGATGGTAGCTCCCATCTTAGGTCAATCTTTTTAATATACCCGAGATCCATGCATTGGTCAAATAGAAATTATCTATACAGGGAAGCTGATACTCGGTTGCGCATTGCCGCCCAATCTCATTGTCTATGGGCCTATACACAACTGTAAGCTTCCATCTTTCTTCTTTACGAAGAGAACTAGAGCTCCCCACGGTGAGGTACTAGGTCGGATGAAGCCCTTGCTTAGCAATTCCTCCAATTGTGCCTTCAATTCTTTCAACTCTATTGGCGCCATTCTATACTGAGGAACGGATATCGCCTAAGCCCCCTGGATCCCAGCTCAATACAAACTCACCACTCTATCCCAGAACCCCCAACTATCATCCGGAAAGACATCCGGAACTCTTGACTATGCAGGATGTTCCACTTCGTGTCCCCTCGGCTCTCCTATCCACTACAATGCTAAATGTCAACCCAGCAACCTTTCCGAAGCATTTTCGAGGCGGTCATGGCATTAATGAGACTAGGCGATCTCTTCTCATTCCCCAAATATCACGCGCCAGTTCCTTCCGGGCCGTAACCAATTCTACTTCCTTCTTAGGCAATCTAAGGTGGCTTTATGCCTGGATAACCAGTCCATACCCAAGATTATATCAAATCACGGATACCTAACACTATCAAGTCCGGCCGGAAAATCCTTTATTCTCGATCACCACTTACTACCTAGAACTATCCTTTCTGATGTCATAGTATCCCATTGGGTACCACTAACCACCATACCTAATTCATCTATAGGCTAGGACTCTATCCGGTGCTCTCGCTGAATGGTACCGAATAAATGGAATGAGTGGCTCGGGTCCACCAATGATATGCATCATGATCGGGGAACTCGAAATCATACTAGTAATCACTGCCTCTGTGATGCATCCGTCTCTCCCGGGCTGCAGGATCAAATACTCGAGCCCAGCACGAGCACCACTCGATCCGCTGCCACCTGGTACCGGCCTCCGGCCTCCCGCACCCCCACCGGCGAATTCTCACCAGGTGTCAGATCAAGCACTCACCTAAACCACCCCTACCAGCCCGACGGATCGCCGGTGCCCTGTGGGTAGGGCGCACTGCACTCCACCTCGAGGTCTCTACTACTAACCTGACGCGCCCCTGACAAAGGACCTTCCTGCCCGCTAGAATGGAAACATCCTCGCCATATTTATCCCGTGACCTCCGAGATGCCTCTCCGACATGTGGCACAATGAAAAGATGATACCGAAGATTCAACAATCTCCTGGCTGGCCGGGTGATCATCCTGATCCCTACTTGATGCTACCCTCGTCCCGGGAAATTTCTACCGCCAGTCCACTTCTTTCCTTTCTTCTACTAGACTGACCGGGTGCCTGGTCATTAGTGCCGGGAGCAACCTCTCTTACCGCCCGGTCGCCCGAGTTAGAACTGAACCCGTCCTTTCTACCTTTAGTGCAAATTTCAAACTTTTCATAAAATCAGTTGCCGCTTTTACTCTTAAAAGTTTAAAACTTCTTTTATAAACTATTTGCTTCGCTTTTGCTATGTCCTAGGGGTAAACATCGGAAACTTTGTATCTACCGCGGCCGCTGGAAATACCGTGCGGCTCACGTCACATTTTTTCTCCGGCAATTGGCGGTGGAAAGCACCCCTGTTCACGCCACCATATAATAGCTAGAACACCAACCTCTATCTAACCATAAGTACCGCTCCGTCGCCTAGTACTCACATCATAAGTTTTAGCCCCCACTGAGCGCGTTTCTATCATGCCCCTCTCGTCTTCCGAGGCTCCTGCACCGACGGGTAGCCGGCCAGAACAATCAGATAACCCCGGATCCGTCAAGGTACCGCCACTCGCCTCGCGGCCCTCGATGGTTCTCGCTGGGCTGATCCATCAGCGATTTTCAGATCTAAAGTTCGACACACCCTCTCGTGGTGCCCGTGCGAAGTCCCAGATCACCCCACGCACTTCGTCCAGACATAACAGAATTTCAAAGTTAAAAGATTCAAGGACATCTTTTCAATATTTGATGTATGCAAGGATTTTAGCAAAACAATATAGGTCAGAATAGGGAAATCATTATTATAAAAACACCGAGTAGGAAATAATCGTGTAAAAACGCTGTTAAAATGTGCGAACTATCGCCTAAAACCGTTTATGATACCAAGTCGATTGCACCCCCTTCCTAGTGACAAAGAAATCATTCAAGACTCCACAACCTCTCGCCCAAGCTCGCTCAATCGACAAGTTACCATGAAGCTGCTTCGCAAACTGCTGAAACCGTATTTGGAAAACGGTTATGCAAATTTTTCTGCACTCTTCTTTTTCTATCAAAATCACACCTTTAAATTTAACGAAAATTAAAGAAGATAACTGACGCATCTGATCAAGCCCAAAAATACAAAATCACCCAGATAAAACAAAATACACTCCCAATGTTTTCCAAATGTCCAACTATACAACAATAAAGGACCTCTCGGTCCTCATCAAAATATAAAGATAAGTGAGATCAATCCAATATAGTTTATCGCAACCCGTTTTTCTCAAAACCATGCATTTATTATTTAAGAAAGATATTTACATATACCAAATGCCACATTTTAACTTTTTAATAGTTTCCACTTCACACCTTATCTTTATATATAATCACAACACGTTTAGGACGAGGGATCCCTGGTTTTTAGGCTTCAAACACCCCGCAGACCGAAAAATTTATTTTAAAAAATGTGAAAACTCGCGGAGTCAAACTGCTCTCGTTGAGTACCATAGTTCTAAATGTTGTCGTCACGCTTTGTACCTCCCATTGAGTGGTAAAAATCATACATAAATGGTTGTAAACCGTTTTTATGAGAAAACCGAAGTTTTGCTATGAAAACCATTTCTTGAAAACCGTTCAAAACTATTTATGCCGTTGAAACTGCTTCTCACAAAAACTGCTTCAAAACCACTCGCCACAACTGCTCGGAACCATCACGCTGGGTAACCGTTTCAATGTGGTTATCCGAAAGTGTTATACCGGTAAATCACACCAACCACTGTGGACCCATTTCTAAAATACCCAGAAGTGATGCCTCTGAACTCCTGGTCTGCAGACGAGATGAACCCTTAACACCACCGGCTTAAGACGGTCCTGAACACGGCGATTCTATAGCATAATGGAACCTCGGAACTAAAATGCTCGGTGATGCAACCTCTAGAATCAACACCTCATCGCTATGTACTTCAAGTCACAAGCAACTATATACCCGAACACCGTGCAGAGGGCGATCACTTATATAAATATATACTGTATCTAACCCCAATCGCCGACAGCAATATAGTTAGTCATAATATCCCATAACATTGTCATGCACAACTAAATACATCTCGATCAAACCGAAATGCGGGCTATCTAGGGTTTGCTGAACCAGCTAAACTGCTTTCTTAAATACTAAATCTAACTTTTCGCTCGAGTATGTCAATCGAGGTAAAAAAATGCTTTATAAATCTATATTTTCAAGATTCTACAAACTGTAATTTAAACACTTTTGTTTTTTTAAAAGGATTCAGCACTCACCTTTTTTCGACTAATTTCTTTCAAATTGGCTACACTCTTAGATTCGCCTGATGCTCAAATCGCTTACATAATCCATACACAATTCATCTCAGCTCATTTAAAAATGCCCTCACTTTTAACAAAGCTTTAACGATAAAACATTAATGTGGACTTTCAAAGTGACTCATATCAACAAACCCTCGATTCTAACAAAACTCACGTGTTAGTCCCATCTCGATACGGATGATCGACACATGACGTGAAATCGATCAAACGTCCATACATGTAATACTTAAATGCCCCATAAAAACCACCTGCTTAGTAAACTTGACTCAAGGGACTTTCTAGAGAGTCTAAAAATACCCTAAACATTTCGAAAATTTCGTCCTGACTTCGCCGACTATACTCCAAATTTCAACCCGAACCCGGCCTGAAAATAGTCTCCAAAATTCGCACTCGACCATTAACACGGTCCCAAAATTCCTAAAATTCCTAAACCTCGCCTAAAAATTCTTGGACTCAAGTTTACGACATTTCACGGTCTTTAAGAAAATTTCAAACCATTACATAACCTTTGGTATTGAATAACACAAATAAGAAAATTTCAACCTTTAAGTTTTGACAAAATGCTAAGATATCGGCATTCGCTGCAGCCTTCCTTCGTGATACCACCCTCGCTCTTCGCTTCGACTCTAGTTCTTACCATTCAATTTCCATAAATCTGAGAAAAAACAAAAAGAAGGAAAGAAAAATTAAAAATCGTCCCTCTCTGGAGCTCTTCTCTCCCGTCCGTCATGCTGTTCGAGTTCCTCTTTTGCCTTTTATGTTTGTTTGTTTGTTTTTTTTTTTTTCAAGTGGGACCCATATGTCCCTTTTTATTTCACTTCTTGGTCTATTTAAACCCCAAAACAAATTATTTTCGTCTCCATTTCACTCTCTTTTTCATAATTGAATATTCTTTAAATATTTGCCATTTTTCAAGATTTTTCTAAAATCCTGCTGTGTCTCACTCTAAACTCAAGCCGCCTTAGTCAGTAAAATATTCAATTATCTCGACTAAACGAAACTTTTCTAGGTCACTAGATTTCACGATACAAAACTTAACGCATGCAATCTGTTTGATCATCCGAGATCTGTAGTAATTTTTGAGACACTTCCTCAACTATTTTGTTAATTTATTATTATTATTTTACTATTTAACTTCATTAATTATACTTTCACCCCTTCACCTTCCTTAATTGCAAAAGTGCCACAATTCTTTGAAAATTTTATACTTCATCCTTACAAATTCAAGAGACTTAGGACATATGCGCCTCTGTACAGCTATACTGCATCAAGACCTTATCGAGATTCGGTGTTACACATATTTGTTAGTATGGAACCCATATGTATGGAAATTTGTTTTAGGTTTGTGTATGGATTTGTTGATTGGGTG
The DNA here is from genome assembly GCA_016808115.1 of Tetrastigma voinierianum. Lineage (NCBI taxonomy): Eukaryota > Viridiplantae > Streptophyta > Magnoliopsida > Vitales > Vitaceae > Tetrastigma > Tetrastigma voinierianum. Next base: position 942,003 of record JAEQBH010003217.1, on the reverse strand, counting down.
AAACTCTTATAACTCTCTGCTTATGCTTGGGTTGAAAACTCTATCTTTGTATGTGATTTTTATTGCAAGTAGTTTAGTTTTGCGGGTTGGTTTTCTGGTTCGACAAATTTCGTGAAAATAGCAAACCTATAGGAAATCGTAGGTGAGCATCTTCAATGATCGAAGTTGAGCAATCGCATCTTCAAAGCTGTGGCTCGGGTCTAGAGGATATTACTGAGTTCAGAACAAAGCCGAGTACCGCACTCAAAGTTGTTTTTGGTCCAAAGGATGTTAAGTACCAGTACTCAAAGTATTAAGCGTCCAGCGGATGTTAAGCATCAAGATCGAAAGTCGAAAATTCAGATACCAAAGCTGCGAAGGTCTGTATGATGTTGAGTATCTAGATAAAAGTTGAGAACTAGTACGACAGCTTGAGTAATAACAAGATCGAAAGTTAAGTACTGCACTAATACAGTGCCAAGATCGAAGTCGAGTAATTAGTATTGAAAGTTGAGTACCAGTACTAAAAGTAAGTACCGGTACTAAAAGTTGAGTATCAAGACTAAAGTCATGGCGTCCGAGCACCCGTCTCTAATAATCCTCTGCTTTGTTATGTTCTTCCTCGTTAATTCAGCAATCATCCATCGGATTAATGAGGATCCCAATAAGGAATGAAATGGTCTCGCATACGTATACAAGGTATGTAAAATTGTCATACCTGCCCGACTAAACTCGCTTCGTCGCGATCCGGCCGTTAGGCGTGACTTTGCTTCTTCGCCTCTTATTTGCTATCAGGATTAAGAACAAAATAACAAGCTCGGAAACACATGTACAATCAGATGTTTGTCTGAGACCGATAGTGAAATGAATGTAGCACGTCTGCTGAAGGCGACAAGATTCCCGCATTGTGTTACCTATTGGACCTCTTATTACGTGGGCATGCACAGCTTGTTCAAGACTTCGCACCTTAGTGATATAACACTTTCGTTACGCGGGCAAGCATCTCCGATCGGCAGCACACTCCCGCTAGTGCCACGACACTTCGGCTACGTGGGCGTGCATCGACAGCCTGCAAGACCTCCTGCTCAAGACTGCACGCTATTCCTTCGCGCCTATTTTGCTACGCCCCTCTCATTCATTGTCATTGGTCTATATAGGCAAACATTTATATGATAAGAATATGAATAATAAACAATAATAAAGCATAAGTAATTAGTTCCTCGCTTATTCAGAATGTACATACGTGTACCTTCGCACAAGATCTATACTCGAACTCCTACCTGAGATATGAAACCCCGTTATAAGACTTATGTTATATGAAAGCTCTGTTATAGAATTTCATTTATATCAGAAACTTTGATTACATGCATTCTCGGCTATATGTATTCAGAATTGTGGACCATTTCAAGTAGTCATATTTATCCGTTTCCCACTAAGCTATGCTTTCAAGACGAAGATTTCATCCTGCAGTAATGAAGAGGACATCCAGGATTCCGCATTCGCAAAGGTCAACACAAAGAACAGTGAGTCCATCATATGTAGGTTTTGACTTTGAGCCTTTGATATGGGAATGTAATATTTTTGTAATAGCGGAATTTGTTTATGCACAAGTAAACGGGATTCGTGAATATGTACAAGCGCTTTAAAAACCACATGCATTAGAAGTTTTATTTCCTTAAGAAATTATATATACAACACTTCAATTCTGCAATAATAAAAAGGTGTTAAAGTCTTAAGCCCCGTGTCGCGCCTCTCTTCTCGCCTGGGCAAGTGGGGGCGTGGACAATCCCATCACTAGGACTCAAACTTGGCTGCATCATATCAAGGCAATTATTAAGGCACAATTTACTCTTTGTCTATAGCTACTATTCAAGCAAGTGATGGAGAACAGGATATGAAATTTCATACGTGTTGCCTCGTGATGGAAAGATAAAAGCATTAAACACTTATTTGGTGACTTTTGTCAATCATACATAGAGCTGCCACGTTTGTTCTTGGCCTTAGAACAAGTAAATCCTAGATGTGTTGTAATTTAGAAAACATTTGATAGTAATATGCCAAACACTGAGATATTTCAACTCGTTGCTCGGTCATTCAAGTCATCTATCAGCTGTCGAACATTGTCGCCTCGTCACGCCCCGATTCCCCTGGCCCCGACCCAATCGCTTAACCGAACCGCTCGGGTGCGAAACATATAATTGGACTCTTACTTTTTTTTTTTCAGCTTAACTTATACTTGTGGGTATACAAATAATTTTCAGTAATAACCAAAAGTCATTTACATATGCTACAGCTGAACTACTTCCGTTCCAGTGGTATCCATTAAAATATCTACACATATGCTAAGTCCCAATTACTTATACAATTACTTATACATGTACATATCTAATACAAACATCAGAGATTACGGAAAACAGTGCTGGTGAGCACCTATCTCTGAGATGGCCCGTACCGCTAGTGTGGAATGTCCCCGGGTCTCTCTTTATCTCCTTTCTTCGCACCTACACTGATTGAACACCCGTGCTAAGCTTTACGCCACGAACATATGAAAGAAAGACGACCAATAACAAAATCGTCATTACTATCTTTACATTTACTTATGCATATAATCTAAGTTTATTCTTATGTGTGACTTCTAACTCATCTCATTATACATGTGTATTTTATTCTTTTCGATTCCTTATCATTATCTTGTTCATATTACTTCCCGTGTCATGTATTTACAGTTGTAACTCATATCTACTACATATGATAGGATCAAATCATATTCAAAGTAAACTTATACGTATACAATGACAATTCAGAACAGATCAAGTCATATTAAATTCATACGTAGTCAATCAACTAAACTAATACCACACATGTTATTAGACTTCCTTATCATTATCACGATCGTAGCCATTAATCAACTCCCTTTAGCAATACATTTCAAGTGATTTGGGATGCCCGTTAAAACATTTTGTTTCTCGTTATATTAAAAATTTCACTAAAAAGTGTCGCGACCGAACTCCCCATCACCGGTCATGATCCAAGTGGGAGACCTAAGTATCTCGATTATTTTTAATCAAAACATTTTGTTTCTGCTTATTAAATTTTATTTTTCAAAAGTGTCACGAATCTCGAACTCTACTTGACCTCGACATGATCCAAGCTGGAGTTCCTGGTTTATCCGATTATTTTCATAATTATCTTCCCAAAACATGTTGTTTATGTTATTCCATTTTAGACCTTTAATTGCGAAAGCACTTCTTTTCGGGCAATTCCATGATCATTTACAAATTCAAAAGACACATAACATTCACACTTAATAACATGCATTTTCAACTAATGCCTTTGTATCCACATATACTCATGCTATTCATTTTCGCATGCTTTCAATATACAAATCATTTACCATATCATATCATGCATTCTCAATGCAACAATTCATTTCACAATCAATTCATGAGTTTTACATATCTAACAATCCCATTACACTGGCCAATGTTGGCTATTTCACCTTGACTATTCGATTCAAAATTTCGGGCGGGATTCCGCTTGATGAATCCCCCACCCTATTATCATTCAAGAATGTGCTTATACATTTATCAATTCTATTCTCCATCATGGCGTGATGCCGCTTTTGGTGCATCCCGACACGTGGTATCATTTATTCGATTTTCCCATCACATGACGGATGTCGTTTGGTGCATCCCGACACGTGATATCACTTATTCGTTCTCCCATCATGATTCGATGTCGTTGCGCATCCCACACGTGTATCACTTATTCGTTCCTCCCCATCATGACGATGCCGCCAGTGCATCCCGAATAATGCTGGTATCACTTATTCGGTTCTCCCATCATGACGTGATGCCGCTTGGTGCATCCCGACATCGCGGTACTCACTTATTCGTTCTCCATCATGACGGATGTCGCTTGTCTGCCATCCCGACACGCGGTATCAATTATTCTGGGCTCTCCCATCACGACACGATGCCTTTGGTGTATCTTGACACGTGGTATCACTCATCTCGGGTTCTCCCATCATGACGGATGTCATATGCATCCCACACGTGGTATCAATTATTATTCGATTTTCCAATTAGTGATGATCGCTGGCATCCCTGAACACGGATCAATTAATGCTGATATGCTCAAGATCGATGTTTATTTGTAATCTCCTGAATGCAATATTTATTTCTTCAATGTTGACACACGACTACGACTTATTTATCGCACCTCGCCAGCGACATTGGGTGGCCTGGGTACCTTCCCATGATTTTGATGCCGCTTGTGCAGTCCTGCCAAGTGTTTTATTCGGCGATACTGGGTCTCACTCAACATTGAGACTTCAAGATCTGCCCACAAACTGCCTCATCACTGGCTCCCATTATCATCCTGGTTTTAAAGATCAACATTTAATCCCACTGTCCAGCCTCACATCTTTTCAAGATATACCCAATCAGTGTACTTATTTCAAACCCATCTCTACAGATCAGACCACATGATCATTTTTATGCATAATTCAGATCACAACATCATTCACCGGATCTGAGTCCATGGTAGCAACACAGATCCATGCCCGGCTTCCATCCTGGTGTCACTCGTCTCACTAACATCTAGTCACCTCCACACCATCGGTCCAGTGGCCACCACTCACGGAGGTCGGCTCTGTTTGCACCTCATCGCCCATGCCCACTCCAACGACAAATGTACTCCCCATTTTCATCATCATTCACTTAATACTGGCTGTTTGATAATCTTGATAATTATCATTCACATATTTCTCTATCAATGATAATAATTTGTATATACCATTCCATAAATACCATTCACAATATTTCGCTCCTCAATAACTTATTTCACTAGAAACGGAATTATTCCAACTGATCATCCAAAATAAAGTATACATTTAATGTCAGAACTGGGTCAATTTTTTACCTTAATTAATCAGGACAAGGTTTGGTATTACTCATTTTCCTGGGGCGAACTCGGTCATTTTTTATACCTAAATCTTTGTACTCATTTGTTGGTGTGCCATGGCCTTGTTCCTGAACTCAATGCCCCCACTGAAAATGAACCCTCCTGCGGCGTCCCAAAAACGGAACCATCTCACTTATGATCAAAATCCTGAAACCAATTTCGCTGTGCCATGTTCCATCGTCTGATGAATTTTTGGGTCACTTATTAGAACTCACGATATCTATTTCTTTATGTTTGATCTTCCTTGAAGTCTATATCTGAACTGACTGTACTCAATCACTCAAACTGATAAGAATATGGCACACTAAAATATTTAAAACCGTCAACTTTATAGAATAAACAAGATGTCACTTGCATTCATAATGCAATACTTTTAGTTTTGTAAAATTGGTACATTAATTAACCATGCACCAGACACTAAAAATCTGCTCTGTGATTTATTCTCTCACCCTCCCTTGGGCTTTTCCACCTCACCTACACAACCCAGTAATTCACCCTCAAACAACTCAATACTCATCTATGATCTTTTCAAATTAATTCTATTTGTCTAACTGATATCTTCATCAAAACCTTTCTACGATTTTTCTTGAAACCACTTAATATTGGTGCTTGACCTATATAAACCAAAGAGGTTGATTGTTGGGCTTTTGCTCTTAAACCAACTGATTTATTTCAATAACTTAAGAACTTAACTTAAGAGAGAGATCTTATAACTTATCTTCAGGCCATTTGTAGTTTAACAACTTGACTTGTCATATTACATCTGTTAGATTTCATCCTAACAAACCCTAGGTTTGGACAAGATAATAAACCATACAAAACCCAAGATCCATACTGCTTAGAAGTTCCATACCAAAATCCTCATAGAATCATACAAACCATATAGTTCATTATCCCTTGAATCCTTCTGAACTCCTCCTTTCTTCTTCTTCATCTCTTCCTCTTCCTTCTTCTTCTTCTTCTCCTTCCTCTCTCTCTTTTTACTGGTTTGGTCTCCCTCAAATGAGACCAATTTTGGTCTTAAATCCAACTTTGGAAGTTGTTAAGCCATGTTTGGCCAAGACAAGGAAAATCCATTTTTTGTTTTAAGTCTTCATTTTTGCATTTAAGCCCGTTTTCCCTTTTTTGAAATTCAAATTATGCCATATTCTACTTCCACCCATAATCTTCCCCTCAAATTCCACAATTACATATAATCTATGCTTTTACGTGCTTTCATGTCCTCAAGTGGTAAAAGACCACTTTGCCCTTGTCTCTCATTATTCATTTTGGTCTCTAATTTTTATTTTCGAAAATTCATATTTAGCTTATACTATACCCTAAACAAGTCCGAAAACTACTAGGGTATATTTCGGGGTGTTACAGTCGCCCTGTACTGAGTATTGATGGTACACATTTATATGGGAAGTATAATGTCACATTAATGATTACTATGGGGTGTGACGAAAATAATCAGTTGTTTCCATTGACATTTGCTATTATAAGGCGCAGAATATTAATAATCGTGGGATGGCTCTTGCATGTATAAAAAACAGAGTAACTCAACGGATGGGAATTTGTGTTATATCTGATGTACATCTAGATATGGCAAAGAATGAAGTGATCCTCATCTTGTCGTCAAGATCATCCATCTTATCATGTGATTTGTATGCAGCCATCTTGCAAGCAATTTTATGTCCCACTTCAAAGATAAACTCTTGAAGAATTTGGTATGCAGGGCAGCTTTAGCGACTACACAACGTAAATTCAATAGGCATATGACAACAATTAGGGAGAATTCAATTCGTAGTTATCAACAATGGTTGGGAATGATCCCTCTTTAGATATGGGCACTTTCACATGATGGAGGTCAAAGATATGGGATAATGACTACCAAAATATCAGAGGTATTTAACAATGTTCTTAAAGGAGCTCGTAACTTACCAATCACTGCATTAGTTCAATTAACATTTTTCCGCCTTAATAGTTACTTTGTTACAAGAAGGGAACAAGGTGCTAACAGATTGACATCTGATGAGTAGTACACTCCTTATGTTGATGCTCATATTAAGGCCCATGTGGTTAAGGCTGAATCAATGGAAATTGTTCTTTACGATCACATCCAGGATCTATTTCATGTTGTCAAGGAGTGATCGAACACAGCTCCTCAACTTACATGACCATAAATGCACATGTGGTAAGACACTTATATATAGATTTTCGCTGGCAGCCATCATAAAGATGTCGATCGATGTTGATTTTCTCGACATTCGCTCAAGGCTACTACACTACGCAGTCATACTATGATACTTGGGCAAGCTTGTTTCATCCCATTTTAAATGAAGATGAGTGGCTTCTTTATGATGGTACCACGATTATACCTCCTGAGTCAATGAAACGCATGTGCAGCTGGGACATCCTTAAATCAACCCGCTTCAGATAATGAAATGGACGCAGGCTCATCACACGTGCGGGTTATGTCAATCGGTCACACCCACACCAGAAGAATAGAACCGTTCATGAAAGCATGGCAACTCAATTTTTTTTGTAAGGCAATTTGAAGGACATGTTTCAGAGTTGCTGATAAGACTTATATAGGAATTCTTATTTCTCGGATTATTATAAAAGACTTGTGTACCTTATTTTAAGTAAATATACATCATTTGTATGTGGTTTTTGTTAATTGTCATAGTAATTAGTAATTACATTCATGATGATGACACTAGTATCTCAATGTTTTTGTTAATACTTATTGTTCTTGCTATCTGTTGTTTATATATGCCTAGAGGGCTCTCATGATGCAGATCCTTCAGATCCATCCTGTCTGTATCACAGATGTGATTAATGTGCTCGCACTTAGCAGACACGTGAGTGCATGTATTTTATTAAATATCAAATACTACGTATTGTTAGTGTAATTTATATATAATCACTGAGTAAAATTGATTTCTTCCTTTACTGTAGTTCCGTGAGGTACTCCACTCTCGCCACAGATGAAACTTCATCAATATGTGGAGGGATTGATCTATCGATATTCATTCATACGTGATCCACGCAGGCTCTATGGTATATACCGCCTGGGCCACATCATGATCGACACACTCATCACTGGCTCCATCGAGAGATGTTGAAGGCCTGAGACACACATCAGCCCATATACCCATCTGAGAGACGATCGTGCCAAAGGATGTTGCTATCATCCTCGTTCGTATCCAATAAACCGCCAGGCCACCGGACATGTGTGTTTGATGTGGAAAAGTTGTGTGGGGAGCTGCTCGGTGTCACCCCACCCACTAATGCTCTCAGAGGATCTGTTATCTCCATACGATGGTTATGTGACCAGTTATCCACCCCACCACCTTAAGAAGCTGAGGTCACTTTAGAGAGGAGTGTGCGTGGTTTCATCTTAGCGCCACGGGATCCTTCACATGACGTAGTTGAGTGCATGTCCCAATCGTGCTTTCTCTCCCCATTGCAGCGAGATTTGATGTAACCACGGTTTATAGTCAAGGCGCAAGACAATAATGCTTATATCAAGAGTTACGCCTAGCCATCTCTCGATCGCACGCAAAGATAGTTTCTATATTACACCGTTAGCTGTATCCATAACTTTATTTTATTATATATATTTATCTTATATATAAATAATATCATTAGTTTGTTTATTTTTGTTTATTTTGTATTTAGTTGGTATTCTGAGAGAATCACGCGAGGCTTTTGATCTCGATTGGGTCGACCAGAAGATAATATCCAACACCTCCGCCGCTTCATGCCTTTTACATGATGACTCCACGCCGATGCTGTCGATGGAGCATTTAGGTCAGGTCAGTCACGAGATTACCAAATGAGCTTACAACCGGAGCCGTAGCTAGCTCTTCCAATAGTGTGGAGAGTAAATCTTTGACACGGGTGCATAACCCATCCGGTGTACTCTTCTTATACCGAGATCAGCTAGATGCACAGACTCTTGATCAGGTAATGGTATATGTAAAAGTATATGGTTCTATAGTAATTTCATTCATATTCACATCAACAACATTATCGATATTAAAGTATAAATTGTAGGTCTTATGGTGCTTCATATGTTCGGTTAACCAAATACCAGATATTTACTTATCTCGACAGAGATCCGCGACGATGTCACCGCTTATATGTTTTGGGACTGTTGAGTGGCATCGTCCAACCCAGCCTCGCGCCACTCTGGGGGCTACACTAGAGATACCTCCATCTTGCTCTACGGGCAACAACTACAGGCGATGCACGCACCACTTCTCAAAAGAGATCGGGCGATTTATCATTATCCGTGACATTGCCTTACGTGATACGCGAAAGGTGCAGAACATCACTGCACCCCCTATGGTAGGTATTATGGACTTCCATGATCCATATATGCAGTGGTATTGTCGTATTACACGACGTTTTATGACACCACCACTCCATACGGATGATATGAGGTACCATACTACATTTCTGGTGATTCATCACAGTTTTGTGTTGTAGTCATGTGTTTGAAATGTTTTCAAATTTTAACAATATTACAGATGTATATTGTTTCAAGCTGGGCTTCTTTTATATCTCGCTTTCATGGTTGACATAGTTAGCCGCTCGCGTGGGGCTACCACCGGATTGGTATGCGACTTACATCATATTGCTAAATTAGTGTTACACAAGATCGGAGAGGAGCATTGCATCATCGTACACGATCAGGAGGCATCCACTTCACACGATCGATCCATTGGGACCTCCCAGGTCATTTACTCCAAGCCAGATAAAACATTCAGGGAGAGTTGATCGGGCGAGGCGCCGCTGTCGAGATGGGTGGGCGAGGTCGTATCAAGATGCATGGGAGGAGTGGTCGTGAAGACACTGGCTTCAACATTACCTACTTCACTCCCACCCCCCATTTACTCCATCACCCAAGATTTCCTTATACCCCCACCTAACTTACACATATATCCCTCCATACCCCAATACTTGCCACATATTTACTCATCTCCTCGGCGGTTGCCGTGAGCGCCTTCCATGGTAGTAGATATCACCTTATCATCCCCTACATTGCCTCTCATTGATGAGACCGCGGTTGACTCAGATCAAAGTCGTACTTCTAGCCTAGGCGACCGCGCTCCATGCATATGTCACCAAGTACTCTACCCATCGCTCCGTTTCAGGTTGCATAGACCCTATAGATCAACTAGCTATGGCGCTAGGCGTCGTCCTAAGAGAAATATAAAGACTTTATCTTGTGGGACTCATTGATATATGTTGAAATTTGTATATATTGATATTTGTATACACTTTTTTATATATTTATATGATTTGGTTTATATATGAATCAGAGTTTCTTGTTTACTGAATTTGTTATAATTTAGATGCATGTGGGTGATGATTTATATATATTCTTGTTCTCGGTACAAACATGCAAGTCATAATCAAGCTTCATGCAAAAATCCATTGAACATTCCATGATTTTGTATTTAAACGATAATATACACAATTAGATACAATCCTAGAAATAAAAATAAAAACTTACAAATATTTTATAATTTACAATAAAATATTTTAAAATCTTAAAAATCAAACAAAATACTTCAAAATATTTTTAAAAAAATTTCATCAACCTATTAATTTTAAATTATTGATTTTATATATTCATTTTAGTTATATAAAATAAATAAATAAAATAATTATTTTTTTGTAAGAATGATAATAATAAATTATGTATCATAATAATTTTATCATTTTAATTTTTTTGTAAATATGTGTTAATATATTATAGATATATTATACAAGTATAGTTTTATTTTATCATAATAATAAATTTATATTATCATTATTTCTCATCATTTTTTCTACTTAAAGATTAAGAAACAACTATTATCAATTTTATATCTATATGAAATGTAAAACTCATGACGAAAATGTTTATTTCACGTGCTAAATGAAGAATACGTCTGCACACACTGTGTCTCACTGCCATTGGAAGATGAATTTTTTCGTACTCATCTGAAGATCAAATGGTTCAATTCCACTATGGTTGCATTTACATTCAAAGATCTTTTCCAATCCATTAATTCCTCACACACCCAAATTGAAGTTAAAAATGAAAAAGATATTTGACTGAAGTCGTATAAAAAAGTTTGTCGACAAACTTTTTTTTCATCGCGATAAACTGCTTTTTCCTCCCAACAACAAAGAATGACTTAAAAATTTTCACGGTTCGTTATTCAAGACAACGGCATTATCCTCTACGTAACCCAAACGCACTAGATTGGGCACTAGTTTAAAATCAAAACTATTTTTGTAATTTTTTTTTTTGAAAATAGTATTTTTAATCCAAAATTTGCCAAACTTAATGAAATTTATCCAAAAGTAACTGAAAAAACAACCTTTTAAAATTAAAAACAGAAGCAACAAAAACAAAACGGCCCAGTTGCCAAACATGGATTTGGGCCTTAGGCAGCATTTTCTTAGTAAAAACTAAAAAGAAATATGTTTTCAAAAAACTGGAAACCGATGAATCGCCAAAAACACCACCACCCTCCTTAACTTTTCTCATGCAAATGCAGTGATTGTCTCGTTTTCTCTTCAAAGATTCATTCATGTGAATAGGGTTCACGAATTTATTTATTTTTAATCTGAAAAAAGAGAGAATTGAGAGAACCCACCAGCGTTAGACCCATATGGCTTACAGAGCAGACGACGACTACGATTACCTCTTCAAAGTGGTGTTGATTGGAGACCCCATGTCGGGAAATCAAATTCCTCTCGAGATTCACCCAGTAATAGAGCTTAGTCTCGAACTAAACTACTATCGGTGTTGGAATTCGCCACTGAGTGTCGCTGATGACAAGATCGTCAAGGCTCAGATTTGGGATACTGCTGGCCAGGAGAGGTTCGTTCTTCTTCCCATTTTTGGTGTTTTAGAGTTTTTCTGATTTGGGGTTTTTTTTTCTCTGTTTGGTTGATGGAAATTAGAAAAGGAAATACATAGGTTTGGTTCTTGAGCCGTCCATGCTTTGTTTGTTTGGTTGGCGGAAATTGTGGGATAAGGCAATGGTGGAGTCTGGGGTGTTGGACCCTTCCTATTTCAATCTTCGTTTGGTTTTGGGATTTTCTGTGTTTGAGTTTTTTCCTCTGTTTGGATGCTGGGAATGTGCGGGGAAAATGTGATGAAATTTTGATCTAGATCTGGACATTAGTAATTTTGTCTGAAGTTTTGAATTTGAGCCCTTGAAGCCTGGAGTTAACGTAGGGAAAAAAGAATTCATGGAGTTTTGATTTTACATTTCTAGCTCAAACCAATTCTGTAATTCAATTACTTTTCATTTAATTTGAGGTACTTTGATTGTTTTGAAATATGGGTAAACAAAATTTTCAGGTTTTTGATGGTAGACTATAGATTCCTATATGAGCCTGATACAATTATTTAGCATATTTGAGAACTTAATCAACCAAAGCTAGACATTTTTCTGCTTTTCCTTGTGTTTTTGTCAACCAACAGGAATATTATGCCATCTTTCTTGTGAAATGGGTTATGTCACAGTTTTTTGAATGATGAAAGAGAACAAACATTGTTTTCTGCCACAATTCGATTGGGAAATTTTGGTCTTTTGTGATTTTGGATTTTTATTGAATGTGATGATTCATTGGGAGAGTGATCAACTTCAATTGGTTTAACTCTTTTGTGTGAATTCAAATTAAAGGCCTAAATGATTTATTTGTTTAGATAGTTATACACTTTCCTGATACGACAATACAAAAATGTTTTCTAAATTTACCTAAAAGATTAGCAGTAAGACATTCAGAAAGTATCACCAGGTTATATTGATCTGTCACAGATCAAAGTTTCATTTTCCCAAATTTCTCTCTGGTGGGACTTATTTTGTTGTTTATGCATCCAGAGCCTTTCTCTTTTACATTATATTGTGGTTTGTAATGCTTCCAATCAGACGAATCGTCTATGGTAATTTTTACTGAGACGTGGTGTGATAAAATCTGAAATTTGAGGAGATAACGGTTACTTGGCATGCTTTGTTTGTCATCTAGCTCAGTTTATGACTTTGGATGACTTGGAAATTGCATGCATGAATAATTCACTCAATGGAGACTGCTGGTAGGGTTTTGTTCCAATTCTTGTAGTTATGATGGATGCAGGTGTACAAGGGATGAGGACTCAAAGGGCCTATTTGCTTTACAAAAACCTAGTTTCAATAAATTAAAACACCTGCACCATTGGGCGTTTTCTAGAAATTGTTCTTGTTGTCTGAATTTATTGTTTTATGTGTTTTTTGTGCAAGCCGTAACAAAAAAAAAAAAACCTTAACTAAACACGTTTCCTCGTTTCTCCTTTTTTTAGAACAGGACCAGACACACAGATTCAAAAATGTCTACATCTTTGAGTGAACAGTGCTTACATTCTACACATTTCATTCATGATGGTTCACCAGCTTGTAAAATTTGTGTTAGCATTCCCTCCTGATCTAATAAGAAAAGGAATTGGGGAAGTTGAAAATAGCACCACATTGGAGTTGAAGCATTGGATCTGGTTTGGAACAAAATTATATTTCATTAATTTTTTTTGGAGCTCTAGATCTTTGTTTTCATTCTAGTACTTAGGAATATGCTCTAGGGAAAAACAGTTAGGCTTTATTTGAATCATGAAAAGTACTAAAGAAAGGAAAAACAATAGGAACTAAATTTTTGTTTGGTTTACCATAGACAATAAAAAGGAAAAATCAAATATGATAAAAGTGATTTTAGAAATATGTATATTTTCATATTCTTCATTCTTTGTATAAGAGATAAAAGATGAGAAATAAATTTGGAAAGAATGTGGGAAAAATTCATCAAGAAGTTTGTTTTTAATCTTCTTTTGTTTTCTGTTTCTTTCCATTTTCCTCTCCCCTGTATTTTCCTTCAAACTATCTAAGATCCAAATGGAAGCTTCATGTTAGCATGTGACGCCCAAAACCTCGTCCGTTACAACCCATCAACCTCGAGGAATACCACAGGATGTCGGGTAACCCGACACCACTCACGAAAATCGGCGTAGCCTCCTTTGGTACCCGGAGTTTCACCCAAAGGTACAAAACTTGTCCCAACAATTAACAACGACCACACCAGGTCCATGTGCGAGTAAAAATGGCCACTTTGGCCCATGTATCAATACTCACAAAATTACATCAACTATATACCAATAGTTCAAGAGTTTTTACATTACTCTTAATCAAAACAAATACCAAAGCCACAACCCGGCTTTCTTCTAAAACGCGGCCTCTAGTGAAGGTCCCTCCGCATGCCCCTCGTATACGAAATAATATCCTGTATTGTGGTGAGCAATGCCCGGAATGCACTCCTACACGAGTGCTACTTCCCCACCCAAGTGCACACGCACGATATTCAGAATTACAAACACATCTCAAGCAAATAAGACATCCTACTTGAATGTCTACATACCCAATTCCGTGTCTCGAGTCCTCACCGACTCCCTCACATGTGCCTAAGCCAAATGCAAGAAAAACATCGTTTCATTTCTTTCATGTCATGCACTCACACCTAATATTCTAAGTTGCCCCGATGCATATGAAATGCATTATGCCATTTCCAAACCACACATGCCAATATATCAATTTTGCATATATTAACAAAATTTACACACATACCATATGTTATTTAATTCACACCAATAACATCAAAATCTGTTTCTCAGCTAATCAACAATCCATTTTAATTCCAAAGGCTCTTCCACAATTATATTTTATATAATTCAACCTCATGTTAACACATTAAATTCCATGAGCCAACATTTATTTCACAATAATTCAAGCCAATTCCAACAACTCATGCTAATATATAAACAACATGTACAGGCCTAACATAATTAACTCACATAAATCATGTTATTCACTTGTAACCAATAACACCAAAATTAGCCTCACATGGGCTAATTAACCAATCATATGTAATTCATTTTGAATCACCTAAACACACAAAAATCACAATAACAATTCACGGAATGGAAACCCTAGGTTGGCACTGCTTCACGGCCACACCAGGATTTTCTCACTTACAAGATTTTGGCATTTAAAACACGGGCTTTGACCAAGCCTCGTAATATCCCTAACCATTCACACGGCTCTAACAAAGATAATACCAAAGGTGAGAAGACTCTACCCTCTGAGTTGTCGGAACTCCACAAAATCGGTGCCCAATGTGCAGTACATAGCCCCGTCGCGCAGATCGACTCGCTTCTTGCTCGCCAAACCGACGGGTCCGAATACTGAAATTCAGAGAAGCACATACTCTCTCTAAAATCTGAAAAACCAACCTACCGCACGTTTTTGCTTTCTTTTGGAGAAGAAAACTATTCCCTTTTGTCTTATACTTATTTAACTTTCCAATAATTCCATCCATGTCCTTAAGTCTGGATTTTTGACACATGGCTTAATTTAAGTCATTCATCTCATCCTCTCACTAATCATGCAACATGTGTCATATGGGTACATGTAGTAGGTGACCTTTGTCACATCACATGTTTTCACAATTTTACTAAGACTGACACTCTGGCAAGCTCGAAAACGCTAAATTCGACAGTTTCGATTCGACGAATACCCGACGTGATAACTGGGATTGCCAGACGATTCCAACAGTGAAGTCCGTTTCGTCATTCGAGATCTAGAAAATTTTCAAATTTTGACCGAAATTACCGTTTTACCCTTTTTCAGAAAATTAGAATTTTCTCGGGTTTTACATAACATCTCCTTGATTTTTCTTAAATTAAGCATTTCAGTGAAGTAACTAGTAAAAGATATACCCCTATTCTTTTCGTTTCTTCTTGAGACATGAGGCGAGAGATTTTCCTTTCTATTGTTTGGATCTACCTGAACTACCCCAACCCACACCAACAGCTTCTATTATGTCATTGATTGCCAACGGAAGCTTTAATGTAGATAAAATAACTCACAAAAAGATGCACGAGGTTTTAACGTGGTTCGACCAACCATGCCTACATTCACTGATGAGAGAGAATCTTTCCACTATACGATATGAAATATTACAAAGGTAGAACAACATACAATTGGGTTCTCGAAACATCTCATGTTTCCCCATTCCTTATATTCATACCTCACATCTCTACACACCCTGTGTATAACAGGTATCCATGTTCTTCCTCACATCTCTAAGCACCGTGTATAGCCTTTTTGTGGAGCCCATCTCTCTCTCATAACTTTTGTGGAGCATCCCCGTTCTTCCTCACATCTCTACACACCCCATATAGCCTTTACAAACTCATCTCTCTCTCGTAACTTTTTCCCCTCATGACCTAGGATAATTCCTAATTGTTTATATTATTGTAATAAGAATTATCCTATAAAATATTCTTCACAAATAGGAATTAATACTAATTAGGGATTTGAGACATATTCCAACACATGCTTTATCAGTTGAACCTTATGCAGTTAACCTTGCTTTTGTGCAGTTATATTTCATCTGCAGTTAACCTTATTATATTCTGGTCTGACTTATTTGGTAGCTTTATTTGGGGTTTGTAAACATAAAAATGTCCATTGGCTCTTTCTATCAGATATGAGTTATGAATGTTTGAGTTTGATATTTAGAAGCAAATCATATTGATACATTTTCTCTTCATCAAAGATACCGTGCAATCACCAGTGCATACTACCGAGGTGCAGTTGGTGCACTCCTCGTCTATGATGTCACTCGCCATGTTACATTTGAGAATGTTGGGAGATGGTTGAAGGAGCTAAGGGATCACACTGACTCAAATAACGTAATAATGCTTGTTGGAAACAAGGGTGACTTGCGTCATTTGCGTGCAGTTTCCATTGATGATGCCAAGGCATTTGCTGAGAGAGAGAACACTTTCTTTATGGAGACATCTGCTCTTGAGTCCATGAATGTTGACGATGCATTTACTGAAGTCCTCACTCAGATATATCGAGTGGTCAGCAAGAAAGCCCTTGATGTTGGGGATAATCCTGCTGCTTTGCCTAAAGGGCAAACCATTAATGTCGGAACAAGGGATGATGTTTCTGCTGTCAAGAAAGATGGTTGCTGCTCCTCCTAATGCAAGACATGAAAGATCTCATGGTAATAGCTTCAATTTGTTTGAACGATGGAGTTCGACTGAACTTTGCTTAAACTTTCGAGTCCAGGGGAATTCAGATTTCTTCTGGTGCTGAGAATTTCATAATATTTACTTTAGTTTTTGCCCTTTTTGTGTATTGTTTTTCACTTACTTTTTAGCTGCTACAGCTTGTGATATTTTTGGTTTTTTCTAGAATAGAAATGTTGTGGGACAAGTGGTCGTATCTGATTGAATTATAGTTATTTAATGCTGGAAGATGAAATTGATGAATTACTACTTCCTCCATAATGTCTTAGTAAAGAAGCTCCTGGAATTTCATGCAGTTTCTGGAATGTGTTTTTCATGCGATGATAAATTCTTGAATCCATATGACGGTAACTGTGTGCCTACAAATTATAACTTGTCGTTTTGCCGTTTGTTTGTTTTTTTCCCATTTTTGGAGATCAGAATCTGATATCATTTGTAATGATCCAACTCTTCATTCGATATTTTTCAGTTCAGGGCTGCATTGTTGCACTCACGGCTTCCCATAAGCCAAAAATATGCTAGCGAGGATGCTAGGCCCCAAGGGGGTTTGGAATGTGACATCCTACATCACCCGGAGAAAGGAAGGTGAAGGTTCATATATGGACTTGACCTCAAGACTATATAAGTCTTTTCTTGAAGACGTATGGCCATCAAAGAAGCAAAACCGGAACCAACTAGTGGGAAGCCATGAGTGCACCATTGTAGCCCTTGAATCAGATAATATCAAGTGAAGAGTTAACCAAACAATATTGGATAAAAAGTTGGGCCATTACACATTCCCTATCTTCGGAAAAGCTCAAAGGTAAGGCTTGATGTTAACTTTACTGTTGTAGAAGAGGAACAACTTCCAAGAAGAGATCTCCCCAAAGGCTATCTCTGGTCTAATGCTGTGATCATCCCTAACTAACCTAATTCTATAGTCTAAACACAGCTTGCGTTTGATTCTTCCAAATTTTGAGGAAAAAATGTAAAGAAAAGAAAATTGGGAGGAAAAATAAAAGGAAAGCAAACATCGACGATAACAAAAAATAACCATAAAACCTAATATATTATTTTTATTTGCTACTTCAAATCAATTTTATTTATTTTAACTCATTTATCAATATATAAGAATTAAATAATTTAAGAATATAGAAATTTCCAAGTTTTTTTATTCATATTTGATTCTTTCTTTTTTTAAATTCAATCGAACATAAAAACCTCAATTTCCCTAAATTTTTTTTTCTTTTCCTTAATACTTTCGAGAACTAAACACAATCTCAAAAAAATAATGTCAAGTTGGATTTTGGTTGAATAAGAATTGATAGATTATTTTTTAATTCAGGTTGAGCTTGAGTTAGTCATAAGTTAACATTCGGTTAAACCTCCTATAACCCTAAGGAAAACAAACTAATGGCCATTGGAGAGAACCAAGGGCCGAATCAACTAACCTACCCCTCGGGGAATTCATACCCCATGCAAACATTATTGGACTCAAATTTTCCTTTCATATTGATACCCCATAACTCATAGCAGAGATGAAATCACGGAGCTATAAAAGTAATAATAATAAAGAAAATTATAAAAACATTTCCAAAAAGAGCCTGTCAGCTGAAGTTTCACCCTCCTGCCAACATAATAACATCATTCATTCACTTCAAAAGGTTATAATGGTTACACTAAATATAATATATATATATATACATGAATGCATAATAACTTCAAAGGAGAGGCATATATCATCATATACATCAATGTGCATACAAACTCCCAAGGGAGCATAAAATAACAAGTTAAGTGAAAGTTAATACACAAGGGCATACAGAGAGCAGCAGCAGAACACATGAATTAATGAAAGTCTGTACAGTTATGAGTCATGACAGCCCAGGATAGTAGTCACTGAAAGCCAACAAATAAATGGTTTAAACAGTTAGTTAGTTATATATACCTGTATTTATATATACGGTATGATACATAACAAAGTGCCCAACTTGGTTAAGATAATATAAGATAGGATTAGTGAGAAAAACAAAGGGCTGCCAGCATATGCATCCATCCATCCATCATAGCTCTCCCTCCCCTTCTATTTTGAGGGCATTGCTGGGGCTTTGCAGATGGGGCAGACATTCTTCACCAGCAGCCACTTCTTCAAGCAACCCGCGTGGTACTCATGCCCACAATCAAGAAATCCGATCATCTCTTGGTTCTGATACTCCTCCTGCAAACAATCCCCCAATTCACATATTCGTAAAATAGAAATATAAGCTTGCTTCTTGTGACTTAAAACAATGATATTTTTTTTTATGAATAAAGAGGCATGCTATATATATATATATGTATATATGAATCACAAAAAAGAATACAACCAAAGCCCTCATAAAGTATACTGCAAGGGAAGCCAAAAAAGAAAAGGCAGCCAGAAAAGAGAAAACCCACCAACCCAAAAAATCATTTTGCACCCATCCAAGTAAAAAAAAAATATCAACTTGTTCCTATCCCTAATGAAAGTTCTCTTGTGAGTAGGAAGAGATTTCTCGTAAAAGCAACAACACTATTCCTCTCACAACAGTTCAACCAAAAGAGGCAGAGGAGGAGCGCTCTCCAATATCTTTCTGTGTTTCTTATCACAAGGGGTGCAAGCCAAACAGAAAAGGGTATAAGGAAACCAGCTGAATGCGCTAAAATTCCAAGACTCTAGGTCAAACTGTCTGGCGTAGAAAATAAGGAGGTGCTCAATAGTATCCTCCTCAATAGCTTCACTCAGATAGGAAACTAGAAAATGTTGGAACACTGAGTCTTGTACTATGTTGTTGGCAATTTTGTTCCTTCCATTCTCGCATAGGAGCCTCCTTTTTCAATCATTACTTACTCTCTATTGAAGATTCGAAATTGATATTCATTCAATCAGATAGTCAAAGGTAAATTTAAATCTAAAATGGGTTTGTTAAAGATAAGTTCGTTTTGTTTTAGATGGGGTTGGAAGAAAAGTTTTATAACCAATCTAAAATATTTTAATTAATTGTTAGAAACCTTGGGATTTTGTTTTCAAGAATTTTTTTTTTTTTAATTAATTTTTTAGAAAGTTTGATATTTTATAAGAAAATTATTTTCTCAATTAACTTTTAGAGATTTGATATTTTATGATGAATTATTTTTCAATTAATTTTTAAATTTTTGATATTTTATCTTATAAAATTAATTTTAGTTTGTAAAATGCCATAACTTCATTGCTTTTATATTTTAAAATAAGATTATATTTTAATATTTTAAAATAAAAACATTCAAAATTAAATAATTTGATTTTCAAAAAACATTCAAAATTAAATAAATTTAAATGATAAATATAAAAAATTTAATATGAAGTGATAACTGTTTTTGAACTGTGATTTTTTTTTTAAATAAGACAGTATATTAGAAAAGACAGGCTAAAGTAACGATCCAAGAGCCACAAGAAGGCACAATCATCTTACAAGAATCAAAACCATAAACAATCGAAAAAGAACCCCACTCTCATCTAGAGCTGCCACCAAATCAATGAATTGGTACCATCAAAGAATCATCCAATATTGACATTTTAGTCTCCAACCAAAATGGGGAAACAAAAAAAGACTTAGAGCTTGTATTGAAAGCAACTTATCCCCAAAAGCAATACCATTTCTTGCTCTCAAAATCAATCAAAAGATACACAAAAGGCCCCATTTTCCAAACTCTTTTCTGCTCCTTACCAACAAAAGACTTATTTCGACCCAAAAGGATATCCTAAACGAAGGAAGGGTTCACCCAAGGAACACCAAAAATAGAAAATAGAGCAGAGTAGCTCCCACAAGACCTATATCTTAGCACAATGAAGAAGCTGATCAACAAACTCTTCACATTCTTAGCAAAAAATAAAAAATCTAATAGCAATGGCAAAACCTCTTTTCTGCAATTGGTCTAATATTAAAATCTTTCCCTAAGTTGCTTTCCAAGCAAAGAAGCACAATTTTGGTGAACAACAGGTGCTTCAGATACTCTTCATAGGGAAAAAAAATAGGCAGTCCTAGCTCCAAGGCATTGAAAATGTATTTTTTTTTTCTTGGTAAGTAAAAGCAAAAGTATTTAAAGAAACAAGTACACACGATTTCTTTCAGCCAAAGGTTTCTCCAAACTTGATTCCTAATTCAAATAATCTTCAGCGTCCATCCTCCCAAAAAAAAAACCAGCAGCTTCAATTCTGATTTCTCAATTCAAATAAAGTGTATGAACCAACCTATCTTCCAACTGTCTAGAATAATGAAAGGGGTTTTCTTCTTTTAGTTCACATTCCTAAAGCATTTGAAGTTTTGAACATCTTGTGACAAATTCTGAATCATCCAACTCATCTAAACCATCTCAGATGGTGGTTGATCTTGGTCCTCTTCCACGGTAACCCCCATACCAAGTCCAACCATGGTACAAAGTATAGATCTATATACCAAGTCCAACCATGGTATAAAAGTATGGATCAAGATATTTTGGTCTGACAACAATTTGACACACCAGATATAGAATGGGAAAAAGGATATTAACAAAGGAATTATAAACAACTCTTGAAAATATAAGAGAGAGAGGGAGTTTCTAACAAAGTTTATTGACAAATAGTGAATGAAAATTTGTCTATAATAGGAAATCAGTCCTGATCCTGACTGATTTTTTTTATATATAAGTAAGAAGTATGTGTATTACGAAAAGCTGCTAAAAAAGCAACTTGAGAAATAATCTTGATGGAATTATTTCTAATAGGAAACATAAACTACAATCCTAGATAAAGTAGAATCCATTAAAACTCTAATCAGATCATAAATAAAGCTAATCAAATAGGAAACTCTACTTAAGTATAAGGATACCTACTCTACATTCTAATTCCTAATGCTAAGATAGTTCAATTTTTATTGTAGACTAATGTGGTTTAGTCTAGCCCATAGCATACTTCTTCAAAGCTCTTGCCATATTAAAGAAGAAGAGAAAAGCATGCATACCACTACTGAAATGTTTAGAGAAAATAGTGACTTTGGCAAACTAGCCGAAAATTATTCTAGAAAGTTGGAACTCATTAAATTATATGATAAAAATTGGAATGAAAACTGAAAAAGTCAAATTATAACCTTTTGCACTGGTTGGGTAATATGACAATACCTGGCATATAATGCAAGAATCATTTTCCTGATGCATACTTGCCATCTCTTCCAGATTGAGACAAGTAGAAGATATATAAGTTCTAGTTTTTAAACGATTTGCAACGGATTCCTCTGACAACCCAGTGCTTACATTGCCAATCCGTTCCCCCAAAGCGAGAAGCTCCTGCAAATTTTGAGAAAATTCACGTTAACATTCATATATAGGTTGCCCAAATCCTACAATCAAACTTCTCTACAAAGATTAAGTAATCAAGCTTCCTAGCAGTACCTCATAAGACATATCCTCTATGTCTAATCGCATATCTCTATGATGGTCAATGAGATCCCCTACTTCATAAAATGATGAAAGATCTAGTATGGCAACTTCCTACATACATCAACATATGGCAGATGTTATGCACATTACAGAAGAATACGAGCAGTCGAGGACCACTAAGATATCACAAACTGCATTTCAGACAAATCAAAATCGTATTAAATGGTGAGAAAATATTACTTCTGCTGGAAGCATTCTCAAGTGAGGAAGATTGCGATGTCTCGACGTTGCCTCAGGTGTAACTCCCCCTCGATGAGATCGGTATATCCTAATTCCAGTTGATGGAACAGGTCCTGGATGCCCAGGTCCTGCCTCTACACCAACCTGAGGCAGAGGACCACGTGAACTGATTGTGGGAAGTCTATATGAAGATGCCACTACTTGAGGGTGGAAATGGCTTCTTGTGTTTTGCATAGGTGGTGGAGGTGGTGGTGGATAATGAAGATTATGTTGCCGGTGAAGGACAGGAGGTTGAAGGTAATTTGTGGAACTTCTGCCACTAGATGTATCATGATATCCCTGCATACCCACACTCGCAGCCTCTCTAGAACCTCCACTGGTATGACTCCCTGGAAAATAAATATGCTATAGTTATTATCAGAACAAAACATGTAAAACAGGTTTTTCCTTAGGCTCTGTTTGTCATGATGCAAAAAATCCTCTTAACAAATAGAGTAAGCTGATCTCAAACAACAAGAATCACCTATACATAGATGTCAGAAACTGGTTTTCCTTATTTACTTTCACAGGCTCTATTTGTCACAATGCAAACAAGCTCCTTGAAAATAAACAAAGCTGGTCTCAAACAGCAAGAACCACTTATAAGTTGTCAAAACTTTATAACAAGTATATTAACAAATTTATGGTACGAAATGTAATCTGACAAAAATATTTATTATATATAGATATAGATATAAACTATGACTTTGTCATGAAATGGCTTCCATTCAAAAAACTAAAATGAGAAACAAAAATGGGGTGACAACATACCATGCAAATAAGGTAAAGCAGGTCCATGATTCCAGGCCAAAGTTCCCCCATCACTACCATTGTTGCCTGATTGTTGGTCGACCCAGGGATTGCCAGAAGGCTGAAAAGGATGGCCAATATAGTTTCCTTGAACCAAATGGTTATGATTATGTGCCAGAACAGAATCCAACCCAACAGCACCTGATCTGTTCCTCACACTTCTGTGAGATCCTACTTCCATGATTGAAGGAGGAGCGTTATTCCCTCTGTACTGTGGCTGGGCAAAAGATGCAGAATCCATCACAGAAACCCCAGATTCAAGATGCCTTGTATTGAAAGGGGGAACAGCAGAACTAGAGCTTGCTAAGCCATTAATGTACTGAAAATTTCCCACGATGCCTTCAGCATTTTTTCGTTTGCATGCACCTCTAACACCATCCATAAAGTGATTTTCCCTTCCATACTCATCTGTAGAAACTCCAATGACTCCATGATTGCTGGAAGATGGCAACTGATCAGATGGTCCATGATTTATAGAAACAGGGAACCCTCTGTTTCCAGTTGAAGGGGCCAAGTAAGGATTATAAATGTTGGATCCCGGAGCAATGCCTATATCAAGACTCGGGACTGGATGATGATGCTGAACAGCATTGTACTGCCCAATCCCATAGAACATAGCAGCGCCATCATAATGCTCAGGTAAATGACGCAAATCAAAATTACTTGAATTCCCATGAGCTGATAACATTGTGTGCATATTAGGAGGTGGAAAATTTGTTGCACTGATAACATGATGTCCTTGGTTCCGTTCATCCATTTGCACATCAATCATCTGACCAGTGCACAGCACACTTCTTTGCCCCATGTTGTTGAATAATTCAATACCATATGTCATCCCTGCTTGAAGTCAAAATATTTATAGGGAAACAGTAAGAAATATCAGCAGGGAATAATAACCCAAAACATAAGCAGACTTCTAGCTATCAAGAGAAGATCTTAATTGGTGATCTTTAATTAACCCAGTCATTTATACGTTATTAATCCAAGTGGAGATGATAGAATATTTTTTGTTTTTTTTTTTTTAATCGATAAAAAGCAATGTATTGAGTAAAAAAGAACCAAGGTTCCAAGGAGTACACAGGAGATGTACAAAAGAGAACCACAAGGGAGGCAAGAGACAGCAGAACAATGAGCTGCAAAAACACCTACCAACCGAGAAACCCACACCAAAGGCCAGGCAGAAAAAAAGGAACCTCACCAGCCCCTCAACGTGAGGCTAACCACTCTAAGAAACCTATAAGTGAAGAAATCTATTCACCTATGTACAAACTATTCCAACTCCACAGGTTAGAAACAAAAGAATGCTTACGTTTTTGTACATCCACAGTCCCATCTCTAAAAGCTATGCGATTGCGCTCTTTCCAAATAGTCCAAAAGATACAAAGTAGAACGGATTTCCAAATCTTTTTTCCAAAAAAGGAGCCCTTTCAACTGATGAGAGCATCCTTGACAGATTTTGGAAAGACCCAAGTATAGCTTAATTAAGGAAAAAGAGGTCCTGTGGGTTTCAACACCTGACAATGCAAGAAGATATGATGGATGGATTCCTTCGTCTACTAAGTACAAAGATAGCAGCGATTGGGGAGGTGTCACCCCCTTCTTTGTAGTTTGTCCAGAGTTAAAACCTTTCCCCATGTTGCTTCCCACGCAAAAAAGGTTGCTTTGGTGGGAACACAAGGTATCCAAATGCCCTTACCGAGGAACAAGGGATTTGCTCTCGGATTTAGCACTTTGCAAGCCTCACTGACATAGAAGCTGCAACCCAACAGGGCCCATCCACGAGATCTTCTCTGAATCAGAGGAGACCCTTTCTTTCTGTAGGGAGTTGAGAATGGCCACAGCTAAATCCACTTCCTATTCCTTAAAGTCTCTAGTAAGATTGAGTTTCCAGTTGTCGTTCCCAACAAATTGGCCCCAAACATCCACAATACGCCTTTGTTAACAGCCTAAGTCAAACAGGTAGGGAAGGAGCATCTAAGAGGGCCTGTCAAGACCACTGTCCAAATTCCAAAAATCTTATCTTAGAGCCATTGCCAATGTTGAATCTCCAATTTTCTTTGACCCAACTAGATTCTTTAAGGATCTCCTTCCAAAGGCATACCCCAAAGGCCCCACGGACATCCTTCAAGCACCATCCTAGGCCATCTAAACCATACTTGGAACTTATGAGGCTTCCATGCAATCCCCTTGCCCGAGGCGACTTCCAACCATTTGCTGCTGCAGCTTTAACCACATCCCAATTGATCAAGTGAGCTTCCTCGCCCTCTCCTCAAAAGAGGCAACCCTTGGCAGCTTTTTCCACCTTGGCACAAGCAAATCTGGCATTCACATTATGGAGGTGAAGGCTGTGGCAAGAGTGCCTATGACGGTGATCCTCCCACCCTTTGAGATGTAAATTTTTTTCCAAAGAGTCAATCTCTTGTGCATTTTTTCCTCTATACTATCCCAAATAGCCACAGACTTATAGGTAGCACCCAGAGGCATGCCTAAATAAGTGGTGGGGAGATGTCTAGTCTGACAACCCAATTCAGCTGCCAAGGCGTCTAAATTATCAACCGCTCCAACCATAATCAACTCACTCTTGTTAAGGTTGATTTTCAGCCCAGAGGATGCCTCAAACCAGAGAAGGACCCAACTAAGATAAAGGAGTTAGTCTTCTTTGGCTTCACAGAAAATTATCGTGTCATCCGCATAAAGGAGATGTGAGATACTAAAATCAGCCCCCTCCCTTCCCTTGACAGTGTAGCCTGAAATGAAGCCACCAAACATAGCTCTTCTAAGAAGAATGCTCAAGACCTCCATTCCCAATATGAAGAGGTAAGGGGAGAAAGGATCCCCCTACCTTAGGCCTCTTGAGTCAAAACCGCCAACCATTAACCCAAACCGAAAAATCTTGCAACAGAAACACTGCTAGATCCATCTCATCCATTTGGGACTAGAACCCATGCAGCGCATGACCTTCATAAGAAACTACCAATTTATGCCGTCGTAGAGTTTTTCATGTCTAGTTTAACACGCCCCTTCCTCCCCTGCTTTCGCAATGATCGATGAGTCGATTTGGTAATAAGAGACGTGATTTGTGATTTGACGCCTTCCACGGCGGGCATTTTGGCCCCGTAGACAACCTTCCCTACCACCTTCTTCAAACGGTTGGCTAGCACCTTCGCCAAGATTTTATACAATCTCCCTAAAAGGCTTATAGGCCTGAAGTCCTTTATCCCTTCTTGGGGATCAGAAAAAGAAAAGTGGCATTCAAGCTTCTAATGAAGGTTTCATTAGCATGGAATTCCCTAAACATCTCCATGATTTCATCTTTGACAAAATGTCATGAATCTTGCCATAGAGCAAGGGTAAAGCCTAGGCCCACCATCCATCTCCTTTAGGGCAGTGAAAACTTCTTCCTCCCTAAAAGACAGCTCTAGCCTACTAGACTCTTCAGGGCTCAGACTGGAAAAAGGTAATTCATCTATCTCTGCTCTCCAAGCCATATCGTCAAAGAGCCAAGATTGAAAGGCACTACAAATCTCCTCTCTAAGCTCAAATTCATCAGAAATCCAGACTCCATTAATTTTGATGCAAGCTATGGTGTTCCTCCTAAAGTGGGAGTTGGCCATACGATGGAAGAAGCCTGTGTTTTTGTCGCCTGCCTTCAACCAAGTTTCTCTAGATTTCTGCCTCTAATGGATTTCCTCCAAGGTTACCCACTTTTCGAAAGAATCTTTTGCTTCCTTTTTAGCCTCAGTCTCTTCCATAGTCAGCTCTCTAACCTCTTCCACACGGTCCCAATTCTCCTACCCGAGAGAGGTCGCCTATTAGCTTCCCAGCCTCATCACTAAAATGGGCCTCCCACTCTAAACCTTCCTCCTCCTTCCTCCTCCTCTCCTCCTCCTCTCCTTCCTTCCTTCCTCCTTTCCTCCTCCTTCCTTCCTCCTCCTCCTCCTCCTCCTTCCCTTCTTCTTCTTCTTCTTCTTCTCTTCTCTTTCTTTCTTCTTTCTTCTTTCTTAATTTTTTTTTTCTTTTTTAATTTTTTTTTTTTTTTTTTTTTTTTTTTTTTTTCCTCCTCCTCCTCCTTCCTTCCTCCTTCCTTCCTTCCTCCTTCCTCCTCTTTATGCAGACCCAACTCTTTAAGTTTTCTTCCTCGGAGAACATAACTACCAGATCCCCTGAGGACACTCCTGCCACTCAAATTTCTTCCATTAGGTCCTGGAAGCCCTCCACTTTCAACCACATGTTTTCGAAGCGGAAAGGGGTTGGCCCTCGTCTCATTCCCCCACAATCCAGAAGAATAGGTGCGCATGGATCGTAGGTAGACCTAGCACTTCAAGCTTGCACCATTACCATAATGGACAAGCCAATCTTGAGATACCATAAATCTATCCAGACGAGCCAGATTTTGGTTACGAAGACCCCCGCTCCACGTGAAATTCCACCCCCAAAAGAGGGAGGTCGATCAATTCCATCTCATCAATAAAGTCTGAGAATTGTCTCATTGACCAAGTCAATCTTCCTTGTTTGCTTCGCTCTGAGGGGAAGCGTGTAGCATTGAAGTCCCCTCCCAATACACCAAGGATCTTCCCAAAGCCCTCTGATGGCACTCAGCTCTTCCTAAAGGAGGGATATGCCGTCTCTGGTTAAGGGACCATAAACACATTAAAAACCCAGACAAAACCGTTTTCAACGTTTCTGATAGAATACGATATACAATGAATAACTAAAGAAAGAGAAGTCACTAAATAAATTTCCCTGTTGAGTTCAATTTAAAGCTAAAATCAAGGCATAGGGTTCAACCTCCTTACATATTTTTTTTATGGGTAGAAGAAAAAATATATTAAACCACCAAAAAGTTCAACCTCCTTACCTATTCTCAACTCATAGTTCAAAAATGGGAGATCAGGTACAAAACAGGTCAAATATCCCTTCTCTTAATTTAGAATATTCTACATTAGCTTCTCAATGAAGCATATCCAATCCTACAATTTTGTTGATTCCAAAATCAGTGAACAATTCCTATATTCTCTGATTCCGACTTCCATGAAAAGAATGCTCTTCCAAAGCCAGATTATAAAAGCTTGAGACAACCTCAAACACTAAAGAATAACTCATGTCTAGTACTTGCCCTGACTTGCTTGAAATGATCCAAGGAATAAATGAAAATTTGGTTCCCATCCACAAGTGATATTCTCCACAAAAGTACAATCTACTCGTTTGTAAACAGCCACTTATACCCAATAAAGAGATTATTTGACATGCTCCAAATTCCAAAGAACCCTTCTAAGAAGACTCATTCAAAGAAAATGTGGTGGTTCGTACAAGGGAGGGGAAAAGGGCACTCTGGCTAACCTAGCAACAGTATTTATATCCCACACCTGAATTTGTCCAAAACAGTCCTATGGCAGAAGCTATACTTCTTTGCTTTATCCTATATTCAACACATGTGCCTGTACTACTGGATAACAGAACAATACCCTAGAAGTTCAACAAGATTGCCAAGGAGAAAAAATAACAAATTGTGTGCCAGCAGTCAAGGTTAAGGCTGTTAAGCAACACAGAAACAAAAAGGGAGGCGGAATAAAAGAGACCAACCACACATCAGAACAAAAGCAATGCAAAAGTTTGCAACAAAACATTCAAGGTGAAACAACATAAAGAAGAAAAAGAAAAGAAAACCACATCTGTATTCATGATGTACGTTTCAAAACCCATGCAACATAGTCATTTTGAACCAAAAAAACACCTGATAAAGCAAGCATCTCAATGTAATATTTTCATAAAAACTCAGTATAAATAAATTTCAAAAGGATATCAATTTCATTCCACCCAAAATACGATGTGGAAATCAAATGAACCAATTTAAACATGGAAAGGAAAAATAAAAAGAAAAGCACATAACCATTATTTGGCTATGAACTAATCCAGAAGTAAAAAACTAAAAATGCTTATTGGGTTTTATCACTGCAATAGCAGTTTAATGAAACCCAAGTAGACCTAAATTTCTGAAAGGACCAATCTTGCTAGAGCATTAAAAATGGAATATAAAAGCAACAAACCTAAATGATCACCAATGAAAGTTTCCTACTCTGAGAAACAGCAAAAGGTTAACGAACTTCACAACAAATCAAAATTTAAACTCAAAACAGAAACACGATTTTTGAAAAAAAAAAAATTTTTTTTTTTTTTATAAGCACGATTTCTGAAATAAGTTCAAACGTTCACATACCGCATATTTGTTGAAAAGGGCACGAAAATGGAAAAACTCAAAATTTTAACATTAGACCTTAGACCAATTTTAATTAGGGACCCGAGAATGCAAAATCCAGGATACGATATTGAACAGATTTTGAATTTTCCACTATCAATTTTTTGAGAAAATACCGAATAAAAATAAACACCCAAAATTCAATTTTTTATTCTCTGACTTTCCTTTAACAATTTTCTCGAAAGCCAAACAAAAGAAAAAGAAAATACAAAATGTTATATATCATGATCGGAGAGTTTTCCCCAAAAAACACACACAAATTATCATCGAAGACCAAAATTACAGAAACAAAGAAGCCAAAGGAAAAAGGATCTTAATTCGGTACCTTTTCTACCTCAAAAAACATAGAGCCTCACCAATTGCGCCTCTGGAAACCAAAACCCAAATGTATACCGAAAATCCCTGCAAACATACACAAAAAACCCTAACTTCCTTCGGAACCAACAAAAAATCAAAGGTCACCACAATCGGCTAGACAAACCCTAAATTAAAAAGACACCCAGTTCAACTCCGTCCCCCAACAGCTAAACCCACAAAAGAATTCAACAAAATGAGCTGGAAAAAAACAAAGAGACAGAGATTCCTTTTCAAAAGAGTTGGGGGAAATTGAAATTGAAATGGGGCTTTAACAAAAGAACTGCAATTGCAAGATGAAAATTAATAACAAAGCATACGAATCGGAGGATGCGAGGTTGGAGGATATCAGGAGATCTGTGAGAGAAATGGAAGAACAATTGAAAGGAACAGAGGAGAGAGAAAGATATTCGTACTCACAGAGAAGCCAATTGCGTATTTCATAATATAAGGTATAAACAAGGAAAAAGAGTATGGGAATCCATGTGGAAAATAAAACGTTAAAATAATTTATCTAATTTAAATATATTTTAAATAATAAAACGAAAATTTCCTTTTCCCCGGATTTTTTAACGGCATTTTAAATTCCGATGCTATGTTAAGTTAGAGTTATCTGTAGTACTTTCTTTTTAAAGTATTTTTGGTCCGGAAAAACATTATTAAATATTTTAAAATAAAAATAAGTATTTGATAATATTTTAAAAACACCTCTAAAAATTTTAAAAGTTTTAAAAAATAATTCTAAAATAAATACTTGAGATAGTGATTTATAGAAATAAAATAAACACTTTTTTAAAATATTTATAAAATATCTCTTATTATTTTCCTAATATATATCTCTTTAAACTCTCTTTATCCAATACTATTTTTAACTTCAAGGCATTTTCTACTTTTCTATTTCTTCTTTTTAATGTTTGTTTGTATGCTTGAAATTTTGTTGAGGATTTATACTGTAAAATTATTCATAATATTTACTTATTAATCATTTTTTTATAAATATTTGTTTTTTTAACTATAAATATTTGTTTCTAATCGAATAATAATAATTATTCATTATGCAGAGTTCAAATGTAAAGCTTTTACCCGTTAAAAACATGCAAAGGGTATAAAGAAAGGATTCAAAATTAGAGTCTCATTGAGACTGTTTACTATATTGAAACTATATTATATGCCAAAATAATAATTATAATAGTTATTTTTATTATATAAGTATTTATATGTATTTGTGATAGATTTTTATTTACTATAATATTTAATTTTTATAATTAAGTTGAATATTATTTTTTGATAATTTAATAAATTGTGTAATTAGTTTCTTGTCATCAAAAACTCTATTAAAACCCTTTCTCAAAATTCTCATAAAATAAATTTTCATAGAAGTGTTAGACAAAAAAGTGTTTCGAGAAACATGTTTGTTAGTGAAACTTTCGGAAAAAATAATGCAAATTAAAGAAAAATAAACTAAAATATTTATATTTAAAATATATATATATATATTATGACATAAGAATTGAAAATATCAATTCAAATTAAATTTGTATATAAAGGGATGATTAGCATAATTAAGATATTTCCAATGATTTAAAGGACTCTATAGATTATTATATTGACAACTTTTTATATTAAAACATAGGCCTATAATATTATCACAAACAAAAATTATTCTCTTGATCTTGAATTAATAACATAAAAAATAAAAGTGATTTTTTTACATCTATTAATTTTTTATATTATAATAACATGTTCTTGTAATATAATGATTGGATCTTCTCATCCCTTTACCCAAGGGCAAAGCCCTTTACTCTCAAGGCCAAAGGAAAATGGTACATAATCTTATAATAAAAATACAATTAATTTCTTTTTACATGGCAATTATACTATTGATATTTGATTTGATGTGAATGTAAAAACACAATATAGAAAAATATTAAACTGTAATTAAAATTATTTTTATCCCTTTTGTAATAAAATATTCCTAAAATTATACAAATAAAAATTGTAATCATGTATTCCTCACTTTGGAATCTCCCCTATGTGGTCTTAAGAGAGTGGTTGTGCCTTGACCTTTGCCACCTAATGAAAACTAAAATATTTATATAAATTTTATTTATTAATTTTTTTTTTTAAAAGTCCCACATGGACACCTCAATTCATGATTAATAACACTACTTTGTTCTATGATTACAAATATATTAAATATATTAAAAAATAATAAAAATATAAGAAAAAGAGAATCTTTGGAAAATTTTAAGAAGGAATTTGGGAGAGGAAGGTATGGGTGGTGGTGTAGGTAGCCTCAAAATGGACAAAAGCCAGCACATTCTCCTTTTTAAGGTTGGAAAAGAATATCGATTGAACCCTTCTCCACCTCGACTAATTCCATGAGTCATAAACTTAACGATCGAGTAAACTTTCAATATTCTTATGAGAGACTTGAATTAGTGAAGGTGCTCTAACTTTCAAAAGAATGTTTACTATTTAGGGTTTCCCAAATTGTCTCATTCTCTATAAATATTGTTTGTCTAAGCACACAAGTCTGATCCTTATTTGCTTTATGCTGCTATGGTTAGTGGAAACGGAATTTTGTATTTTCGTACATGGGTCAAGCACGTGTCTTCGGTGTTGGTTCGAGATACGATTCAATTGTCAGAAATATCTTATATGTGTCGACTAATGGGTGTGTTATGAATCTCACAGATATTTGAGTTGTGGTTTCCTTGAAGCCCGTTTCCTTATTTTGATCATATCGAACGTAAAACATGAGAAGACATCTTGGGCGATGATCATCATCTCGATCAAATATATCATCGTGTCTTGGTCATCATACTTTGCAAGGCTACCTTTTTCGAAGTGGTTTTCCGATGATTCCAATAATTTTTTGTTATTACAGTGACCATTATGAAACAAACCTAAAATCAAACCAACTAAACCACGCATCGAAAATTATATAAATCATAAAATATCAATAATCGATTATCTTCACTATCATATTTATTATGGATTCGGATATGCATCCACTTTCGATGGTAGTTTTCATCCTTGAAATATCTAAATTTGATCATTTTGATTATTTCTATACAAATGTGACTCTTGATCTAAATTGAAATTAAATAATAAAATTAGTACTAAATGCATATCTCTTATTTGATTTTGAGTTTTCATCCATAAGATGTTTTAAAACACATCTCCATTATTAAATGATTAATATTTTTTTCTCATCGTTTAAAATTTTAGTATAAATTGTTTCAAGATGGAGAGTCAAGAAAGGCAGCCACATTCAAACGTCTTATTTCATTTCATATTATTTAATAATAATGATAACAACATTAAATGAAATAAAATCAAATTTTTTTATCAGAACTAAATTGCAAGACAATTTGCATGTGCTTGTGATCTAATAGCCAAGAAAGTTCCAACAATTAAACACGTGGTGGAAGTGGTAAAATAAAACATTAAGACGGCTATTCAATGAATGAACCATGTCAAACTTGTTTGGCTGCTGGGAAAGTGCCGAGGAAAACCAACATGCACATGGTGGAATTTCAGTTTCCATGGAAAACAACAAAATTCAACGAACTTTTGAAGGGTAGGTGTTCTCGATATTTGGGTTTGTTGCCCAACTTCCAAGAACAAAAAAAAGGTAACAAATATTTTTAAAACTCTATTACTTATTATGGTTTAAACAATGTTTTAAAATTTGGATATGCGTCATTTCTCTTTGAATTATCGAGTATTAATGTTTTCAACGCATTAATACGATGAATAAATATTTGATTAAAATACATCAAACCATCCTAAATATGTGAATATAACATCTTCTATGGTTTTTTCTTTTTAAAAAAAATATATTTGGAACAAAAATACAATTTTTTATTTCATATTATTACATTATCTCTTAAAATGATATCTTATTTTTACAAGAAAAAAAATGACATTTTTGTCAAAATCAAGCCAGGAATTGAAAAAGGGTCATATTTATAAAAGTGAGTTTTCAAATGGTCATCTAATAACAAACCAAAGTTAAAAACTCTATATACTAATTCCAACGTTCTTTTCTTTATTCTCTAGCTATTCATATTTCTTAAGTAATGATGAGTGATTTTCGATAATTTTTTACTTGAAATCACAATTCCACGCCTCTTTTTTCAGTCTATCTATTAATAAAGTGATTATTCCATAAATATTTAAATATTTTATTATTTTTTGTGTTGTCATAGTCTTATTACAATGTTTGGTTTGTCATTATCTTATTGTGGCGTTTGGTTTGTCATTAGCTTGTTATAACGTGATGTTTTTCGTCATCTCGTTGTGACTTTTATTTGTATGTGGGCAATTCAGCTAGTTAAAGCGGATTCGATCCGTCATATATATTAAAAACTTCCCAACGATTTTATATTTATCTTTCTAATTGCTTACAAAAAGATATCTTGTCTTACTCATTACAAACCTATCAATTTATATTTCTTATTGGTGCCACATGGCTTATATATTACAATCGACTCGCAATCCTTAACGTGATACTTGTTGTGATAGAGTAGTGCGTAGTGAGGATCAAGTTAATGGACTTCACGATTGCCCATGTGTCCCCCCACGTCTATGTAGGATTGATTATGTGGCTTATGAGGTGACCTTATTTGATTCAGTTTGAGCAAGCTTAGTCGGTGCTCGATATACCCAACGTGAGGAATGTTCAATATGCCCAATGTGAGAGATATCCAACCTCCTTGGGCCATATGCCTTGATAGGTACTAAGCTCAATCCTATCGGATTGGGCTCAAATTTTTAGGTCATTCGGGTTGCTCACGTGTCACACATGTGGATTTTAAACTTATCCCATTCAAATCATAGATATTATAGTCAATATATTATCAAATTCGTAAGCTTTATGCTGACTTATTATTCTAGGTATTGTTTCATCATTTATAATTTTTAATAATTTGTATATTAGATATATCCATCTATTATAAGTTTCAATCAATAAAATTAATTTTCCTTTCAAAAAAGTTATTTAATCAAATCACACTAGATAAAGCATTATTATTTTTTATATAAAACCATCATTAAAAGAATTAAAATTTGCATCTTATTAAATGAGCTAGGAAGCTTGGCTACAATCAAATATAGCAAATAGAAGACATAAACTACTAACTAAAATAATATTCAATAATAAAAAGTCTCGAGGGATAGTTCAATTTGTCTAATACCAATTCTATACAAGATCTTAAACAGCAAAACATAAGATAATACTTGGGTATGGCGGCGTTGTTATACCAGAGATTATTGCTATCAGAAATCTGGGCTTGTAAAGGTTACTAGTTTCCAGCTTGATATACCTCAATAAATTTTGAAATTTTCATTATAAATAGCGAATAGTGAATATTGATTTTTGAACAGTAAAATGAATAGTAACAACAAGAAAACAGTATATAAATATTTGGATTAAAGATTGAAACAAGAAAATTTTATTTGAATAAATATGAACTTACAAATATTTTGAAGGTGTTTAAGAAACTTGCACAGGACTTGAGCAGGTTACAAAGTAGTATGACTTAAGAAATCTCTCCCAGATTTTCTCTATCTCTAAAACTTAGCCTGCTTCCTAAGGAGACATCCCCTCTTTATATAAGAATTTTGATGAATGCCAAATCATTTAAAGTCCGTGGATTTGAAATAAAAATTTGACATCGCACGATCACAATCAGCATGTAATTTTGAAATGGGAGATAAGGAATCTCCTTTGTATGAAGCTTTAACTGCTTTTTGAAAAGTAGAACAACTTGGTCGAAGCCTTTCACAGCTCTCTTGTATTGATGATGAGAATGTATTTTGACAATTTGGTTCTTCTTTTTTGAAAGTAGGAGACAGGAATTATCGCGTGAAACATCATCTTCCCGGTGAGAGCAGCCATTTATGCAGTTTTGAGTCATCGTCCATTTTTGCAATCCTTTGTTGCGATTGATCTATAGTGTCTTATGAATCGATCGATAGTAGCTGGAGAGTATTTTTGAAGTCCCCTAGGAATTTTGGGCCTTTAATTTCTCTGGAAAAAAGGCTTTTGAAAAGAGTGTCAGGAGGCCCCTTACTCAAGCGGAGTGTATGGGAGCCCATAACACATGTCTTCATTTTGTTGGAAGGCAGAACTTGAGGTTGTGTCTTCATCATCATCATCTGAATCTGCAAGTTGAGACAGGGTTTCAACTACACAATTCTTAGACTTTTGAGAGTAAAGCTTTATAAGTAGAATCACGAAGGAAAAAGAGTTTTGGAAGAGTTTATGGCCAACAAGTGGGCGAGAAGAGTTAGGACAGTGAGTACCTTAGTTTTTGTAGGCTTCTTGGACTTGGGCTTTTTGGAATCAAGCCATTCTTTTATGGATTCAAAGGTTTGGGTTTGAGAAATTTTAAAAGTTGTCCACCATTTAATTTTGAATTCCCTAGCCAAATGCTGGGGAAATGGAGAAGGCAGGAATTGTGGGTGGTAAAGTCTCAACAAAGAATCAAAGGGATTCTAAATTGATAACAAAAAGAAAGTGAATAGCTATTTCCATAAGGGAAAAAGCTTTCACAATTGATCTGAAATAGTAAAGTTTGCAATTTTGAGACGCAAATATTTCGAGTAGCTCCAAGAACCACCATTCCACGAAACCGATTTGAGAATTTTTTTGAGAATTTTCTCCCTAGTTGAAAAACCATGAATGGGAAGATGGTCTAACAAAAAAGGTGTTAAACCATGCGTTTTTGTAATCAATATAGTCAAAAGTTTAGAAACAAAATTTTCATAAAATCGTTTGTGTGTAAAAGGACTTTGTTAAGGTCATGCCCAAAAATGATTTTAAAATTTTGCACATTGGAAGTAAGTGTGTGATATCCTCGGGAGTTCTTGACATAGAAACAAATTGACTCAGAGTAGCCAAGTATGAACTCATAGAATGCAGGTTTTGTAATATCATTTGAGATAAAAAATTGTCTTTTTGAAAAAAAAATTGAAGCTTAAAAGAGTATGAGACGGATCCAATGATCGGCTTCTAGAACTGAATCGGCGATTTAGGTTCTTTGAAACTCTCAACGAGGATCTGAAAGAAGTTGGAGCAGTGGGTTGGGATTTTCCCAAAGACCTCAGCGGTGAGTTAGGTTTTTGGCATTATAGGACTCTTTGGTTATTGGTTTTATAGATCTGCTTTGCATCATTTTTCGTATGAAATTCCCATGAAGAAATCAAGTCAAACAATTTGAAGATCATTTGATAAATTCAATTTGAAATAAAAGCGTATAAAATGGGCATAAATACGGCAAAAAATATATTTAGAAACTAAGTTTTGAGCATACTTTTATGATATTTAACTTCTTGTTTCTGATGACAGCGTAAAGAAATTTTTTTGTTAAAAAGCTTATCACTTTGAAATTTTTGAATGCAAGAACAATTTATAAAAATTTATTTTGACAGGTTGAATAATTTCTTGAGGGCGGACAAATCTTAGGGTAATCGACTATTGAGATTTGTTTTAAAAATTTTGTTTGAGTATCCCACCATATCTATGTTTGAAATATCGGTTTCTATAATGGAAGAGGCTTAGGTGAAGGATTCTTAAAACAAGGAAGTTCTTTAACACAGAGATTTTACTTGTTGTAACTTAGATATGCTCATTTGACCCGAGAGTAGGATTCTTTTTAACCTTTGAAAATAAAGGCTTGATTAAATCTAAGAGTTTAGATAAAATTAGTACATAATTTAAACTTTAAAGGCTTTGGAGTTGATTTTATCACTTTGATTTCATCCAAAGAATTACTAGAAAAATTCAAATTGCCTATGTATTGGTTTAATTGACCTTGGTAATATCAAAATCTTAAAATCTTATATTTGTTTGAAATAATTTTATTTTTGATGCAGAAATAACTAATTTATTATCTCTAACAATTTTTTGAAAAATTCTTAAGTGTTGAAAATGCTCTTCTATATAATTTGAAAATATAAGAACATCATCAATGTATATAATGGAAAACTTAGTATAATCATTGAAGATATCATTCATAATATTTTGAAATTCAGAAGGGGCATTTTTTAGGCCAAAAGGCTAATTCCATTAAGTAGTGTCAAATGGGCGTAGATGTTATTTGTATCTATCTGCAGTTTGAATGCGAATTTACCAAAATCCAGTTGCGTATCGAGTCTGAAAAATTGTTGCATTATATAACCTTTGAATTAAGTTTTTTTGTTAGGTATTGGGTGTCACAAATCATTGTAGGGGCCTTATTTAGAGGTTATAATTGATAACCAATCTTGAGGGTACCTCTCTATTTACGAAACGCACACAGGCGTAAAGGTTGCC
Organism: Tetrastigma voinierianum; assembly: GCA_016808115.1. NCBI lineage: Eukaryota > Viridiplantae > Streptophyta > Magnoliopsida > Vitales > Vitaceae > Tetrastigma > Tetrastigma voinierianum. Next base: position 903,528 of record JAEQBH010003217.1, on the reverse strand, counting down.
TTGACTCGAGGGGAAGAGTGACTTGAATGCGATTATTTTTTGTAAAGGTCCATTGATTTCTTTTGCATAACTCTAAGGATTAAGGTTCATTTGAATTGGTCTTGCCTTAGTTGGAATTTGTTTTTCATTAAAATCTTTTTCACATGGGAGAGAAACTATATATTGTTTTCTATTCCAAAAAGCATTTGGAATTGAAGAACATATATTATTTTCAATTTGGCTTTGAACTTGTTTAATCCTATCTTGCAGTTGATTGGATTTCAAGTTTTCTTCTGTCTTTTTGTACTAGATTTCTTTTCTGAGGAACCTAACCTATTGTTGTTTCTGTTGGAGGAGGTTAATATGATTTTGAAGTTGGTTTATTTCCTTTAATTCTATACCTTTGATAAATTCAAATAGAATTTGTTGGTTTTTGTAGGTTGTTTGCAATCCTTTACTATCTATATAGAAAGTATATAATTGTGTTAAGAAGGGAGTTCTCAAAACAATTTGATGACTTATATTTCTGACTAGTAAGAATGACGTTTTAATACAAATACCATCTTTGCAAATAGGTCCTTGTGGTATTTTGTATCGTACCTTCAAATGATCATTACTAGCTGTTGAAAGTCTTTGTGAAGTTTTGACAAAATATACAGTAGGAATTAATCCTTCATGTATATAATTCAAATCAGCTCCTGAATCAATCAAGGCTATAAAAGTTGACTAAAAATAGGATTGATTCTTAAAGTGATCTTTGTATACCATCTTTGTTTTTGCACAATAGTCATGCTATTGACAAAAGTTTCTAAGTCTTCAGAAGTTTGAGGGGTTAACGAGATATTTTGGTTTTCTATATTTTATATTTTAAAATCTAAAGGTTGAGTAAAATTCTTTAATTCATCAATTTGGGTTTTTATTTGTTTTATTTATAGTTGTAAATCTTGAATTGTTACAGGGTTTTGTGTTTCAAATTGTTGCATAATATCTTTGAACTTGTGAGCATTTGAAATAGGAAAATAACTTGTAGGTTTTGTGTTTTGTTCCATTATTTTTCTTATATATTTGGTTTTAACTTCTTTATCTTCAATTTGATCTATTATTTCTATTAATAATTCTTGATTAGTTGTTAAGACATTTACTTGACATAAGCAATTTTCTATTTTGTCAATTTCCTTTTGATCTTTTTTTGGACTTAAATCTATATTTTGAGAATTATCAGACTCAGAGGAAGAAGAAGTAGTATCTTTGGAATAATATTCTTCTTGAGAATCAAATAAAACATTTATTCTTTGTTTTCTGCAATTTGGGGCTATATGTCCCTTTTGCCCACATTTGAAGCATTTTATTTCTCTTTTATGTGGTTTAGTAGGGTTCTGAGATATTTTATTTGATTTGCGAGGCTTATATTTCCTATATTTTTTCTTTGAATATTCTTTGTTAGAATATGATTTTCTTTTTTTAGAATATTTTGATACATTATGTTTTTGTGAGGGTTGTACTGGCATTTCAATACCATATTGTGCACAAAAACATTCTAAATCTTTCTTGGAGGCTTTTAAATCTTTTTTGACTTTGTATTGAAGTCTTAATTGTGAGCACAATTTTAGACCTTTCTTGACTTCACTTGTGAGATCTCCGTATGTAAGATCATCATAAGGGATTGTTCCATGATATTTTTCTCTAAGGGTTTCCTGAACCTTTTCAGTTAGTGCCCTAGGGAGTCCATATAGAAATCTTTCTTTCCAATATTGAGCTCTTGCATCATGTCTAATCATGACTTTTGAAATGAACACATCATGATATCATCTGAATCACTTAGTGTTCTACATCTTAGGTTTTGAAGAATTTCATAACTTCTTTCTTGGAGTATCCTTGGATCTTCAACAAATGTTTAGTTGTGCATATCTGATTCTAAAGAACATTCTTCTTCTTAATTTCTACTAGTTTGAAGGTATGTTCTTTCCTCTTCATTTAAACAATTGTCCCACCAACTTCTTAATGTTCCAGAGAATCCGGAGATTAAAAGTTGTGCGGCATTATGGTCATCATTTTCCATTAAGTAGGCAGCTGCTGCAATTAGCATTTGCCAGTTGAACATTGAGGGTTTCATGTTCAGAAAGACCATCAAAATTCCATTCAAAAATATTATTATCATTATACATAGCCCTTGGTGGAAGTCTTTCTTCATATAAAAGATCTGGAGGAGTGGGCCTTGGATAATAATTTCTTGTTCCTTGTTGCCATGTTTTTTGATATTTTATTCTATTTATTTGTTCATCTTCTTGGTTTAAGTCTTGAGTTTGTTCTTCACTTATAGAGGATTCGGTATCAGATCCACTAAGAAAGTTAATTTGTCTTTTTGAAGTTGAGGGGTATGTTATGTTCATATTTTCTAATCTTTGTGTTAATGCTTTGAGTAGATCATTATTTTTATTACCTAATTTTAGAGGTTTATTATATTTTGTTGTTCTAAATAAGGGTTTTTCTTTTTCTGTTTCCTTTGATTTAAGAATATTTTTCTCAATTCTATCTAATTGAGAGCAAATTGTTCCTAAAATATGGTTTGTAAAGTTGTTTTGCTCTTGTAGTCCTTTAATGTCTTTTAAATTTGAATTTCTAATTACATCTTCTTTAGGATTTGGTTTTTTGAAGGGTGAAGCAAGAACTTCACTTCCTTGTACTATTATTTTTATTTCTTCCAAATGAGGAAGTGTGGATACTACTTTCTTATCAGTGGTAGTTTCTAATCATTTTGGAACATATTGATTTCCGCAAAAGGATAATCAATATTATTGTTTGCAGCATAGATATCAAAGTAAGTAAATGTTGGATTTTTAAACGTTTAGTAACGTTTTTTTAGTGTGAATAAATTGTAATAAATATGTTTTAAATTAATAAACGTTTTTAGTGTGAATAAATTGTAATAATATGTTTTAAATTATGTTTTGGCAGTTTATATTCTCAGTGTCTGAGAGAGCTTATTTATTGGCTCTAGGGGGTGGCTTTTGAAAATATACGTTGTGTTACTTGGGTGATAAGTGAAGGCTTTCTTAGGTTCGTTGGTATAGATTTGGGGTGCAATTAAATTCTCCGGTTAAGTCGTGTATCTTGGGAGGCGACGCTCGATTGACTTAAGCACCGTGTGTGGAAGCGAGTCGTTTAAAAATTGTGTTTCACAGGCCTCGAGATATCTTGTATTCTGTGAGTTTGTTGACAGATGATTTTATTAATCTTAATTTCATTTATTTATTGATTTGTAATTTTAAATTTGCTATCTTACATGGTGTGTTATATTTATGTAATTTATATAATCTACATTTCTTGTGTGTAATTAATAACAGTCTTAAAAGCGAAATCGTGGTCTCTGTTTTGGCGTTGAACGAGGTTGGAGTGGAAAGGAGATTTTCCTTAGTTTTATTTTGTTAATTTATATATACATGTTTATCTAATCTTTGTTGCGGAGTCAAAGAATATCTGGATTAATTTTTTTTTTTCCTGGCTTTCCATTTTTAAATTTGTTTGAAAACGGTTTAAGTAAATTTTGAGACATTTAATTAAGAATCAAAATTAAAAATTTTGAAACAATGGATCTCTAGCCCATCGGGGTGAAGAGATAAACCTTGAAATCTGGCCAAAGTTCGGTGGCCGGAGTGTGTTTTTCGTCGGCCGGGTGCCATTTCATCTGGTTACTTACGCTAATAATGAGCTTGCAAGAATTTTGGGAGTAGTGCAGGCTTCTTTGGCTGGGCCGTGAGGTTTGGGCTAGCGGGCTGGTCACGTGTACGAAGCATGGGTGGGCTGCGTGTAAATTTGGGCGTGTATGTGAGCTGAGCGAGGTACCGCGGGTCGGTGGACCACCGCGGCGGTTCGCGTTAGTTGGTATGGGCGTGTGAGGTGGCGGGCGTGGTTGGGCTAACCCGTTTGTTGGCGTAATGCGATAGGCGTTGACAACGAGTGGCGTGTTGTGACCAGTGGCGTGGCGATGGCGTGGCATGCATGCGGCTTCATTGAGAGAAAAGAAAAAAATTTCTCTTTTCTTTGAAATATTATTTGTTGCATTTTTTTGAAAGCAATAAATTAATAGTTTCTTGTATTGAACAGGAAAATGGCCAATGTGGGGGAATCTTCCAACTTCTGGCGGCACAAGGTGCCAGCGCTTGACTATATGGCGGTTCGGTGAACCACGGCGAAAGCTTGGGAGAAATTCAATGGTTTGAGATTTCAAGGTGGCAGCAGAGAAGATCTTTGTTTTATCGACCACTGCCCGAACCTTGCGGGGTTTTTAGCGGGAATCCACCTCAGTGAATGAAGAGGATAGAGGTTCTCTCATGGCGTTTGATGTGTGGAGGTTGGAGGCTATACGTGTCGGATTATGTCATGTGAGCAGTCTGGGCGTGCTTTGCTACAATGTTCTTGTGTGAAGAAAACGACTAAAGGCGTGGGAGTCACTAGACAAGAAATATAAGGCGAGGATCTTTGGTGCTAAGAATTTGTCGTGGTGACGATTCTAGATTACAAAATAATTGGACTCCCAGTATTGGTGATCAATCTGAGAATTCGATTAATTCTTCATGAGATTCGTGCGAAGGATGGTCTTGAGGTAAACCTTTGAGATTCAACTATTGAGAAGCGCCTCTGGGTGGAAAGGACTTGAGAACTACCTCAAGCATAAGCGAGAAAGGAAATGAGCGTCGAAGGGTGGATTGTGAGACCAGATAAGAAGAAGACGATAGGCGTTACGAGAAGAGGGTTCATTTCAATCGATGAGGCCAATGTAATTGGAGCATGGTCGAGCTCAAGTTCCAAAAGAGAACAACCAAAGGGGTCAATCACGGGACCAAAGGAGGAATATCCAGGCGAAATTCAAGGAAGTGCTTCAATTGTGGCGAATGGTCACAATCACGGCGGATTGTAGGCTAGCAGGGGAAAAATAAGAACAAGGAGGCAAATGTGATGGAAAAATCACCTGAGGAGTTGATGACATGAACCTTTCGGTAGTCTACGAAGTGAACTGATTAGGTCAAACGAGGAGTGGTGGAATAATCTTGGTCGCGACCCATGTAATGCGTTGGACGGAATATGTTCACTTCCTTCGGCCTAGTTGATGTGGGGAGGATGTTAATGAGGAATTGCACTTTCACGTCCAGGCGTCGGGGACAGGGAAAAGTGATCTTGAGATGACTTGGGAAAGTCCGACACTTGAACAATGTCTTTGTATGTTTGAGATCAAAAGTGGAATTGGTTTAAGTTCTGTTGAGTGAGCCGGATTTAGGATGGTGTTCGAGTCGACAAGGTTATCTTGTCCTAAATCGGGGATATTTGTGGGAAAGGGATATGTTTGTAATAGGTTGTTTAAACTTGAAAATGTTGTAGTATACAAACCCAAACAATGAATAAAGCAAGTACTTCTTAGCGTATTTGTTGGAGTCTTCTAGTTTATGGCATGATAGACTTGGGCATGTTAGTATGGTTCTCACGAGGAGATTAATTAACTTGAGTCATGTTACATTTCAGGTGATAACAACTTGACAAGTGTGAGACTTGTGTTGAGCAAAATGACAAGGTCATCTTTTCAAGCGTTGAAAGAAACACTTGAACCCTTGGATATGATCCATGAAGAGTGACATATGTGTGATCACTTAAATTTGCCCAGACGAGGGTAGCGATAGTATTACTATTGCTTTTTTGTTGTGATAGCACGAAGTATTATATGTGTTACTTAGAGCAAGGATGAAGCTTTAAAAGAATTTGTTTTCTACAAAGTGAAGTTGAAAATCAGCAATAAGAAAATTAAAGTGATTAGAAGTGATCGTGGTGGTGAGTGTGAAACAGGTGGTGGTCTTGTGGACAACTTATGGGATTAGACATGAAGTCACTCCACCATATTCACCTCGATCAAATGGTGTGGTGGCGTAAAAATCGTGCATTAAAAGGAAATGATGAATGCAATGCTAATAGAAGTTTTGGGTTACCTCGAGAACATATGGGGGAAGCTATTTTGTCGTAGAGCCACCTTTTAAATAAGGTACCCAGGAAGGATGAACAAAAAGACACCATATGAAATTTGTGGAAAGGAGACAACCTTCTATAAATACACACGAAGATGTGGGGGTGTCTTTTGAAATTGGTACATTCAACACCTAAAAGGTGAAAATAGGTCAGGAGCCGTTGATTGCATCTTCATTGGCTATACACAAAATGGTAGTGCTATCAGTTCTTGTATATAAGTCACAGATCACGATATACAAGTACGTTATGGAATCAAAAGGAATGTCGTTTTTGAACACGTTTTTCACTTGTAAGTTGAGAAGAGGGACCAAAGTTAGGTCTAAGCGAACATTTTGAGACTATAGATGAAGATAGTCGGGATCTAGAACCAGAACAGAAGGGTTGAATGGGCCTCGGCGACAAGAATAAGGACGGAAAATTATTTGGTCAGTTTTACTTGACTTATATCTTTGAGTGAACCTGAGGCTATAAGAAGCGGTGAACTCTTTGGAAGGCTCTTTGTGAAAGAAGCTATCAAAGTGAAATTGAGTTCATCTTATGAGCCATACGTGGGAACTAGTGGACCTTCCTCAGGGTAGTAAACCACTAGGGTATAAGTGGATTTTCAAGGAAAATGAGCGGTGGAACGATTGAGTAAATACGAAACCAAGACTTGTAATTAAAGGGTTACAAACAAAGGAAGGTCTTGATTACTTTGATACTTATTCTCCGGTGTGAGATAACTTCCATACAGTGGTACTATTGCTGCATTACGAAATCTTGAAATACATCAAATGGATGTGAAAGGCGCTTTTCTTGTGGGGCTCCACAGATGAGGAGATCTACATGGAGCAACTGAGGATTTTGTAGCTCAGGACAAGAAAAAGTTTGCAAGTTAGTAAGTCCCTATATGACCTTAAACTGGCTTAAAACAATGGCATCAAAAGTTTGATAGCGTAGTGCTGGCTAATGGGTTTTAATCCACCTTGATCAGTGAGTGTGAATAAATGTATGTATGTCGAGGATACGAGTCAAATAAATTTATGTCATTTTGTGTACGTATGGTGATGACATGCTCATTATGATGACGATGGAAATGATCAAATCTACCAAGGCTATATTAAAAGCACAAGGTTTGACATGAAAGATATGAGGACTTTGCGATGTGATTTTAGGGAGTAAAAATCTTTGAGAACCTCTAGTGGACTAGTTCTTGATCAATCACATTATGTGGATAAAAATCTTTGGATAAGTTCGAGTAAGTGATTAGTATGGCTACAGGACACTTTATAGATGTAAATCTTCATATGTCAAAAAATAGAGGAAAGTGTATCTCGGTTGGAGTATTCTAGGGTGATTGAGAGCCTAATGTGTATGGTAGTTTGCAAGACCGAGATGCAATTCTATACAAGTTAGTAAAGCGAAGTAGTTACACGAGAGTAATCCAAATGGTGATCATTGGAAAGGAATTGTAGGTATTAAGATACTTGCAGCATACCATTGATTATGGATTGCACTACCTGAAGATATCGGTTGTATTGGAAGGATATGATGATGCAAGCGGATTATCGATGTAGAAGAACTCAAGTTGACTAGTGGATATGTCATTCACTGGCAGTGCGTGATTTCATGGAAGTCCTCAAAACAAGCGTGTGATCCCTTTATGGAATCGAATTCATTGCTTTGGATAAATGTGGTGAAGAGATTGAATGGTTACGCAAATTTCTTTGAGGATATTCCTAGGTAGCCAAAGCACCGCGGCCAGCTATATCTATCCATTGTGATAGTGTCATTGATAAGCGACGAAAATGTGATGTATAATGTAAAAATTACAGACACATCGTCGAGACACAACACCATTAGGCAACTAATCTCTCAGTACCAGATTATCTCACGTTACGACTGTGCTTGAAATCAAAGGATAATATTGCGGATCCGCTAGCAAAGGTTAAATAAATTAGTTGAGAAGTCATCGAGGGAATGGGGCCCAAAGCCCGCCAGAAATGAGTGTCTGATGGAAACCCTACCTAGTATTTGGAGATCCCGATATCTAGGTTGAAGGCAACTAAGTCGTAAAAGTGGTTTGGATCCTTGTGAGTTTAACCTCCTGTCCATTCCTATGATAAACGTGATATATATTGGAGATGAGGTTAAGTATGCTTTTAATGATTCTAATGTCGGAAATCAGAAAGGAATGTGAGAGTACTCATAGTTAAAAGTCACTATGTGAGAGAGAAGAAGGGCGCTTCAAAGAGAGAAATTGTATGGGGCACAATTCTTTAGAAACTCTTCTTGTGAACTAGGGAAGATGTCCACGGCCAAAGCCGGACATAACGAGTGAGCGAAGAATGCCGGGGGGAAGAGTCTGTGTGAGATATATCATCATTTACATAAACTGACGAGAGAGGTTCGAGGACATCGTCTACCTTTAGTCGATAAGTAAATATATTCTCATGGGGAAGGGGTTCAAAGGATAAAACCCACCCTATCTATACGAGCTCATTGCTGGGAGCTCTATCACCAAGGTTAGGTCTTGTCTTCCGACAATTCGTTATGTGAGGATTATTGGATTTGCAGCGTTAATAGCGTTTTTTTAGTGTGAATAAATTGTAATAAATATGTTTAAATTAGTAACGTTTTTTTAGTGTGAATAGAATAGCTGGCATTCATGCGTGGTAGCTTCATTTAATAACTTGTAAAAGGCTGTAATGATATGCAAAGAGTACACTGTCATCCATAATAATAATGCAGGTTTCTTGAATTCTTATAGAATCACCCTTTAATGTACTCATGTACAACTTATCCCCATTTGATCCGGACATAAATCTAAACTAATTACAAAGTGTTCATGGCTAACGCTTTATAAACCCAGCTCGCATACCAACCAAAGATACCATCCATATTCTGGCTTATTTAACAGTTTATTAATCTTAATTTCATTTATTATTGATTTGTAATTTAGAATTTGCTATCTTACATGGTGTGTTATATTTATGTAATTTATATAATCAAGCATCGTAAATTAATCAACAAGAAACACTAAATATCTATTTTTATTGTTTCCATTGTTTGATACCATTGTTTTTTAAAAAGTTTTCTTTGTTCAAGCCATAATGCTGAGAAACCACTCCTTGCCTTTCCCCACACGTGTCTCTAAACATTCTCTACGCCTGCACTCCTTCAAATATCTCATCTATCTCACCCGATCGTCATCAATTACTGTGGCAGACCCAACAAATACTTTAGACATCATTTGAGAATAGGTTGGAGACCTATCTGGGATGTTTGTAGGTTTTGTTCCGGTCTTGAATATTTCAATCAAGAATTGTAGATGAATAATCTACTTATTCTAAATTTGAATGAACATTTGATCTTCTGGAAGGATTTCGAATTTCTAAAAAGGAATTCGAAGAACTTGCCGAGTATGATCTCCTAGGATGTTCCTTCTTATGTTCAAAATTAATTTGTACATTCCCTTGTCCATGGACATTAGTTTTGGTTGTTCTATTGGTTTTGGAGCTAGGAGTTATATTCAGCTCCATTCCTTGGGACCGCTTTAAACATTCCACAATTGGTTTCGAGTATTATTACTTTAGAATTTTTTTTCATTTGCTTGCCAAATTAAAGTTTGATATTTTGGGGATGATAAAAAGACAATTTTGGTTGACTACAAAAGTTATTACCTTATAGTATACTCTTTGTATACTATGACCCTATTTGGGTAAATAGCTTAATTAAGTACTTATTTTATAAAAGCTTATTAAATGAGAGCTTATGTCATAAGTACTTTATTCAATAAGTTATTTGTGTTTGGATGCATATTTTAAAAAGCGCTTAACTATTATTTTACTGCTGACATTACTATACAAACACTTATAATACGGAAATTACCGAAGACTTATAAAATCGGGGTCGTTTGATAAATGCGCTGCCATAATTTAAAAAATTTAAAACTAAACTGAAAATTAATATTATATATCATGAAACCATGATCAAAAATTAAAATAAAGTAAATATTCACTATATACTGAAAACATTTACCATTCATATGTAATTTCTAGCATAAAAGCTAATAAACCATACTCTCCTCTTTTACTTTTGTTTCATATACATCAAAGAGTATTATAAAACTAAAGCATTATTTTAAGTTTTTTTTTTCTTCATTAAAATCTTTGATGCTTTTTTATACCCGAACGCTGATGTATCATGAACTTTACAAAATGTTATTTAGACATTCAAAGTGGCTTTTTGTCTTTTTATTTTTGACAAGGTAGAAGACGTATGAGATTCAAGAATTGATTCTTATATTGTTTCTTGTTTTCTAAATGACACACTATAATTTACTGATTATTTTTGACAACTTGCTTTTGTTCAATATTCTCAAATTACTTTACATTTTTTGAACTAAAAATACAATTATGTTTTTTTATAGAAATTATACGATACGATATTTCGTTTAACATTTTACTAAAAAATTATCCACAAGAAAAAGCATAGCGATGAGCATGATTACTAAAAGATGATACAAAGAAATATATGTAAAGATCCTCAAAGCATAAAAATAAGAATAAAAACTAAAAAACTAAATATTAACATAATATATATATATATAGCATGAGAAAGAGCAGTTATATATATATATATATATATATATATATATATATATATATATATATATATATATATATATATATATATGTATAGCAGTATATATCAAGAAACCGTGATTAAAATTTTAAAATAAAATCAAGATATACCATGTATACCAAGCTAGCTAATTGATGCATAATTTTAAAATTACAATAAAACACGAAATTAAAGTTAGCTACTAGACATCCGTTTCTAGCGTGTTGTCTCTTACTTGCTCCATTTGCCTAATACTTTCTTGATTTGGTTCCTCCGATGACATCTTGCTCTAATGGGCACAGTTCTTACTTGCTCCATTTGGCTAATACTTTGATTTGGTTCCTCCCGTGGCGACATCTTCAAGTATATTTTCATCTACCTCAACATCGTATCAAATTGAAATTATTCTCTTCAAATAACATAAATTCTTCATCATCTCAGATTATTCATTCTTAAGGAATCACAGAAAGCCCATAGCTGCTTCGCCAAATAATGTGAGTCGTAGTTTTCAATGGGAAAGGAGGTTGCCTAATATCTTCCATCTTGCTTGCAACACCCAAAATGATCGTCTTATCAGAGCTTCAAGACTAGAGCGTAGTAATTGAACATCTCTCTAACATAATATATATATATATATATATATGTGTGTGTGTGTGTGTGTGTGTGTGTGTGTGTGTGTTTTGATAATTTTATTATAAATAAGAATTTGAAATATGTTACTGACCTGTAGGAGGATGATGAAAATGTAAGCTAGGTTTGCGTAAAGTATCCATAAAAATCCTAGTTTCATGTGTAGAACCCTCCCATCCAGCTAAAACAAATGTGAAGCACAAATTAAAATACAAGTTGTCATTACATTAGTTGTTGTGTACCATTTTCTATAGGTGTAAGGAATTTGTTGTTCAATAGGGACTATAATTTTCACATGTGTTCCATCTATAGCACCAACACAATCCTTAAAATAAGGATAATATCGTTCATCATTTCTAATATGATAAGGAGTATCTTTAAAAGTAGAATCAGCTTAATAATATCCCTAGAAAGGCCACAAACTGCTTTCAGGACATTGTGAAATTGTCGAGAAATAGTTTCTCCAGAATGTTGAAATCTCTCTTCCGTGTTACGAATTGAACCTGGTTGTCCTAAGACATATAACAAAAGGCCAACTTGTATTGCAAAACGTTACACAACTGTAGAAACACATCTTTTCTCATTCTAAACATTTGAAAACAACGAACATCGTGTCCATTGATAATTTCTTGTACCCATTCATGACCTGTCAATGCAGAAGTCCCACGAGGAGTCTTTATCACATGATTTAAGGAATAGTTTGCAGCAAGCATTAGCATAAGTAATCATTTTTTTTTTCCCTTTTGACATGTGATACGTGGTTATTGTCAAATAAATCTTCACTATCTGATCCAGGTGTAACATCATTAGAACTAGTAGTAGACATCATGTGCATTTTTCAAAAATAAATAACATTATTCACTTTCTTAAGCAAAAAAAATAAAAATAAATAATGAACAACAAATATCATAATTCAGAAAATATGTCTATCAATATAGTTTAAAAACAACATCAAATAGAATTCAAAGAAAAAAAGAATCTAAATATAAGGTTAACAAACCAAGAGCATGTCTCGATAAAGTTACAAAAACAGTAACAACTTAATGACCGTATACTTCGTACCAAAGCGTGGCTCTCTTTATTCAATTAAGTTGAAGTACAGGGTCATTTAGTAGAACAAAAGTCTCCCTATTTGACTTTTGTTTCATCAATCTAATAGCAATTATGTGAGTCTCACTACAATATTCTAACCCCCGACAATACTCAAGACGTCCAAGCAATCACCATGTAGGAATATGACAAACATTTGCATTGAAGTGTGTTGAATCTTCTGTTGGTGAAACTTTCAATTATACGATCAAATTGATCACACATTTGATGACCAATACTATCTCTCTTATTATTCCTCCCAACTCTTTTTCTTTTTGGCATTTGACTAGAAGGATTTAGGTCGGCTTCCAAGTTTTCAAGCCCCTCGTATTCTTCTCTTTCCTCAGTCATTGGTGTCTCTATGTTTAGTCCATCATTTGCTTCAACTCTTCCTTCCTCCTCTTACTATTAGGTCCTCAAAGGTGCCCCACACCAAAACCAAGTGGTCACAAAGATAATTAAAAGGACTTTGCATCTCGCATAAATTCTTAAACCCTTATCTTTGAACTCCCTTAGTCCTCGTGGAATGTCCTCTCGAAATAAATGAATTTAAAAGTCACTTAAATATTATATATATATATATATATATATATATATATATATAGTATATATATAGCATATATATATATATATATATATATATATATATATATATATATATATATATATATATATATAAAATACAAATATGAAATCACCTTAATCTTGGCCTTCCCACCATTCTTTTCTTCACTTGCTACAATAGTTTGTTTCGAAAGGATCATTTAATCCAAGAATTAGTCTCATTTCCAACAAGTTTTGCCCATAACTGCCATTCTTTCTCAAAAGATCCAATTTATTTTTCATTTGTTTGTAATTATAGATAATCTTGTTTGCTCATTAAAATTCTTGATCACATTTGCCCACCCCACTTTATTAAAGTGTGTGTGTGGCCTATTCCCAACCCGTACTTTCTCAATGCCTACCTTCATAAATATATCATGATTTTTTTTCATTCCAATCACCTTTGTGTCATTTCCTACTACCACTATTATTTCATTTCTCTTGAACTTGGTTTGAATTCATTGCTAATAACAACATGATAGTGATTAATTCAAATACAAATATGTTTATTGAGAGTGCACAAGTGTAAAGAAAAATTATGTGCAATTGCTAAAAAATTGTCTTATCCTAGTAAGAACTTTGCGCAATTTTTGTATCACTACAAATTTTTAATTTCAAACATGTTTCACTCTCTTAATTTACTCCAAATAACAATTTTCCAAAGCTAGTATCTTTTTATGCAAAACCACACCCAGAAAAAAAAAAGGAAAAAACAACTTATAATCCACAAACCATTCATAATGCACACGATAAAAAAAAGACATGAAGACAAATAATCAAAGATATAAGAAAATAATTTAATAGCCATTGCTAAAAGCACAAAATCAAAATCATCCGCTTTGATTGCTCGGGAACCTGGTGACTAATGATTCACCTTTCTCGCATGCCTAGTTCACATAAATTGATTCATACAATTGAATCAAACCAATTGCATAAACTACTTTCTCATAAATAAAAAAATTGCAGAAATTGCAAAAATAACGCAAGCAATTTCGTAATTGCGAATTGATCCAAATTTTTGCTTGCTTTTGACTAATGCAAAGCAAGTTCTTGACCCTAATTACAGAAATAACTTGCTTGGAGAACAAACTGTACATGGAAAAAAATTGAAAAAAAATTGAAAAAAAATTGAAAAAAAATTGAAAAAAAATTGAAACCAAGGGCTATAAAGAACGAAGAACAGAATCTTGAGCAAGATCGGGTGCAAGATTGAGGTGGAGTTTGAGAATCTTTCAAAATCAAACATACCTTTACGCGAGGAAAGGGAGTGCTGCCGCAGGAATGCTAAGACTGAGAGAGGAAGGGAGTGTCGACGCCGAGTGAGAGACGAGAGCGAGAGGAAGAGGAATGTCTGATGGCGTGACTGTTCTTTGTATGGTGGAGGTTTTTTTGGAGCCCTTGCGAATTGTATTGTTGATTGGGCCTCTTTCTTCGTTTTTAATTTTCTGGTTGGGAGATTTTGATAAGCGGCGTCCCTCAAGTGTGAAGTATTTGGTTGGCTTATGAGGGGAATTTTCACAATTTTAGAAGGACAAATTTGTCATTTAAATGATCAATTTTAGGCTCCGAAAAAGCTTTTTTGAGCTTATTTCAATAAGCCCACGAAACTTATCAAATGCTCTAAATGAGCGCTATAAGGGGTCATGGTTATTTTCATGCCTCTCCCAAACACCTATAATTTTTATCAAGACTTATATACAAGTATAAGCTCAAAGCAGTCAGATAAGCCCCTAAACCAACCTGTGAGGATATTCCTGGATCTAGGATCCATATCATAGTTTTGGGTAACAAATAAAATACTCTGGTCATTCATACAATCTAACTCTAGATTTGGGTAACAAGTAAAATACACCGGTCCAAAAGATGTATTTGCTTGCATAAGCCCTAAAAGAGAGTCTTGAAATTGATTGTGTCTTGCATCCCTTAAACATATACAAATGGGTTTGTCTAACCTAATTTTGTTAAGGGTTTGATAACTACTTAGATGGATCCTATATGAAGGATTTTGTATTTTTCTCTTTGCAGTTGCTCTAAATATGTGAATCTAACATCTTCTATGGTTTAAAAAAAAAAAAAAAACAAGAACATAAGAATTATATTTTTGTCAAAATCAAGCCGAGAATTGAAGAAGGGTCACATTTCAAAAATTGATTTTTCAAATGGTCATATAATAACAAACCAAAGTTAAAAACTCTACATAGTAATCCCAACGTTCTTTTCTTTATTCTCTAGCTATTCATATTTCTTAAGTAATGGGGGGGTGATTTTCGATCATTATTTTACTTGAAATCACAATTCCACACCTATTTTTTCAGTCTATCTATTACTAAAGTGATTATTCCATAAATATTTAGATATTTTCTTATTTTTGTGTTGTCGTAGTCTTATTATAATATTTTATTTCATCGTCAGATTACATGACGCTGGTCATTTCATCGCTAGTTACGACGCATTGCTTTTCAATATCTTGTCAAGGGTTTTTTATTTGCGTGGTAGCGATTCAAATTAGTCAAAGCGGATTCGATTCATCATATATATTAAAAACTTCCCAACAATTTTATATTTATCTCTCTAATTGCTTACAAAAAGATATTTTGTTTTACTCATTACAAACCTATCAATTTATACTTCTTATTGGTGCCACATGGCTTATATATTACAATTGACTCGCAATCCTTAACGTGATACTTGTTGTGATAGAGTAGTGCGTAGTGGGGGATCAAGTCAATGGACTTCACGATTGCCCACGTGTCCCCCTCTCACGCCTATGCAGGGATTGATTACGTAGTCGATAAGGACTGATTTGATTCAGCTTCTGAGCCAGCTTTGGCCTGTACTCAAGACATACTTGCGACGTGAGGAATGTTCGATATGCCCAATGTGAGAGATATCCAACCTCCTTGGGCCATATGCCTAACGTGTACTTGAAAGGTATTGAGCTCGATCCTATCGGATTGGGCTCAAATTTTTAGGTCGTCCGGGTTGCTCACGTGTCACACATGTGGATTTTAAACTTATCCCATTCAAATCATATATATTATAGTCAATATATTATCAATTTCGTAGGCTTTATGTTGATTTATTCTTTTAGGTATTGTTTCATCGTTTATAATTTTTAGTAATTTGTATATTAGATCTATCCATCTATTATAAGTTTCAATCAATAAAAATAAATTTCCTTTCAAAAAAGTTATTTAATCAAATCACACTAGATGAATCATTATTATTTTTTATATAAAACCATCATTAAAAGAATTAAAATTTGCATCTTAATAAATGAGCTAGGAAGCTTGGCTAGCAAATAGAAGACATAAACTACTAACTAAAATAATATTGAATAATAAAAAGTCTTGAGGGATAATTCAATTTGTCTGATATTAGGTTTACTCTCCAATAATCATGGATTGAATCTTTAGTTTGAGTTCTCTTAAAGTCATCGTGGGATTCACTTGTAGTGGTTCGTGAATTAATTGTGCAATAAGTTGGCCAAAACTAAATATATTTTTATTTTAATGTATTCTTATTTAAATATTATAAATTTTATCTAATGAAGTTTAAGATATAATATATTCATAAGTATATATAAAAATTAATTTTAATTTTTAGTTCACTTATATATATTTTAAAATTTTAATAATATATAAATTATAGTGATAAGCAAAAAAACTAAGAAGCCGAACCGATCGAAAAACCAAATCATGATCGAGACCGAAAAATAGGTTAATCGAATCAATCGGTTCGATTTTGGTTTTTGTTTTATACAAATATCAGTTTCGATTTACCCTCAACATGCATAATTCACCTCGGAGAAATGCTCAAATTTTAAAAAAGATGACATTTAGATGTGGCTGCCTCAAGCCTAAAGCCTCAATGCTGACAGCTTTTAAGACATTATAAAGAAAGCTCATTTAATCGGTTTAAAAAATTCGATAATGAGAGAGAGAGAGAGATTTTTTGTTAATGGAGAATGATTAACTAAAAAAAAAGGCCAATAAAAGATTTGATTACATGATGGTTAAATTTTTTATTTATATAAAATTTGAACCATTATCACCTCTATTTATGACGAGAGATTGGAACCCGGGGCCGAAAGAAGCCCATGGGCCATGACTCATCGTGGCCCATGAAACTTCTTTTATCATCTCCCATTGCATGTATCAGGAGTGCAGAAGCAGATGGGAAACCCTAACCATAACGGCCACTTTCAGCTCAATCCCAACTGGGCTCAGCTCCAACAAGTACAACTCTTTCTCTCTCTAAATTCTTTCTCTAAATTATATTTGTCATTATTGAATTTGATGTTGTGCAGAAGCTGAAAATCCATGGTTCAAAGCCTTCCCCAAAACCCTCAGATGATGCAGCGGGAAAAACCCCGAAAACCATTTTAGGTAATGTACGTTTGCTTCAGTTTCGTTTTTTTTTGGTTTCATTTTAAATTGTTGCTGCATTTTTTTTCCCATAGGCAAGTTAAAGAGAGACTTATTTTTGCAGAGCCTGAGTTTTTCTCATATGTGATTTTACCCTAATCAGTAATGACACTTATGGGCCTTTTGGGGCCCTTTGATATTTCATTTCGTGGTTTTTATTTTTATTTTTTGCATTCACTACCTATAGAAAATTAATATTCTGCTGGAATTTATTTGAACCTTATTCGTTGTTTGATTTCGTGTTCTCTAGTTTGTAGCGGATTTAATCCTCAAATTCATTGCGGAAATTTCACCTTAGTTTGGACAATCCGAATTGTTTTATTTTGAATTGGAACATATGAGCCGAATTTCAACGGTTCATGTCAATATTTTTGATAAAATTTTTTTGGAATCAATGAAAAATATTGAATAACATTGTTTTTCCAAAATTTCTCTGAGCATCCTGAATATGATCGCACAGTTAAAGCTGCTATCCGGATTTTAATTGACATTTGGCTGTTGGGAAATATCTGGAAATATAAATAACACTTGGACATACAGTCCATCCAACAAATTTGGAATGCCATGATATTATTTTCCTTTCCTAAGTTATCTCTTGAATAGAATGGAGCACAGTTGAAATTTCCAAAAATCAAAACATATATTTTGGTGATCATGTTGCACATATATAATTGTTAGAGGCATGATATTCATATTAAACCTAAATCATACAAGCTTGAGTTTTTAGGAGAATTGGTCGCTTAACATGGTATCAGAGCCTGGTTTGGCAGGAGGTATTGGGTTTGAACCACCTCTTTGCAATTTATTTTCCACTTGTTGATTTGAAAGTTCATGAAGGACTCTATTTGGTTTGTTTGACTCTCCCACATGTGGGTATGAGGCTGCAAGTAAGGGAGGGTGTTAAAGGTATGATATTCATTTTAAACCTAAATCCTACAAGCTTGAGCGTATAGGAGGGTTGGTCGTTTAATAATTATTTATACATTTTGTTCTCAATTTTTGTTTTTTGTTCTGTCCAGACACCAAACACCAAGTGGCCATTTTTGTTTGCTACTCTAAGAAGTTAAATTATCTTGTCAATATAGTTTGTTTTCAATCTTTTTTTTTTCTTTTTGTTTCCCTTTTGATGAGTATCTTAATTCTTAATTCATTTGACAGTCTGACAGAGGAAGTAGCTATGGATTGTGAAATGGTTGGTGTCAGTTCTCAAGGAAATAAAAGTGCTCTTGGACGAGTTACATTGGTAATAGTTCCTCCTGCTCCCTCAGTTGTTTGTCTTTCCCGTTAGTTGCATAGCTTGCATCCCTCAATTTGGCATCATGTCCTGCAGAAATCATGTATGCTTGAAATTGTTCCATGCTAACTACCGGAAAAGGATAACTGTAATCTTTGTTTTGCCCCAGATTTTTGTTTATCACAATAAGGAGCCATTGCTTGATGCAATGGTAACTTCAAAGGCTTTCAAGAGTGGAAGCGCAGGTTTAGGTCTGTGTGCAGCCACCTCATGAGAAACTGCTGAAGTTTTCCTTGTGTTCACTCCTCCTAGAACCTTGAAAATGGGACACACACTGGGTATGACAACCCTTCTAATTTTGTTTTATTTATAGATAATGGAGTACTGATGACAAAAGAGTGCTTGAAGAGAAACATTACAATGGAAAAGACCGATTTAAGCCTGCAAATGCTATAGCATAATACAAACATGCTTCACCCATCTATAAGCTGTTTGCTAGACAGGAGTTGAGTTTCGAGGTAATATCCCTAGCTTGCATAATTTGGGCAACTTCCATGGATGTTTCTTGGTACAAAGTTCCCAGCCAATTGCTCTGCAGAACCCTTCTTTCTCTATAACCTAGCAATTCCTGAACTTTAGGGACTTTAGATCTTCAACCCATTGAAGCTTTTCTAATGCTTGTACTTTATTGGATGCAAATTTTTGGTTTGCTAATAGCTTATTTTTGTGGTTGAGTTTGATTTCTTACAAAGTGGTGCCCTGTCCCATTACCAATAGAATGCATGTTTTGCTGCATGGTCATACTAAAGTGCAAACTATTTGTAATTCATAAAAGTATCGAATTTTTAATTAACTTGGCTTCCAAGTTTTTGATAAAGATTCTAGGTTGCATTTACATTTTTGTATAATGTTAATGTTTATCGGGAGAGTGAGAGAGATAGATAGATAGAGAGAGAAGAACTACACTTCTCTCTCTCTCTCTCTCTCTCTCTTCTCGGTATGCTTGAAGATGAAAAGGGAAACAAAAAGTGGTTTTCCATCGACTCTAAGTCGTTTGAGATCTCAGTGGAGGGGGAGGGGAAGAAGATGAAGGGCTTCATAACGGAGAGAAGGAAAGGGTACGTCTCGTGGATCTGCCTTAGGGAAGAAGAGTTAAGGAATCTTTTGAAAGGCATTGAATTTTTTTGCAAAGAGAAAAGCAAGGTGAAAAGGGTGTTTGATTGGAAGGAAAATGGAGATTCTTCAAACTGGAAAATCGGGAAAACGAAGCAGGATGCTTTCTTTTGTGGTATGTTATAGATGGTGATGGTAAAAAACATAGAATCTTCTTCCCGGCAAGTGGCAGGCCCTTTTAAAGGTCACATCCCTGCAGAAAACGCAGCCTTCTGGGTAAAAGGAAAGCTCAAGAAAGGGGGAAGGAAGTTTGAGGAAATCAAGGTCAAAAGAGTTCGCCCCGCAACGACCTATCCTTCATTGAGGTCGCGAGGAGTAAAACTATCGCAAATACAGTGTGGGTGGATGTAGGGGATTGCATGTCTAAGGAAACCCTAGGGGTTTTAAAACACTGTCTTGTTGGAAGATGGAAGGATCTTCTAGACTCACTCCCATCGGCGTCTGACGTAGAAGCTTGGGCAAGGACCATGTGGGGGTTAAAGAGCAACCTCACGGTATATTAGTTGGGTAAAGACCTCTTGTTTATGGAGTTTGCAAGTCTAGACGAGGCAAAATGGGTCTTCAAGGCCTGAAGAAGATGGTTTAGGGGTGGTTCTCTGCTTCTTGGATCAGAGTACCGACTCGTATGTGTAAAGAGGAAAGTGTGTGATTTAGGAGGTGGATCGGGAGTGGTAGGCCCCGTTGCACCCAGGAATCGTGAGGATCTTAAAGATGATCGGGAATGGTCAGGGGGCTTTCAGGATTTGACAAGGAAAACAACTTCTAAAATCCAGCTGGGCAAGAATTCTGGTAAATTTAGAAAGGAAGGAGAGGGTAAGTACAATCAACATCCTCAAGGGACTGAGAAGCTGCTACGAGCTTAAGGTGTGGTGGGAATTGCCGCCATGGAGTGCAGGGGTCTATCCTTCAAAGGGAATCAGTGTCACTGGTTCGTATAAGCCTGAGGAAGAAGATGAACATACCACATGCGCGTGTCAAAGCACGTCGAGGCATCAAGTCTTGGGTAATGATGGTGGTTAGAGGTTTCAGAAAAAGGGGATGGTCGACAAGACTATTGTAGTTAGCAAGACTATTGTAGTTAGCAATCAACATCCTCAAGGGACTGAGAAGCTGCTACGAGCTTAAGGTGTGGTGGGAATTGCCGCCATGGAGTGCAGGGTCATCCTCTAAAGTGTGGAATCGTTGTCACCGGTCGGCAAGCCCGAGGAAGAAGATGAACATACCACTACGCGCTGTCAAAAGCACCGAGGCATCATCAAGTCCTGGGGTAATGATGGTGGTTAGAGGTTTCAGAAAAAGGGGATGGTCGACAAGACTATTGTAGTTAGCAAGGCATGGGCTCATGTTGTGGAGAAAGAGGTGGGTCGATCCGAAGCCATAAAGTTGGGCCTGCCCAAGTGCTGGGAGATACGGAAAGTGCAACAAATACAGAGTTGATTGGGCCGGTTCTAGATGGGACTCAACCCATGTGCAAAAGGGCCTCTTTGGGAGGGAGGAAAAAACCCATGAACCCTAAGCCCGTGGATCCTAAGCCCATGGATCCTAAGCCTAGTAAACAGGTCTTTGGTGGTTCTTAGCCCAACATGTATTGTAACAAGGCCTTTCTTGGGGGGCCTCATAAAAAAATAGGGCCTCTCCTAGGGGAAACTCTAGAACGAGGAAAAGCTCAAGCCTTAAATGCCTTTTAAAGCTATAAAGCCCTGAAGGTCCTTGTTCTGGAAGCTTCATCGTCGGGAGGGTTTACCGCCGAGAGCAATCACTCCGTGGACTCTCTATGCAGGCGACGTAGGCGACGACAGAGAAACGGCATAAAGGTATGTTTCACCCACCTGTACTTATTCCTGTCCTTTTTTGGATCGAGCCGCTACTCCGGAGAGGCTCTTTGGTCAGGGGGTTGTTTCTGAATGTGGAATAGAAGGAAGTGGGGGGCCTTATATTCAAACGCCATTAAGAGTTATGGCGCTAAATGAGGACTTTGAAGAAAATTTAATGGAGGGAAGAGAATTGATGGTGGTAAGGGAAACTCAAATTATTTAGAGTGAAAACACGAAAGATTTGGGCCTGGTGGACGATTAGGAAGGAGTTCCTTGGGAAGAAAGTTGCCTGATGAATTTTAGTAGATGTATGGGAATGTCTATTGAGGGTTTTGAAGATGAGTTTTTGGAGTTGATGAACAAAGTTAGTGATAGAAGGTAGAAGGGAAAAGGGAAAAGGGAAAAGGGAAAAGGGAAAAAGGGCACATAGCTATGCCAAATTTTCTAGAGAACTAAAGAAGTTGGAATGGAATGTGAAGGAAAAAGGGAGGATTAGGGTTGGTGCCTCAGGAAACTGGGCTAGGGGACTATCCATGGGTTTATGATGACGGTAAGAATTCTCTCTTGGAATGTTAGGGGGGTCAATAATATTGAAAAGAGAAAGCTAATAAGAGCGTTACTGAATTCGCAGAAAGTGGATTTAGTTTGTCTACAGGAAACCAAGCTTAAAGGGCTTAACCGCGGGATTCTTAGAAGCTTAGGTGCAGGAAGATTTGCGGACTAGGCCGTTGTAAACGCCGAGGATGCTTCTGGTGGGATCCTAGTTTTTTGGGACTCTAGGATGATGCAGTTAGTGGACGTGGAGGAGAGCCGCTATTCTTTATCGTGTAAGTTTCGGTTTTTGGATGATAATTTCACTTGGATATTTGCGGGGTTCTATGGGACGACTTCTAAAGGGGAAAGGGAATTGTTGTGGGAGGACCTAGGTGCTATTAGAAGTTTGTGGGGGGAACCCTGGTGCATAGGAGGTGACTTCAACACAACCGGTTTTCTTGTAGAAAGAAATAAGGAAGGAAGAATCTCGGGTTCTATGAGGAGATTTTCCCAGGTCATTGACAAGCTAGAGTTAAGGATCTTCCTCTCTAAGTGGGCCCTTTCACCTGGAAAGGAGGTCTGAATAACCAGAGGATGGCCCGTTTAGATAGATTCTGTCAACACGGCTGGATCTCGTCGTTAGAGGTGCAAGGCGTTGTTTTCTTCTGGCGACCTACATCAGTCTACTTGCTATGCTAGATGATGGCCGCTCAATTGTGGTGACTATCGCTTCTTCAGTTTGAGAACATGTGGCCAAAGGCCGAGGGCAGAATCGATAAATGGTTGGTGGCATAACATTGAAGTGAGGGGGGACTGCAAGCAGGTGGCCGACGGAAAAGCTAAAGTATCCCCAAAGGTAATCTCGTAATCCTAACAAAGAGGTTTTTGTGAAGGTGGAGGAGAGAAAAAGCTCGCTTTAGAGAAAGTGGCTTATCGATGCTATTGAAACACAAGACTCTCGCGTTGATGAAATAAGAGAAAGTGGTGGCTCTGAAGACTTAAACATCGGGCTCTAATAGTGGACTTTATCGAGGCAAAAATCTAGAGATTTGGCTAAAAGAAGTGATACAGTGAATATCGTTCTTCCATAGAATGGCAATTCTCGTGAGTGCGAATCATCTTTCTAAACTAAGAATTAATGGAGTCTGGACTATAGAGGAGGGAATGTTAAATCAGGATATTGTTAGGGCTTTCAAGAGCCTCCTCGACCTCTCGGGATTGTATGCAACCCGGGTTTGCCCTCTCGAGAATCAGTGAGCTTGATGCCATCAACCTGGAACAACCTTTCTCAGAAGAAGAGGTGTTCGCAACTTTACGTTAAATGAATGGGAATAAGGCTCTAGGGCCGGATGGATTTACAACAGTGTTTTGGTAGTTTTATTGGGAGACGGTCAAGATGGACATTTTGAGAATATTTAAGGATTTACATGAGACTAGAAAATTTGTGAGGACTTCAAGGATTTTATTCCTATTAGTTTGGTGGGAAACTTATATAAGCTACTAGCCAAAGTCCTGGCTAATAGACTAAAAAGGGTGATGGGGAAACTGGTTAACAAAGCCCAAAACGCCTTGGAAGACAAATTCTAGATGGCCCTTTAATTGCTAATGAGATCATTGACTGGGCGCTGAAGAAAAAGGAAAAATGGGTTCTGTATAAATTGGATATTGAAAAAGCATACAATCATATAAATTGGAATTTCCTCACCAGGATTCTTCAATGAACGGGGTTTGGTAATAAGTGGATCAATTGGGTCAAGTGTGGTGTATATCCACACACTCCTTCTCTGTTTTGAACAATGGAAGCCCAAAGGGGTTTTTTAGGAGCACTAGAGGACTGAGGTAAGAGGATCCCCTTTCCCCGTACTTGTTTGTTCTCGGAATGGAGGTTCTTGTTGTGTTGATTGACAAAGTTGTATCAGAGGGTTTCTTGACTGGGTTTAAGTTTTCCACAGAGAGGTGCGTATTTCTATTTCTTTACGTATGACACTCTCAGGTTTCATGATCTGGCACCAAATGGCATATCTAAGCTGGATTCCGTATACGAAGCCTTTTCAGTCCGAAAATGAACCCGATAAAAGTTATGTTCGCCACGGCTGGAAACGTGAGAATATTGTGACGGGCCCTCGATCTCGATGGCCATCGACGCCTTCCAACAACTTATCCGGCTCCCTTCGGGAATGCGCGAAGGCAATTCACTTCCGGGCCAGATGGGGTAGAGGATGATGAAGGAAGCTTGCCATCTAGAAGAGGCGATACATCTCTAAAGGAGGTAGACTTACACTCATAAAAAGCACTCTCTCAAACTTGCCCGTATATTTATTGTCTCTCTTCCGGTTACCAAAGGGGGTGAATTCCAGATTGGAGAAAATTCAAAAGGACTTTCTATGGGGGGTGGCAACCTAGATAGGAAGATTCATATTATCAATTGGGGCATCATTTGCTTAAGCAAAGTGAAAGGAGGGTTGGGAATCTGCAATCTCTCTATGCTAAACAAGGCCCTTTTGGGAAAGTGGGTTTGGATATTTGCAGTGGAGGAAAACTCTACTTGGAGGAAAGTCATTAGATTGAAGTACTAGACAGAGGAAAGGGGTTGATTTGTCAAAACCCCAAGGGGCAGCTATGGGATTGGGTTGTGGAAAGATACAAGCAAAGAAACTAGACAGTTGAAGCAAAATTGTTGCTTTATTCTAGGTGATACATCCAATTTTGGGAGGACTCGTGTGATTCGGCCCGTGTGAAGCCTTTCTTGCTCTTTTTGCGCTTGCAGACTCGAAAGGGGCTTTGGTGGCTGATGTGGACACCCTGCTGGGAGGGAGCTCAAATCTCACTTTGTGAGGTCCTTTCAAATGATCGGGCTAGCTAGATACTATCCAACATTTCATTTTCCTGATCAACAGTATGAAAGTTGACCTTTTGGAAAGGGATAGGCTGTTTTGGAAAGGAGATAAGAATGGCATGTACATTGTTAAAGAGAATTATAAGATGATTAAAGGGGGAAACCCTAGGGTAGTGCCCCTAAATTTGCTATGGAATAGTTGTGTGCCCCCAAAAGTGAGGTTCTTTGCTTGGGAAGCATGGTGGGGGAAAATCCTAACCATGGAGCAACTGAAGAAGAGGGGCTTTTGGCAAAGGTGTGCCCTTTTGTGTGGTAAAGTTGATGACTGAACACTTGCCCATCGCCCTCGGACGGATTTGTGGGCTGGTCTTATCTCCATTCCAAGCCTTCCTTGGGTCTGCCCATACTCCGTTAAGGACCTACTATCCAGCTGAGGTGGGTTCCCTATTAGGAAGAGGGCTAGAAAGCTTTGGATGGTAGCCCCCCTCAATCTTATCTGGGCTATTTGGAACAAGGGGAGAGTTATCTTCGAAGATGCTGTCTTTTCACTCTCTAGATTGAAAAACTCTTTTGTTAGTGCACTTATCTCTTGGGCTGGGTTAATTGCTAATGAGAGCATTCTTTTGTAAGGATTCTTTTGTGTATTCTCTAAGGGTTATTGTATATTGTCTGCTGCCCTCTTTTTGTCTAGGCTTGGTCTTCCCTTGTATACTTCTGTATACCTTGGGTTGCCTTTTAGGTTTTTTTTTTGTTAATAATTCTTGTTCTGTTTGCCTATCAAAAAAAATGTTTACTAACCGCAGTCCAGTTTATTGCAGGTTAATAAGTGGGGAAATGTTATGTATGATGAATTTGTTCGTCCAGTTGAACGGGTTGTAGACTTCCGCACAGAAATTAGTGGAATCCGGCCCCGTGACTTGAAAAAAGGTTGGTCAAATATTTCTTTGCTGCTTTCTTTCTAGTTTGTCCAAAATTGGAACTTATATGAACAATGAGCCATTAATACAAAGAGGGTATATGTTAATATGGTCCTTGACAAACTTGTACGTAATGTGAAACAGAAGCTTAAGTTCTACTATAGGTGTGAGTACTTATATGTATACACGCACACACACCGTACATAATTCCTTAATTTGTTACATCTTTTTCCAGTTTATCCTACATAATGTTAATAGAATGTTGATTCCAATTGTTGTCTACCCATTGCACATCTATTATCTCCATGAGAATTATGATAAAAGAAATGTGAAGTTGTCAATAGCTTTTGGCATAATGTGAAATTGTCAATTGTGAATGCAATAATTTGTTCTAAACTTTTAATGTGGTATGATTTAGTCAAATATCTCAGAAATATAGTCAATTAGCTAGTATTAGGAAAAAACTTCTTTACACATCGTGGCTGTTCTGTTTTATTTTCTTCTTTTGGGTGAAATTATTACCGTGTAAGTTTTTTTTTTATCGTAATATATCAATTTCAAACTGCACTGTTAGTTATAGAAAGCCTCAGCTAAACTTGTGGTGTTTTCTCTTCAGCTAAAGATTTCCGAGTTGTTCAGAGTAAAGTGGCAGAATTGATTAACGGACGACTTCTTGTTGGTCATGCCTTGCGTAATGATCTTAAGGTTAGTATATATGGTATTTAGATTTAGTTGCCTGAAGTATTTTTGCTTGCATTGAGATTTTCTTCTTGGGACAGGCTCTGCTTTTAAGTCATCCAAAGGTGGACATGCGAGATACCTCCGAATGTGAACTCTTTTTAAGGTACTTACCCTTTAACCATTTCATGATTAATGCCTGCACTGTCAGTTAATTCCGCATTTTCTATGGTATGTCCTTCTAAAGCCTATCATTGATCAATTAGGGGAGAACGCAGGAGGGTGGCCCTTCGACATCTTGCAGCTGAGTTTCTTGGTGTTCAAATCCAGAATGGAGAACACTGCCCTGTATGTTCTTTTAGCTTATTCTAGTGATCATTTAGTTGTTCTTGTACCATTCATGTGCAAGCTAATATCTAATTTTCTTATGTAGACATATGTTTATACAAAAAGGATGAACGTTTAGTTCATCCTAAATGTTACTGGTTCCAGTGGGACAAAAGTTTTACCCATAAAAAAACGTAGCGTGTAAAAAAAAGAGAGGAAAAAACGAAAAAGAAAAAGGAGGAACATTTAGTTGACACTGTAAAATATAGCCTTGCCACCCAAAATTTAGCTAGTTCAGCCCCATACTTTTGATGCTTAGACTGGACCTGATCTAACCATTGAGGTGCGAAATTGAGTTTTGACCGAAGATTTGAACATCATGCACCACCCTCCAAGACGGTAGTTATGCAGAATTTATTTTATCTATACATAGACACACACACACATACGTGTATAATATATTACATGGATCATCTTTGTTATCATTTGTTGTATGTTGCATGCAATGTAAGATCAAACCTTACAGTTGCTAATATAGTTCTGACTTTCTGAGAACTTATTAACATGTAGGCTAATGAATCTTCGTTACTTCATTAAATCAAAGGTCTTCAAGCCTTGGTTTTCTGTTTTTTTTTTTCATTCTTATATTTCATGACCCGACATCATGTTTTAACTATCGTCTGGCAAAAGTTATCATGCCAGCCCAAATATTTAATGGACATGCTTTCTGAAATTTCTTTGCCTATAAAATGTACATGCATATATCGATCAAAAAAAAAAAAAAATGTACATGCATATACTTCTGTTGTTATCCCGCAGAGATCATAGTCGACATGAAGTTAAAACTGCCTCAGCAGCCATGTCTCACTAGTAGTTCTGATTTCAGATAGAAGATGCCCGGGCTGCAATGCTGCTTTATCAAAGAAACAGAAAACAGTGGGAGAAGAATATCAAAGATCAGATTAAGCTGAAGGAAAGGCAGAAGAAAAGGAAGCCGAAAAAGAAATCAAAAGATGCTAACCATGCTACAACAGCTTCTTAACTTGGAGTCCTCCTCGTCCGTGAGTTCCATGAATGCTATTTGGAGAGTCCCCTGACTTTCCATTACTCTAAAGAAAGAAAGCAGAAAATACATATTTGAGTTCTGATACCGGGGGGGGGGGGGAATCATTGCTACGTCAGGACGGAATGATGCATTTCCCGGCCAGGCCACCGACTGGTAAAAAACTTTGAAACTCTATAATGATCATGGATATAAAGCGGCTCCTTCGTCTGTTTCTCTTCCCATGAATGCTGGATTGAAATTGTTTTGTCCACATTGAGTCTATGATTTACGTGTATGTCATCATCAGCTGGTTGTAAGTAACAGGTTTCTATAGTTTTGAAAGTTGAAACACCAGGATCTTCCGAAAGTAGTAAGCTTTATGGTAATGGGTTTTTGAGGAAATCTTCCCAATTTTGGTACTGCTAACTTTTGCTACCAACAGGCACTGCCCCAGTTAGGTGGTTTAACCAAATATGTTTTTTTTTTCATCTAATAACATTGTATCGGCAGAATTATGTTCTTATAAGGATTCAAATTAGTAACATTTGGACCCTTATTTCACCTTTTTACCGCTTGAGTTAGGTCTTTTTCCATTCTTTTATCGGCTTGAGACCTTATCCCACATTTTTACTGGCCTTATCTTATCCTACCCTCGGCAATGAAATATGTTCATCACTTAATTATTGACTTATTTTAAAAAAATAAGTTTATGGATCAGAATTATGATTATACTAGTACCGGAATTACGAAATGGGTTAGTTCAAATTAAATCCGGGTATTATTATACAAGTAAATCAAAATGTTTCCAACATTAAATTAACCTGAAATTCATTTATACTCGTCAAATCCATAAAAAGCGATATAATGTTAATACTGTTGAATTTATAGAGCTCGGATAAGATAAAATGAATAAATAGAATAATAATAAAATAATAATGCTAAAATTTCTTTTGTTTAAGGAAATAGGAATAACAAAATAAATTAGGAAAATAATATTATTTTATTTTAGGAATAATATAAAAATAAATTATCCAAAAATCTCGAAAGATAATATCGTTGTATTAATGAAACAATTGATATAAAATATTTGCATGAATGTGAATAACAAGTTTATGCGTAAAAATGTTTGTTATAACATAAGTATGATATATTTAACTGAAAATAAAAAAATAGAAAAATTTAAAATAGAAATCATAAAAACAATTATAAATCTAATAGAAGATCACATTAAATATCATATGGAAGAATTATGTGATTATGAAGAATTTGATAAAACAATTAGATTACTAACAAATATAAAAAGCTTTCTTAGAATCCTTAGTATAAAATTATTAATGAAATAATATGAATAGTAAAAAGTAAATAGTAAATGAATGGTAAAAGAAAAATAAATAAAGTCAAAAGTTGAAAAAGCTTTGCACAAAACGTGTTGGTTAAAATAAATAGAGTAGGTATCATAAAACCTTTAATAAAGAGATCCAACTATCATTAAATTGACCAAACAATAAATTCTAAAATTTTAAAAGAAGAATATAATATAAGGATTAAATCATGAAGATAATAGGAGAAGAAAGTGATTATGATCTAAATGACATAGTATTAATGAAATCCTTTAACTTATTACAAATCAATTATAAACACTGGATATTAAAAAACATCAGATATCTCAAACCTCAAATATTTTACAAGAATCAATGACAATAATACAATTAAATATTCCTCAGGAAATAAAAGAAGAAATATTAATAAAAGCCAAAATAGGAAATTTAAGGATAAAAATATACTTAATGATAATTACTTTAGATTTAAATATGGTAAATGATAATATTAATAATATTCAAGAAGCTTATAATCAAGAAGAAGATCTCAGTGAAATATTTTATACCAATCTAAATATAATAGAAATTGCAAATATAGAAAACAATTAGAAATGAGTGAAATGACAATAAAATCGTTTGTACAAAAACCAATAGATAAATATTTAGAAAAAAGACAGAATTTATGTAAAGACTTTACTAGTAGTAAAATAGAATGGATAAAAAACACAATATATAAAATGGTTATGGAATGTTTAGAAAGTAGTTTACCCTTATCAATAAAAGCTAGTCCAGAAATATATATAGAATTTACAAGATACACATATGATATCAGAAACAATTACAATGAATATTTACCCTTTAGGGTTAATTTAGATCCAGGAACAACAAGAAGAGTAATAGAAAAAATAAAACTTTGTAGAAATGGAGAAACATCCAATAATAATTAGAAATCTAATACAAAAAGAAATAAGAAACTTAAATCCAAAAGATGAAATAAAAATCAAAGAATACGGATTATATAAAAATGGATGAAATTTGTTAAAGAAAGAATTATAAAACCTAAATAATATGAATCTTAAAAAAAAAGTAGAAATATTGATGGAAGAAATATTGAAAGTCAGAAAAGATAATAAATTAAAAAAGATCAAAGAAAAAATAAATAAATTAGAAAATAGAATGATAAACATAGAAATACAACAAAATACTTTTATTAGCATAAGAAAAGATTCTAAATATGTAAAAGGGACAACTGGAAAAATAGTAGAACAAATAATATTTCGAAAATATCCTGAAAGAACAATGAAAAGAGAAGACATAGAAAAAAGAAGCCTAGATTGAAATTATTTAAACAATAATAGAATTAGAAAGAAAAAGAAAATAAGAGAAGGAAAACAAATAATAGAAGAAGAAACTCCAAAGAATGAGTCAAATAAGTAAGAGGAAATAGAAGAGATAATGATATAAATACAAAGAATTAATTTAAATGAAATAAGAGGCAAATCCTATAGATACATGAGGACTTTAGTAAAATAAAAATAAAAGAAGAAGATCTCAAATACATTTGAAAACAATACAGAATGCCTGGGTACAGAACCCAGAGAATGTGGTCAGAAAATTTTAGGAAATACGGGTATACTCTAAATATAGATTGTCAAAGATAAAACAATATTAAATAAACTGCCTCAAGCAAATATATTATACTTATGACATTAAGAACTTAGTCAGATAATAATATATCAAAACCCCAAATAATGATAGGAACATTAATAGATGTTAGAAAAGGATGGGAAAGACATTCACTCCTACTTTAACGCTGATTACAATCATAATACTACAGCCTCTAAAAGTAGTATATTCAAGCAAAAGACTCTTTGTTAGATGATATATATAATGAATTTAGGAGAAGTATGGATGACAGATAGTATAGAGCAGAGAAGAAAGACATATGAGGTTTGTGAATAAATATCACAATTACAACTGTAAGATGAAATACATATATGAATATACATGTGAATTTAGAATGGTAGTATATGCATCTCATAGTAATATGAATATGACAATCCTAACAAATATATATTAAGTAGTGCCATATGAAAATGAAATAATTATTTCAAGAGAATATGAAAAATAAAAACAGTAAATCGATACTTTAGGAGCTAGAACAGAATTTTTAAAGAAAGATCGGGACACCACACCTCAAAGATGCTGAAAAGGTAAAACATGAGAAAAATATTATGCGATAAGATAATAACATCCCAGGAAAACGGGGCAGGGTGTGCACTTTCCAACCCAAGACCTGGGTTTTGCGAGGTGTCATCAATTTTTTTTATTTTATTTTAAAACTTATAGCCTTTAAGCTTGTTCAATCATATAATGTTAAACACCTAACTTGTATTATATCATGTAGCAGCGGATTACAAAATATATACAAGCTTCATACATGAAAGTGTTCAACATTTACAATATTTACATTGCTTCATTTGTTTACAAACAACAAAAAGGATATTACATATGTACGTAAATGTAATTTCAAAAGTCTTCAAGTGAGCACCTAATGACGGTCGACTTCTGGAGACTGACATTGTCCCCTGCCTTCTTGCCTCTCGTCTCCGTACCTACACCTGACATGAAAGCCCGTGCTAAGCTTTACGCTATGTAATAACCCGTGATCTAATTAATGATAAGAGTCAATCTTACTTTGTTATTTATATATATATATATACCATATCATATACTTATGTCATATTCTATTCTCATATATACATGCTTATATATATGTTCCATAGTTATTATAATTTACACATGCTTATGCAATCTTATACTTTCTATCATACATCATGTTTCATTTCGTGTCGCTTACATTTTTCTTCGCTCTAATAATACGTGATTTGTCATCGTTACATATCATCACATAGCAAAATGTTATGCTTCTCATCATGTCATGTACTTCTTTACTATTTTTCAATCATTTAAAATATACTTGTCATTTGTTTCATGTTTCATATCAGATAAGCCTTAGAAGGATAAAGAAACTATAAGGCCTGGCATTTTTATACTCACTATACGAAACAATGATCTATAAGGGTCTGAGATACTGTCATCAGGTGAGACACTGATCACTATAAGGGCCTGAGGCATGATATCAGGCTTGGCATAACGTATCATCTATAGCGCCTCATACTAAACAGAAATTTGACCTCAACAGTGGCCAATCGATCAAGATGTCGAGATTTTTTTTTCCCACAGCATGCCCATCTATCCTCTACTGTGTTCTAAGTGCATAATCAAGTTTTATCTCCATTTTCAATAAGATATCTCATATTTTTGAATAATTATTGTTATCTGATAATCATATTGGATATTACTATCATTACTTTAATTTGAATTCGTTCTCATATCTGTAGCTTCATATTACTGTTCTCATATTTCTTTGCAATACATATATTCATATATATATATTTTTTATCATTTAGTCGTGTCTTCGTATCATATATGTGATCCACTAAAGATATCATGCATGCAATTCAAGCATTCTTGTGTGTATTCCTATAAATTATGTATGTCTTTATATATTCATATGTCTTCATTTATTCATATCCTTTCAGGGATTACTTATGCATTTCTATCAAGATTTAGCTATTCATGTATTTTCTATATTTTTATTATGTATTACCTCCATCCATTCATGTATCCATATATTCCTTAATTCTCATGTATTTCTATCATATATATTCATATCCTTCATCAAATCATATATTCATATCATGATTCCTAAAAACTTTAACCAAGCCGATTAGCAATAATTCTGGTACAACATTCCAATTCTTCTTTTTTCAAAATGCTAGGGCACCAAATGCCATTAAATAACATGTGATCAGCTATAGACTCAAAGGGCTTTCCATAGAGTCTCAAGAACACTGAATCCGGAGTTCGACGAAGAAATTATGATCGTCTAAATTGGAGAGATCACATGAACAAAGGATCATGAATATATTCAGCAGAGCTTCACTGCTTTTATCGCTTTTAGGATAGAATATGAGCTCAATTTTATCAATTTATATATGGGTGATTCTAGACTAAAGGGTCGCATAGAGTCTAAGAACACTGAACGGATTTTGGAACAAAGAACAGGATCGTCCTAGAAATTGGAGGATTCACATGACCGTGAATTAATAACATATCCCAAGAGAGCCTACCGTTTTTCATCAAGCCCATAGAATATGAGCTCAATTTTTATCAATCTATATATGGGTGGATTCTAGACTCAAAGGGCTTTCCATAGAGTTTAAGAACATCCGAAACGGAATTCGGACGAAGAAATTATGACCGTCCGTTGGAGGTTTTACAACAAAGGACCCGAAAGCAGACCGCGTGGCCTACATGGTGATTTCTGGACCTGAAATGAGTTCCAATATTATCAAGCTATAAATTGATGGATTCTAGACTCAAAGTGATTTTCATAGAGTCCAAGAACATCGGAAACGGAGTTCGAACGAAGAATTTATGGCCATCCGGGCTGGAGGCCAACAAAAAAGATAATTGTGTCCCACTGTGGCTAAGCCGATATCACATAGCCATGCCGCTTCCTTTCGATGAATTCTCTCGAAATTGG
Source organism: Tetrastigma voinierianum (assembly GCA_016808115.1). Classification (NCBI taxonomy): domain Eukaryota; kingdom Viridiplantae; phylum Streptophyta; class Magnoliopsida; order Vitales; family Vitaceae; genus Tetrastigma; species Tetrastigma voinierianum. The sequence continues at coordinate 869,694 of JAEQBH010003217.1, read as the reverse complement.
CGGTTCGAATTTGATATACCTATTTCGTGTGGAGATATATTCTATAAGTCTAAGTTACCTTAAATTTGAATCACTAATTGATGAGTGATGGCCAAGTTATGGCCAAAACAAAAATATGGGTTTTGGAGAAATTTTGACAGTATCTCCCCTAAAACCTCAATATTTCCTTAATACAAATATTTCTCAATTGAGAATTACAATCAACCAACCCAAGACCGAAACACCACCAATATACCAAGTGCAGGGTTCTTGAACTTTAAATTCATAAAAAAAAAAAAAGGCAAAATTTATCTGTTTCATGATGTGAAAATAAGATATACCATATCGATGCTATAGAAGAAGAATGCGAAAAATCGAACAATCTTGCTTTTAGGTGCAAACTTCAATCTTATGGTTTATTTTCTACAATACACATGTTCAATCCCATTTTCTATATCTCTTTCTCATCAATCATGTTGCAGACACTAAAAAGAAAGCCCTCTAGTTTTGGACCTTTTTTTTTCCTTTATTTCAAACAAGCATTCTCAAAACCTCCTAATTCCTCCTGCAGCCCCATAATTAAATCCATACTAAAAACTAGACTTTCATACAAAATCCTAGTTTTCCATACCTTTTCTTCTCTTCCTTCTTTCTTCCTTCTTCTCTTATTTTCTCCTTCTTCTTTGCTCAAAACGTGAAGCTCCTAGAATGTATCAAATTTGGTCTTTATCCCCTTCACATATTTTTTAAATTTTCCTTTATTACTTTTCACCCTTGTACTCTCTCTATTTGCAACCCAATTTTTCTTATTTCTCTATAATGTCAGTATCCTCTTTCATATTATGCTTTCATATCCTTTTTTGAAAATTACTAATATACCTTGTTTATTGTACAACCTGTGTTCTCGGAATTTTCTCACTTAGCAAATTATAATTACAAAATTAAATTATACTCAATAAATAATTCCTAAACATGTTTATAAAACCTTAGGCATATTTTGGGGTATTACAAATTTCACTTAAAGAAATTCTCTGGTCTCGAAATTTTACCCGAGTAGTTAGTCAAGGATATTGAGCTTACAGTTGCTTCGGCCTGCTAGCTTCTTTTCCTCGCCATGGCGCTGATGCAAGCACTCCACTAACGGTACTTGCTGTCCCCGCAACTGCTTCACATCTCGAGCCGAACAGCCTCGACTCCTCATCATATGACAAATCCTCTCAGATTTCAGATCTCTTGCCCGTAGTATGTGTGACTCCATCGAGCGATATTCCGAAGCATTGACACGTGAAACACATCGTGTAATTCGCAACTCTAGAGGAGTGCCAACTCCATTAAGCCACAAAATAATTGCTCCAAAACCTCATGACCGTATGAACCCTGACTCAATTTTCCATTTTACTAAACCAGAGAATTTTCCTCAACGGCGATACTTCAAGAAGACCTCGTCTCCCACTTCATATGCAATGTCTCCTTCAACCCAAGATAAGATTTTGTGTATCACTAGCCGCCTTTAACCTTTCCCCCGAATAACCCCGCACTTTCTCTTCCGTATCTTCACTATGTTCGACCAATCACTTTATGCTTATTCAATTCTGTCCAACACACAAGAGTTCTACATTTCCGACTATACAAAGCCTCGGGATGGGTGCCATACTAATGCTTGATCTAAACTATCATATAGGCAATTCTATCAATGAATAGTACTCTATCCTAACTTCCCGAAAATTCCATGACACAACTCCTCGAAGCATATCTTCAAGTACTTGAATCAACTTTCCGATCGGGTCTATCCGCTTCATGGATGGAATGCTAGATCGAACTTCAAATTCTTAAAGGCCCAAAGCCGATCAGAATTCATTCCAGAACCTTGACGTAAAACGCAGATCTCTATCTGACACAACAGATAATGGTACACCATGCAATCACACAATCTCCTCCACATATAACTCAGCTAGTCGATCCATAGAATAATCCATCCTGACCGGTATAAAATGGGCCGACTTTGTGAGCTTATCAATAATCACCCAAACATAGTCATGCTTATGTCAGGTGAGAGGAAACCCTAATAAAATCCATGGTATCGTTATCCCACTTCCATCGGGGGAATTGGAAGGATTTAACAAACTTGTTGGCACTTGGTAGTTCAAATTTTTAATCATTTAATACGCCAAACACTTAGATACATACTCAATCACATCTCTTTCATCCTTTCCACCAATAAAATTGTCAAGTCCCGGTACATCTTATTACCCCAGGATGCATGGTAACATCAGACAGAGCCTCAAATAGCAACTTTTTCTTTTAGCTCTTTATCATCCGCACATAATTTGTCTCCTAAATACAAACTTCCCAAATTTTCTCTTCATCGAAACTCGTCTCATACCATCTCGTGAATCCTTTTTCTCACAAGATCTATAATCATCATTTAAAACTAAGTTGCACTTGGGCCGAGCCAATATAGCTCCATCACTTGCTAGTCTCCAATCATCGCACTTCAGAGTGACATTGCTACCATCGGTTTTCAAAGCTGCCGCCTACTACATTAAATTTCTTCCATGGTGGTAGCTCCATGATGCAACATATAACTTGAATAAACTCTAACCACCTCCGCTTGTCTCGATTAACTCTTCTAGCAAGTACTTGAGACTCTTATGATCGGTGTAAATTCTACACTTTTCCCCGTATAAGTAGTGTCGCCATATTTTCAAAGAAAACACTACCGTAGCAACTCTAGGTCATGAGTGGGATAATTCTGTTCATGTGGCTTCAACGGTTTGGACGCATAAGCCACCACTTTCCCATCTTGCATCAATACGCATCCCAAGCCAATGCCTGAAGCATCACTATACAAGGTATACTCTTTTCCCGCGAGGTCACACATCAGCGCTCAACCAACATCCCTTTCAATTGTTCAAACTATTCTGACATTTGTCCTGCTCACTCAAACTTTATTCCTTTCCCGAGTAATCATGATTGAAAGCTAAGCGACAGAAAAACCTCTCACAAATCTTCTATAATAACCTGCTAGGCCGAAGAAACTTCTCACCTAGGTTACATTTCGAGGTGGTTTCCAATTCACAACGGCCTCAATCTTTGTAGGTCCAACTCTTATACCCTCCGATGACACAATATGGCCTAAGAAGGAAACTTCCTTTAGCCAAAAATCACATTTGCTGAGCTTATATATAAATTCTCTTTTCTTAGCGCCCTCTGTGACTATTTTTGACAAGTTGTTCATGTTCCCGTAACCCAGAATACACCAGATGTCATCAATAAAGACCACTACAACCGATCCACATAGTGGCCTGAATACCCTATTCATTAAATCCATGAATGCTACTGTGATTATCAACCCAAATGGCATTACCAAAAACTCATAATGGCCATATCAGGTTCTAAATGCGGTCTTCAGACATCCACTTCTTTACTCTCAACTGATAATATCCGTATCGCAGTTTCCATCTTCAAAAGACACCTACTCCTTCAATTGATCAAAAGATCTTCGATTCTCGATAACGGGTACTTTGTTTTTCATCAAGCCACCTTTATTGATTCACATAATCGATGCACATCCAGAGTGCTATCTTTCTTTTTCACAAATAAACAGTGCAATCGTAGAATGACTGGCCTGATAAATCTTTATCCAAAAGCTCGCACTGACTTCTTTATCTCTTTCAAATTACGGAGTCATCCCAGACGGTAGCTTTGCATATGGTGGACTGTTCTCGTACAATTTCTATGGCAAAGTCCACCTCTCGAGTGGAACACTGTAACTCTTCAGTGTGGAATACATCCGAAATTCCTCACTTACTAGGATCTTTTCCACATCAACTCGAATTCTCTTGAGTCAAGCATCAAGGCTAAGAACGCTCATATCCTTTTCTTATAAATTTCCATTCGCATGGCCGAGATCACCTTAGACATTACGATCTAATGCCGCGTATTATCACTCCTGACCGACGTAGAGCATCTTCACACACGTATTTTGTCCACAATCAACTACATTGCGTTTAGCCAACCAATCCATTCTCTTAATCAAGTCAAACTTCCTGAATGGTAACACAAATCAACAGAAATTTCGCTTGTATAACAATGGGGCAATTTCTCAGATACGCTTATTCACACTAACGTCACAGAATCCGACCAGTCACATGCATGTCATATGTTAATTTCTCCCATCAATGGGTACTTCATTAAATACACGCCTCCATGCACACATATGAATGAGTAGATCCAGGATCAATCAATGCATGCATCTCAATATCATATAAAGAAAATATAACAGCTATAACCTCAGGAGCATCCTGATCCTCACGAGCCTTCATAGCATATGCTCGCGGCCGGGTGTCAGAGGCATGCATGACCACCGCTCTAAAATCAGGCCTCGCCCTTCTATGCCGAGATGGGCCAATTACGACTCCCTAATACCATTAAGGAATGAAGCGGTGCCAAGCAGATCTTCCTCCCCGTCACTCGTTGACTCTACTATCCCCTCGACTGGGGGACACTCAGGCTACTGTAAATGCTCAAGGCTTCCACACCGAAACACCTCCTCACAATAACCTACAAACGCCCGAATGTCGCCTACGGCAACAGTGCACTCAGATCTCTCCCCGTCCAACTTAAGCACCTCTACCCCACACTAGATACAGATCTCCCGTCTTCTACCTCTTGTACCGGAATCGTATTGACTCTACTTGAAATATCTCTAAATTTTTACCAGAAGGAGGAGGAGGCTCCTTTTGAGAACTTCTTTCTTTTGAGACTTTTCATTACAATAGTTTCTAGTCTCTCCACTTTCATTGTAGCTCGACCAACTGATAAAAAGTTCACCGCTGGAGAGAAGTCATAGGTGCTAAGTACCTCGATGGAATCATGTAGTCCATCTTCAAATTGCCTACACCGGCGTCTGAGGACCACCCGATGCATATTTGCCGAGATGGCTGAAACCTTTCCTGCTAACACACCCACGTGATAAGTTCCTTGCTTCATTCAGAAACTGTTTCCACTGACCCTATACATGTTTGTAACATACTTCGCTCTAATCTCTGGACAAAGAATCTCTACGTCATAATCTGAATCCCCAGACTTCGAGCACCAATTTCCACTCAACTATATGCCTCACCCCCGCAATAGTGAGACTACACATGATGCTCTCTCGATCAGAGGCATCTTAACCTCGTCCAATACCCTTTCTAGCTTTTCTAACCGTATCCGCTTTCTCGACTCTTCCATACCGACCCATGGAATTCCTCTACTCCATGTCTTCCACTGCGGTTCATTGGAGCATTAGGAGTGGTCAATCTATCAAATACCCGAAAGCCACGTCCCGATATTCTCAAGAAGGCTTCCATGGGCTCATTTAGGTCCATTACTTTCCTCGAAGGCCTGGTTGATAACTCTTGTTCTTCTCGGGTTAACACTCTCAACAAATCCTTCAGACGCATCCATCTATACAAAACACAAGGACATCCACGAGGTCAACACACATTTTTAATATGCATGTTTATCTTATAATTCATTCAGAAGGTTTAAACTTGTCCGTAAACGCCTAAACCCAGGCTCGATAACACTAACTTGTGACGCCCAACCCGACACTCAAAGGTCAAGCTTATAGTGTCATCATTTTTTTTTTAAACTTATAGCCTTTAAGCTTGTTCATCTCATATAAATGTTAAACACTTAACTTCAGATTATATCCTCGTAGCAAATGATTACAAATATATACAAGTCTACATGAAAGTGTTCAACATTTACAATATTTTACATTGCTTCATTTGTTTACAAACAACAAAAAGGATATTACATATACAAATAGACCAAAAGTCTTCAAGTGAGCACCTAATGATGCTGGACCTCGAGACCGATGCGTATCGTCTCGCCCTTCGCTCTACTTTCGTACTCACACGAATGAAAAACCGATGCTGCTTTCTTACGCTTAGTGGGAATAACTCGTGGACTAATTACCAATAAGAGTCATCTCACTTTACATTTACATATATATATATATATATATATATATATATATATATATATATATATATATATATATATATATATATATATATATATAAATATATCATATACTTATGTTATACCTTATACTTTCTGTCATATACACGTGCTTATATATGTTCCATGCATATAATTTACATGCTTATGCAATCTTATACTTTCTTATCATATCATGTTTCATTTTAGGGTCGCTTACATTTTTCTTCTCGTTTTATCAACATGTAATTTGTCACTGCTTATATATCATCACATTAAAGAATGTTATGCTTCATATCATGTCATGTAATTTTTATCATTTTCGAATCATTTGCATATACTTGTCATTTGTTTCATGTTTCTTATGTTTGCATAAGCCTTGTAGCGGATAAAGGAAACTATAAGGGCTCAAGGCGCTGCATTTCACTATACGGCCAGTGGTCTATAAGGGACCGGAGTGGCGTCATATTTACTGCGGCTGTACAACGACTATCTATGCGCGCCCGCGCGTCGTTATCATTGTACGAGATAATGACCATCTATAAGGCCCGAAGGCGCCCAGAATGACCCAAACAGTGGCCAACCGATCGCATGTCGCAGATTTGTTTTCCCTAATAATCATGCCCATCTATCTCTACCGTGTTCTAAGGCATAATCAAGTGTTTTATTCCATTTTCGCATATCTCATATTCGAATAATTGCTATCCGATAATCATATGCGATATTACTATCATTACTTTAATTTGAATTCGTTCTCATATCTGTAGCTTCATATTACTGTTCTCATATTTCTTTGCAATACATATATTCATATATATTTTTTTTATCATTTAGTCGTGTCTTCGTATCATATATGTGATCCTATCATATATCATGTATGCATCTATGCATTCTTGTATTCCTATGTTCATGTATGTCTTTATATATTCATATGTCTTTATTTATTCATATCCCTTTATATCATTCATGCATTTCTATCAAGATTTAGCTATTCATGTATTTTCTATATTTCTATTATGTATACCTCCATCCATTCATGTATCCATATATATTCCTAGTCTCATGTATTTCTATCATATATATTCATATCCTTCATCAAATCATATATTCATATCATGTATTCCTAAAAACTTTAACCAAGTGATTAGTACACTTGGTACAACATTCCAATTTTTTTTTCAAAAATGTCGTGGGCACCAAACATGTATTCATATCATGTATTCCTAATAACATGTGGTCAGATTCTAGACTCAAAGGGCTTTCCATAGAGTCTAAGAACACCAGAACCAGAATTCGAACGAAGAAATTATGATCGTCCGAAATTGGAGGATTCACATGAACAGTGAATTATGAACATATCCAGCAGAGCCTACTGTTTTTTATCGTTTTAGGATAGAATATGAGCTCAATTTTTATCAATCTATATATGGGTGGATTCTAGACTTAAAGGGCTTTCCATAGAGTCTAAGAACACCCGAAACGAAGTTTGAACGAAGAAATTATGATCTTCCGAAATTGGAGGATTCACATGAATAGTGAATTAAGAACATATCCAGAAGAGCCTACTGTTTTTCATCATTTTCCGACATAATATGAGCTCAATTTTTATCAATCTATACATGGGTGGATTCTAGACTCAAAGGGCTTTCCATAGAGTCTAAGAACATCCGAAACGGAATTCGGACTAAGAAATTATGACTGCTCGGTCGAGGTTTCCTATAAACAAGGACCCGAGTGTAATATGCAGGCTTCACGGTTTTTTGTGATTTCTGGACTTGAAATGAGTTCCAATATTATCAAGCTATAAATTGATGGATTCTGGACTCAAAGTGCTTTCTATAGAGTCCAAGAACATCCGAAACGGAGTTCAGACGAAGAAGTTATGGTCATCCGAAGTTGGAGGCCAATAAAAAAAAAATGACAATTGTGTCCCACCCGGGCTGTTGCACACCATAGCGTGCTGCATCTCTTTGGATGAATTTATGAGCCTGAAGGGTTCGGAATTTGGATATACCTATTTCAAGGAGATATATTCTCATATAAGTCTAAGTTACCCAGAAATTTGAATCATTCAATTCGGATGAGTGATGACCAAGTTATGGCCAAAACAAAAATATGAGTTTTGGAGAAATTTTGACAGCATCTCCCCTAAAACCCCAATATTTCCTTAATACAAATATTCCTCAATTGAGAATTACAATCAACCGACCCAAGACCGAAACACCTCCAATATACCAAATAGGGTTCTTTTAGACCCAAATTCATAAAAAAAAGGCAAAATTTATCTCTGTTTATGATGTGAAAATAAGATATACTCATACTGGATGCTATAGAAGAAGAATGCGAAAAATCGAACAATCTTACTTTTAGGTGCAAACTTCAATCTTATGGTTTATTTTCTACAATACACATGTTCAATCCCATTTTCTATATCACTTTCTCATCAATCATGTTGGAGACACTAAAAATAAAGACCCTTTAGTTTTGGACCTTTTTTTTTCCTTTATTTCAAACAAGCATTCTCAAAACCCTCCTAATTCCTCCAGAAATTTCAAGTGTAACTAAAATCCATACTAAAAAAACTAGACTTTCATACAAAATCCTAGTTTTCCATACCTTTTTCTCTTCTCTTCCTTCTTCTTCCTCTTCTTCTTCTCTTATTTTCTCTCTTCTTTGCTCCAAAAGTGAAGCCCTAGAATGTGAGACCAAATTTGGTCTTTATCCCCTTTTGATATTTTTAAATTTTTCTTTATTACTTTTCAGTCCTTGTACTCTCTTCTATTTGCAACCCAATTTTTCTTATTTCTATAATGTCATATCATCTTCTCATATTATGCCTTTCATATCCTTTTTTGAAAATTCTCTAATATACTCCTTGTATCTTGTACAAATTCCGAGCTTCTAAATTTTTCACTTAGCAGAGTAATTACGAAAAAATTCAAATTATACTTACTAAATAATTCTAAACATGTTATAAAACTGTTATGGCATATTTTGGGGTATTACATAAGGAGTATAATAAAAGAAAATTTGGAAGACAATTAGGAAAGCCAAGAAAGAATTTTACTAAATATAAAAGATTTAGAAAATAATGGAGAAAACCATTTAAAAAATATTACAAAAAAAAATTTAATTACAAAAGAAAAAATGTTACTAAATACATCAAAAGACAAAAGTAGATGTAAATGTTGAAAATGTGGAGAATTAGGACATTACAGTAATGAATCTCAAAAGGAGAAAAAAACATTTATATTATGGGGAGAAAATAAGGAAGAAGATTTAGAAAGTATCCTAAGTTTTGATAGTGAAATGAGTAGTGTTTATAGTGAAAATGATAACATTTCCTCAGAAAGCGATACAAAATGAGTAAAGAGGTAATTGAGGAAGATGACATTTCCGAATTTGAAGTTATTAGTGCCAAAGAAAATCAAGAAGAATATAGAATGAAAAGTACTTTTGATAACAGAAAATTACAAAAAATCTAGAATCTAAGTTTTGATCTAAAAGCTACAGGAAAAGGATTACTAAGCTACTTAAATAAAAAATATATGTATAGAAAATATACGATCCATGAATACCAAAAAATAGAAAGAACTATAACAATCAACAAGGTAAAGGAAATATAAAGCTTAATTTACTGACAAAAGAGACTATAAATGAAACATTAAGCAAAATAAAAAATAACAAAATAAGAGAAAAATAAAGATGTGATATTTCAAGATGAGTACGGATAATAATAAAATCATTATTCCCTAAAAATCTAAATACACCAATAGTACTAAGTTTATATGATAAAAGATTAATGCATACAAATGAAAGTCACTTAGGAAGTATCCAAGGAAATTTAGTCTATACAAAATTAATGTTCACGTGTTACCCAAAATATAACATTAATTTAGGATATCAAGATTTTGATAACAGTCTAAGTTTATATTTCAAATTCTTAAGGAATGATTTTATGAAATAAAGAAATAATGTAATGACAATCTATTACAGTGCTTTATATACACTATCAAACTCAAATTATGGAAGAATTTACCAAGACAAGCCATTTATAGAAATTAGTGATGAATGAGGTAGAATCAGAAGATAATGTAACCTCAAAAGTTAGATAGAATAGAAATACCGACAAATTACATTTTAAGTCTTGAAAATGATATTCCTGAAGAAGACATATACAAAGAATTGATTTACCCATATTTAGAAGAAATTCCTTGGTAGAAAATAGTAGAAGAAGAAGAAGTTTCCAAAGAATAAAAGAAAATGTACATTCACCATTCATAATAAAAGGAAATTATTACAATAGAGAAAGGGAAGTTGAAGAAACAAAAATTTTAATAGATACAAATGCTAGTTGTAACCATATCCAGGCTGATAAATGTGAAATAATAGGAAATATAACAAGTCCGTATGTTATAAAAATTATGATGGTCAAACATTATAATGTAATTTAAAAATAGAAATACTCATAAGATTACAAGGAATAACCTTTATAGTAGACTGCTATAAAGATAACATAATGCAAGGAAATGGACATTATGATATTCTCTTAGGAAATAGTTTCCTAGACAGATTAGATAAATATAAGATCACAAAAGAAGTAATAGAAATATATAGTGAAGACATATGTATTTTTCTAGAAAGACAAAAATGAAAGAAATTACATTCCCTATTATGGTATTTATAATGATAAATATTCTATAAACTAAGTTATATATATAAAGATTGATATAATAATCTAAATAACAATATTTAAAAGCTTTTATTAAAAGAATGGAAAATACTAAAATCTCCATAAAGGCAGAAAAGGGAAATAGAGAAAAATTACAAACAAAATAAATACGTAGAGATAATGATCCATAACAAAATCATAAAATAGGAAAAGTCCATCAATATGATAATATAAATGTTATATAATATTAGAAAATGACTTTACAATAATTTCCAATATATCAACAAACAATTTATACGATAATCGTTTTAAAACACCTATGACTACTTAGATAAGAGAGTACCTAGAATAATCAAACCTTTTAGATAAATTATGATCAAAAAGCTAGAAAATGGAAAATATAAAAATAACACATCTATTACTTATAAAGTAACAATCTATGACACATGTGAAAACTTGAAAGAAATTTTTAGTTATAATCCTTAAAATATATGGGAAAACAAAATCTACTTCAAATTAGAAATGATAGATCCTGATAAGGTTATTAGAATCAGACCAATAATATACTCACAAGAAGATATAGAAGACTTTAAAACACAAATCAATGAATTAATACAAATGAATTTAATAAGAGAAAGTAAAAGTCCGTATAGTAGGCCTGCCTTTATGGTAAGAAAACATAGCGAGATAAAAAGGGGAAAAGCAAGAATGGTGATAAATTACGAGGAAGTAAATAAGAATACTAAATTTGATGGATATTATATCCCAAATAAGGAAATATTAATAAATTTGGCAAGAGGAAAACTATTACAAGAATTGATTGCAAATCGTGATTTTGGTAGATAAAAATGGATAATTATAAAGATAATTACATGCCTTTAATACAATTTAGAGGCCATTATGAATTGATGGTAATGCATTTTGGATTAAAAAATGCTCCTCAAGTTTTTCAAAGGAAAATGGATAAAATATTCTTTTTGACATTCTTCTTTATAATAAGATATCACGATAAGGCACATGCTTCCGATAATGAGAAAGTTCAGAGCCTGAATATTTTCATAACACTCTGTAAAGAACATGGTATAGTTCTTTCAGAAAAGAAAGTTGAAATCAAGAAAAGAGAAATATAATTTATAAGAATGATAATAGATTCATAAAGTATAAAATTACAGTCACTTATAGCTGAAAAAATAAAATATTTTACGACCAAGAATCTGCCGAATGATACAAAAAAAAATTTCGATATGAATTACTCCTTCCGATTTCATAAAAGACTTAGCTAAAGAAATACAGGAATTACAAAAATTGTTAATAAAGAAAAACCAAATAGGATGAAGTGAAAAACACACCATGATAGTCAAAAGATTAAAAGATATATGTTCAAATCTACCTAAATTAAGCTTGCCTAATGAGAATGATAATCTAATATTACAAACAGATGCTTCAGATAAATATTGGGCAACAATTTTGAAAATAGATTTAGGAGAAATATGTTGATATACAAGTGGAACCTTTAATAATAATCAGATTAATTATGATATTAATGAAAAAGAGTTACTTACAATAATAAAAGGGATTAATAAATTTGACATATTTTTATTACCTAAACCCTTTATTAGATAATACTCAAGTTGCATGATTTATAAAAAATAACACAGGAAAAGGAGTACGTTTAGTGTCAGTTTGTGGGACGGTAAACTTTCTGCTATTATAATTTTAAATCAGACATATAAAAGCCAGATCGACAATTTTATAATAGACTTTTTGAGCAGGAATGTCGAATAAGATCCAAGAAATGCGAGATATCACCACCGACATGGCTGAAGGAATGAATATGATTTTAGAAAATTATAATGCTCTCATTACAATTGAAGAAAAAGTTATAAATTTACAAAAAAATATCAATGATATAAGATCTAAATAATATATTTTCCAAAATCTCTTTGAAAAATGTTTTGAAATATTAGGGGAAATGATAATGAGGTAAGATGATGTTTCCTTAGCCTCTTCAGAGACTAAAAACATCAATAAGGTAGGCTTGAATATGTCGTCCTAGTCGGGAAAAAGCCAGGCAACAACAATTGTTGATAACATAAGGACAGGAGATATATCCTCGCTACAAAAATATCTTAAAAGCGCATTCGTGAACGCTATCCTTCAAAAGCCGATAAAAGTTCAAAATAAATAATTTTGCAAAGACAAAAATTTCGCAGATAATACCACGACAAACCCTCTCAGCCGCTAGAAATTCCGATGATATCATCTTTTTTTCAGAGGAAAAACCAGAAAACAATGTCATAAATACTTCATCATTCATCTTGTCTGACATAGAAATAAATGATTTGACTTTCTCCGAATTCATCTATAACAATCCTAATGGTGATGGGTACTGCATTCCCACCAGCCCATCTACCCAAGAATACAATCTACAAAAAAACGATCCCTTATTCATTCAAGATGTTATGGATTTCGGTTTTGTTGACCGAATCTATTTAAGCTCCAATTGTGAAGAAATCCTTAATAACACCAAAACCCACTACGCAGCACGGTTGCGACATCAAAGTATCTACATAAAATTCTTTACCATCAGTCCAGAATATAATGAAGACACTAGAATATGCATCAAAGCCTATCATCTTATCACAATAAATAGTAGTGAATATTCCAGATTCCAAATAAATGATGTTAAACCCAAAAATGTGGGTACATAACAAAAGAATGGACAAAGACAAGAAGAGCACGATAAAAACAAAGATTTGAGAAAAAGACCACTCGCTTCACCGTGGCAACAATAACCGGATGATACCCTAGGCAAATTAAAGTCAAAAAGGACAATAATGATAACATAAAATCAATGAGTTTGGACTAAATTGCTATCACACCAACCGCATTTATTAAAAACGTTCATAAAAATTCACTTAAAAGACAAAAGCTCATAACGGGCGCGATAATCCTCGGGAAGAAATAATCTGCCTATGGCATGACAAGACATGTCTCGTCACTATAAACGTAATGATGCAAACTGGCGGTATGGACATATCAAATCACAATCCACTATAATTGTAATCTATTTTGCAAAGATACCTCCTTTAGAGACAATTGGAGCAAAAAATCAAGAAGAATAATAAATATGATGGGATCCAATAAGAAAGAATGCTCAAAAGCAAAAAGATAAGATAGAAAAGAAGAAAAAGAAGAAGATAAGGCCCTGTTTAGTAGGTATAAAATTTTCTGTTTTCTCTATTCAAACTTTTCGAAAACAAGGAAAACACGTTTAGTTACGAGAATCAGACAAAAACAAATTTTGAAAACAAGGAAATGAATTACTATTTTCAATATTTTATATATGAATCGGGAACGTTTCGTGTTGTTTTCCTGTTTTCAATTAAATCAAAAACACGGGATTTGGTCGATCGATAAAAACGAAACACGGATTGTGGCTATTTTCTTTTCTTCCCTTTCGTCTTCCACTTCGATTTTCTTCTCATCAGGCTCACGAAAACACGAGATTGTGAATAGTAACCTGCATTTTAAATACATTTTCATTGTTTTCATTAACTTCATTTTCAAGAAAATGGTTTTACAAAACGGATTTTCTTATTCTTTATTTTCAACCAAATTCAAATACGAAACATATTTTCGAAACTAAAACTAAAGATAATACATCAAAATTTTCTCATATTCCGACTCGATAGAGTTAAAATTTCTAACTAAACTGTACTTAAGAATGACAAGACATAAGTGAAGAAAAAGAGGCAAATAAGAATGAAAAGACATAAGATAGGAAAGAAACGGATAGCTGTATGAACCAAATAAGAAAGAAGAAAAGGTTTGCAGACAAGAAGAAATACCGATACTCTGTACTCAAGATGACACTTTCTGCCTTTAATCAAGGCGGTTAATCTAATAAACAGTAAATATCTCATCTATAAACGTAGGCATTTCGCTCGGGGGGATCATCGTAAAATCCATATCTTTATTCAGATCAAAGTTTGTAATGAAGTTTTAAGTTCTTCCGTGTGTTAAGCTTATACAAAGATAAAAGAGAGTGTTCCAATGAAATAAAAACTGAATTTCCTCATATACTTTTCTACGCTACTTATCTATACAAATGTAAAGATTCGACATCGACTGTCCTACCACGAGCCGGTGAGGGCGTAGGATGATCATGGGCTTTCTTATAACTTAACTAAAGATCTAAGCTTGAGCCTGAAACGCAATGCACATGATATGCTTACTTATCCTTCGCGCCCATCAGGCCAATGAGATTAGCTCGTAAGGTAGACATTTACTTAAAAGTGGATTCCGAATGTGAATGGTCCTCTTCTAGACAATTGATGACCTAACCAAAAATAAAATTACAACAAATATTGGATTGCATTTTTAAAATGAAGTACATATCGATTTTCATCATTTACAAATTTTAAAATGTAAGTGTTATTTGATAAAAACATTTATTATATATTTTAATAAATTCTAAAAATAAATATAAATAGTATATATAATTACTATTTTATGTATTTTAACCCATATTATATATTTTTAATATCTTTATAAAACGAGTAATAAAAATATGAAAAGTAATAAATTTATATTCCATATATATTTATTTATATATTTAATTTATATCGCATAAAAGCAGAAAAAGTTTTTGAATCTTCAGTTCTTGTAAATATCAATTAATTAAATATGAGTATACGACGTAGAACGGAAGACTTGTCTTAAACCCTGCCCAAACCCTACAATAACGTCTTTATTTGTTGCTCTATAACCCTATATTAACTTGCTCATCTGAAGGGGATTTAAAATAAAATGTATTTTCAAATTATTTTTTGAAAATTACAAGAAAACCAAATTACTTAATGAAATATTTGATTTGAAAGACATCAAATGTCCATAAATTTGTGAATGTAAAGGTATCTAGAACATTTTTTGAAAAAACAAATAACACTATTTTTGTATTTTATGAAAACCTTCTTATTCCTTGAATTTAGTTTTTGCTATGTTTTTCGTGTTTTTTTAGAACATAAGAAAAAAGGAACAAAACGTGTTTTTCGTGTTTTTTTTTTTAATTTTCTTATTTTTTCAAAAACAAAACAATTTTTAAAAACTATAACGAAACAAGACATAACATTTTTTTTTGGACAAATTTTTTTTTCCCATTTAACGAATTTACATTATTTATTAAAAGAATAAGTTTTTTTTTGGGTAAGAAAATAAGTACATTTTTTTGTCAAAACGAGGCTACAGCTAAAATTTGATAACGGTATATATATCTTTTAAAATTGATGATGCTTTTCAAGCGGGTAATTTTGGACGTGTAGGGTCGTTGGTAGGACGTGGATGGGCGATGGGTTAGATTGCAAGCCGGGATCGCTGGGTTGAAGTAGGATCATTTGCAAAAGAAGAAAGAAAGGGATTCGCCCAGAGGGCTTCGCGCGTGCCATCGTGCCTAAGTCAGTTTCTTCTGAAAGATGGAATTTGCCCAGAGGCGAATGTGTTGCGTATGTATGCGTATCGGTATTGGCGTTAGTTCTTACGTACACTTTCAGATGGTGGCCTTATATTTATAGTAGATGTTCAGCAGTTGGATGGTGACTATGATTAGTTCCCATTAGATGAGATATTTTTGTTGTGCTCGATGTCACGATTTGGTAAGGATATAGAAAGAAGCGATTTATTTAGGATAATCTTCCCTTCCTTATTAAGGAATCCGATTTTATTTGCGAATCATATATTATCGAAATTATTCTATTTATACTGTGGAAACCATAATGGGTCTTTAGACGAGCGGGTTGGACCCTCATTACAAAGTACAGCATAAAGAGCTTGAATCTTTACAATGGGCGTACCTCTCCTTTGGGGTTTAGCGAATGGGCCTAAATGTTTCGTTGGACCGGTCTCTTTCTTGGGCCTAGCTAATTGGCCTGTGAGCCTTATTTTTTGTACCCTATCAGTTGCCCCCCAGCCCTTGTGTACGGCGTACGTGGGCAAGAGCATGCGTGTCTCGCTTAGTTGCAATTTCACGTGTGCGCTCGGAAATTTTGGATTAGTTAGGGCTTGGTGCCGTCATTTGTCTTATGATAATGATGACTCGCCCGGTTTCGGGCTCATTTCTCCCACTCCTTCCAGTTTCCTTTTGTTTCTTCCTTGGAACATCCTCATCACAGTGTACCTCTTGCTCAGGACCTTTTCTTTGCTGCATGAGTTTGGACCTCCTTCTCTCTTAGTCTTACGTAAGGCCCTTTTGTGCGAGTCTTTCTCACGGTGTCTTTCTTGGGATAGCCTTTTACGCATTTGTATTTACGGGTCCTTCTTTGACTCTTCTTGTCTGACGAGGTGCTAGGGTTGGGTTGGCCGAATTTTATTTTCATCATTTATTTTCATCATGGTTCCAGGATGTTCTTCTTCTCTGCGTATCGATGGTGACTCTTCGGCTATTCTTTGGTTACGGGACGAGGCGCGGTGTCTCGACCGTGACGGAGTTGCGAGATGCCCAGGTGCCGTCTTCCTTGGACAATGATAAGGGAAAGTGAACGATTAAATACCACAGGGAGTGGAATATCAAGATGTCGTTCGACATGCTTTAAGCTGTGAGACTGCCAAGGTCGGTCCTTCATATGGGGCCATCTTTGCGGGCCTTCTGACCTCCCTTTGGCGTTCGGGTGTAGGTCCCACGGCGTTTGACCCTACATGTGGTCTTTGTGCCTAAGATGGTGTGCTT
This sequence comes from Tetrastigma voinierianum, assembly GCA_016808115.1. NCBI lineage: Eukaryota > Viridiplantae > Streptophyta > Magnoliopsida > Vitales > Vitaceae > Tetrastigma > Tetrastigma voinierianum. The sequence goes on along the minus strand of JAEQBH010003217.1, from coordinate 852,328 downwards.
CTTCGAAGTGGCCTTCAATAACGGTCTTCGCTTCCCTCTTCATCCCTTCATAAAAGGGGTTTTGCAACATTTCAATGTGTGTCCTTCTCAACTCGCGCCCAACGGTTGGGGTATTTTGGTTAGTCTGCTGGTTTTCTTTAGGGACAGGGGGCTCGGTGTCCCCAGCATAGCCTTGCTTCTTTACCTTTTGCCCGAAGGAGACATCAGGGGCTTTCTTCCTGCAGGATTCAGGCACTCCTCTAGTGATTCCGTCTTCCACCATCACGAATTTGGCCAAGAGGGATGCTACTTCTTCGATTGCGACCGTGGTGGGAGTATGACCCTCTCGCGAGGGCGACCGCCTAGGCGTTCCGGTGGCGGACCACCCTCGGAATCTTCGTGAGTGTTGGATTCTGTTTTTTGGTTATAACTTGTATGTGGTCATTGGGTATCTCCCGATTTTGTCTTTGTCACACATGCTTCTCAGGTGCTCGAATTGATCTCAGCGCTGAAGATAACGTCATAGCGTTAGCGTTGGCGTTGGCTGAGTGTCCTTCTCGTCCTTACGCGGAGCTGATCAGGTCGGATGTTCCCGGTCCATCAAGTTAAAGGTCTACTCGATTTGCTGGTCTAAGGCCTTCACTTCCTTCCACCATGAAAGTTTCTCGCGTTGGGCCCTCTGTTGCTAAACCCACTAGGGGGGAACTGTTGGCCCAGTTGGAGATGGTGTCTCGGAAGCCCCAGAGTGGGAAAGCGAAAAACCTCGGACTCAGTTGAAAAAAATCGGTGGCTTTGGTCAAAGTTCAGGAGTTGGGGCATCTTTATCTTCCCAGATCTTCTGCATTAAACGAGCGAGACTCACAACTCCTATAGTTTTGAGTTCGCGGTCCCATTGCGGAGTGCTTCTTGAGGCGAAGGTCAGCCGGGTGGGGCCGTTGAAGCGGCCGTTGGCGGTCACGCCCGTTCACCGTATGGAACCCATGAGAGGTTAGATCACCTTCTCGAAGGGCGGAAGAGGCGAGGAGGAAAGATCCGGAATCCCCAATTGGCGGAGACGGAGACTCTTTGCCATGTGCGAGACTCGCGAGGCTTGATGTATAAGTCCATTCTTGGGACTTTGATCTGAGAGTTCGGTTCTTGTTGCCGTTGATGAGGCTTTGGCTATCTCTCGAGGTCGCCTCGTAAGTTCCGATACCTTGTCATATTTGATTCCATTTCGAGACGAGTTTGAACACATTGGATATTGATCCTATGCTTTGGATGTGCGAGTGGCTACTCATTTGAAGAGTTTGGCGAAAGGCGAAATAAATGAGGAGCCATGCCATGTTGCGAGCTTATAAGGCGAGGTGGCGCCCTCACGTCTACGAGTGGGTTGGCTGCGAGGTCGGGTGCAAGCGATATGGCCAGAGACGGTGAAGCTCAAATCGACCTTGAAGCATACCGTGTCGACTTTGTCACGAGCGAGGGTAGGAAGGCGGGGCCGGAGCGGCGAGGCGGTGAAGGCGAGCTTGAGGCTCGGGATGGTGAGGGTGTGCGGAGTGACTTGATGGAGGCTAGGGGTGAAGAACGCGATGCGCCCCAATATAGACTTCATATGGTTAGGGATGAGCTTCTCACATCTCAGGGCTAGCCACGGAATCTAAGGAAGGCACGTGCGATCAAGGCGATCCCGGGTATTAAGACCGGCGTTGTTGGATGAGGCTCGTTGCGAGGCTAGCAGGGCGTCGGCTCGGTGACGCCCTAAGCGAGGAGTGTGTGGCTGCGTGGGGATCTTCATCGACAAATACTCTGGTGGCTCGTGGGACAGAAGTTATTAGAAGGCGAGAGGCTGAAGCTTCTAATCGATGGGTTTAAGGTGGCTCGCCTTTCAAAGAGGAATTCACGCCTATTCGGCTTGGACTTTAACTTTGACCTTCGACGAGGGGAGGATGAGGGGTCCTTCTGTGATTATCTGGAAGGAAGCTGGTGCCGTGAGGCCCCTCTCCCTTCTTCACCGTCCGCTTCTCCTTCTGATGCCTGATCTCCTGTGCACATCTTCGCCTGCTCGATGTCGGCTTTTATACTTTCTTTTCTTTTTTTTTCTTTTTTTTTTTTTTTGTTGTTGGGCCTGGACCCCAAAACATATGTAGCCTTGTCCTTAATGAATACTCATTTTTTCACCTCATTTCTTTCGCCTCTACTTGTGCTCTTCTTGAAGTTCCTTCACAACGCTTGAGATCGACTTCTTATCTTGCATAGTGCAGATTGGGCGCTGAGTTGAGATGTTGAAGTGCTGGCTTGGTCAGGGCTTTTTGGGCTCCTAAGGCCCCCTCGTAGCTGGCTGGCCGACCTTTAGGTTATGAGCTGAGGTGAAGGGCGGAGTTGAGCTTAATCGATGTGAAATTTCTTTGGGGTACGCATCTGTGATTTGCACGAGTTGAGCCCGACTCTAGGGCATAGCTGTTAGAATAGTTGAAATTTGGTCGATACGGGGCTGCGAGCTCTGTCGGTGGTCCTTTGAGTTAGGCCCGACTCAATTTGCATGGCTGTGTAGAATGGTTAAGCTCGTCGTCTTGGTTCTTTGAGCTCCGTCGGTGATTATTACGATGGAAGAGGCCCGACTCTTGGGCTGCATGGCCTGTGTAGAATGGTTGAGCTCGTCAATGCTAGCTGTTGGGCTCCGTCGGCTGATTTGCCTGAGTTGAACTGATTCCTAACCTGCATGGCATGTGTAGAATGATTAGGCTTCGTCAAAGTGGTGATTCAGGCTCAGTCATTGACACTTGAGTGGCCCGGTTTCTAGAAATTTGTATGGTACAGGTAGAATGATTGAGCTTGTCAAAGTGAGTTGTTGGGCTCCGTCGGCTGACTTGCTTGAGTCAAACTGATTTCTAGGCTGTATGGCTTGGGTAGAATGATTGAGCTCGTCAAAGTAAGCTGTTGGGCTCCGTCGGCTGACTTGCTTGAGTCAAACTGATTTCTAGGCTGTATGGCCTGTGTAGAATGATTGAGCTCATCAAAGTGGTCTTCTTTGGGCTCCAGGTAGTGGCAGTGGCGATATAACTGGTGATCGACTCCTCGAGTGGCGTGACTGTGCGGGGAGTGAAGCGAACTCCTCAAAGTGAGCTCTTTTGGGCTCAGACCTTGTGGTAAGTGGCGATATAGCTGAGCTGATCGACTCCTCGGGTAGCGTGACCTATGCAGTGGAATGAACTCGTCAAAGTGAAATTTCTTGGAGCTCGGGCGCTATGGCAGTAGCGACTCTCTTGGTGATCGACTCCTCGGGTAGCATGACTGTCACGAGTGAAGCGAACTTCGTGAAATTAATTTCTTGGAGCTCCGGGATGCGTGGCGGCGGTAAGCGATGTAACTGGTAGTCGACTCCTCGGGTAGCGTGACCTAGGCGGAGTGGGCGAACTCGTCAAAGTGAAGTGCGTCACGATCATTCGACTTGATTTTCTTGGAAGGTCTTGAGCGTCTTTATTCTTGATTCACGGAATTTAAACGTTCGGGTGACCTTTTGAGTGCTTTAGCTTCTTATAAATCGCGGCTTGTTGCTATGGAGTTTATACTTTGAATATTACGCTATTACGGTCGTCTTTGAAATTTGGGTGAGATGGGCGTCGAAGTCCTAGTTACGCCATTTGAGGATCCACACGAAGATTCTAGTTCGGTTTGTTGGACTTACGCATGGGAGTTGTGTTTTTCTGCAAATCTTCCATCCCTTTCTTCTTCTCCTTTTTTCCACCTTTCTGGTCTTCTCCCATTTTCTTTTCCTTTTTTCTTCCTGAAGTTTTTTTTTTTTTTTTTAGAGAAGCCCCATTTGTCTTGAGTGCTTCAGATGTAATCGATGACACCATTGATTATGGCCCAGATATGTCGATTGGAATAAAGAGAGACTTTTCCTTTTATGTCTATGAGTTGTCTCATTCTATTGCATGTAATCTTTCTGAGCATTATATGTATGAGTTGTTTGTGACGTCTTAACAAAATAACAAGAAATTGTCGAATCGTTAACTGAAAATTAATAAATCTCCATTTAAGATTACAAACCAAGGTCTACTGATAAAAACGTTTAAGATGTTCTGCATTCCAGGTATGCTGTAAAATTTTCCCTTCCTCTGTTTGGAGCTCGTAATTACAGTCGCTGACTCAAAGATATATGATATAAGGCCTTCCCGGTTAGACTGATTTCCATGTCTTGGATTGTCTTCACCATTTGGCATTAGCTTTTTAAGACAAATCACCGGCATGTAGCCAGGTGACTTTTTGGTTGTAGTACCTCGCCGTCTTCCTTTGGTAGTCTTCTATACGCTTTAGAACCTGCTCACGTTTTTCATCTAAGAGGTCCAAATTTAGACGGAGAGCCTCGTCATTGTGCTCCACTGCTGCCAACTCGATCCTTGGGGACTTTAATCCTACTTCGACAGGGGCTACCGCTTCAGTGCCGAAGGCTAGGGCGAATGGGGTTTCTCGGGTTGCTGACTTCTGTGTTGTCCTGTAAGCCCATAGCACCTCGGGGAGGTACTCTACCCACTTTCCCTTAAGATCTTCCAATTTGGTCTTCAAAGCGGCCTTAAGGGTTCTGATGGTGACCGGCTGTCGGATTAGGCTGGATGTCTTTGAGACGAGTAATAATTCTTAATTTGACTCGGCACAAAAATCTACGAATTTAGCGTTGTGGAATGTTTTCAGTTAATCGACACGAGGCTCTTGGGATACAAACACACGCATATGATAGCTCGCCACACAAAATTGCGTATCTTCTGTTCTGTGATTGTGGCTAAAGGCTCGGCCTCGGCCCGCGGTGATAATCTCTGCGGCGATGATGAACGCAGCGCCAGGCGAGAGATCCCGGTATGTCCAAACCCCATTGTTGGAAGGGCTAGGGGCTTGTGATTGACGTCAAGGGCTCCGATGGGAGGCGTGAGATCTTGGCGTGTTCTTGGTAGATCTTGCATTTCTTTATTAGGTCGGTTGCGTCTTTGAGTGCCTTGAGGCGGTGGTATCCACCCGTCACCAGACCTTCCTGCCAATACTCGAGCTCCGATATGATTTCCATATACCCTCGTGTACTTCTCTTAGCACGTATTCAATGTCTTTTCCCTTGATGCATAAGGATAGGTGTGAAGAAACCTGTGTCTGGAGGCTTCCCTTATGATTAGTGAACTGGCGGGCCTTGTCGCTTATTTTATTTCTTCTTTGGTGTTGGTGAGCGTCGTCTATTATATAATCTCAAATGGGGTCCATCCAACTCGGCTCGGACTCGACCTGGGCAACCTCCACGTCGCAGAGATCGATAGAGGGCTTTGCCAGGTATTCGACAAGTGTCGACTTGCGGGAGTCTTCACCTGTAAAGTGTTGCTAACTGCGAGGCGTCGGCTGGAGTTCTACGCTGCGGGGACATGTCGAAGCTTGGGCCTGCATGGATTTTTTTAATGATCTCGTGCCTTTTGGAGATATAGGATCATCCTTCCACTTTTAGCCTCGTATGTATCTTCCTATTTGTCTTACCACTAGGTAGGGTCGGCTGCGGACCTCTAGGCCCCGGTCGACTGACAGATGAGGCGAGTTGGTGCTATGGCCCGGCCTCATGCTCGACCTCGTTGTTGGAGGCACGGAATCGAAGGCTGAGTGCGTACTCAATGTCTATTCCTTCTGGAGAGGTCAAGATTAGGCTATCTCCGGCTCCTTACGCATTTGGTCCATCTGAAGAGTTTCAGTTAGGAGGTGTTTCTTGGCAAGGCGTTACGAGCGGGGTTCGGCGAGGTGAATTCAAGGCAGTCGGCTGAACCTGCCCTTTATTGCGAGTTTTAAACTGTATCGATGTCAAATTCTCTCGGCTCTATGGCCCACTTCATCGGCCAGGAGACTTGGTTTATGTAACATAACCGTCGGTCATTATTGGAACCATAAGTGATGACGGGATGAGTGGGTTGTTCGACATTTGCGGTTACAAGGCCAAATTAGTTTTCCATCTTTAGGTACCTCTCCTTCGCTCTCTCAAAGCTCGGCTGCAATAGTAAACTGGATGCTGTACTCGCTCTTTGTCTCTGACGAGGACAACACTGGTCGAGAAGTCTGATACGGCCAGGTATAGGGTGAGGAGCTCTCCTTCAATAGGACTTACTAGAATGGGAGGGGAGCTCAAATATATTTTCAAAGCTGAAAATGCTTCCTTGCACCTCGTATCCCATTGAAGGCCTTGGGACTTACGGAAGAAAGGCTGGCATTTATCACTTACGGATGCGAATCGGCTGGCGACAATCCTTCAAGTCGCTGAACTTATTTGCCATGATGGGCGAAGGCATGTCAGTACAACCTTTACTCTTGTGCAGTTGCTTCAATTCCTCGGTGGTTGACTATGAAACCCATGAATTTTCCTTCTGAAACTCCGAAGGCACACTTGAGCGGTGGGTTTCATGTTGTAGTTTCTCCAAGATGCGGAACGCCTCGGATAGATGAGGTATGTGGGCTCGACGTAGTGGATTTTACTGACTATGTCATCTATGTACACTTCCATGGTTATTGCCTATACATGGAACATCAGGAGTTCGCAACCTCTAATACGTAGCCCGGTTTTTGAGCGACGGCATCACACGATATGATAGGTTCCTTGACATGACGAGCGAGTGCTTTTTCTTGGTCACACAGATTCCATCAGTCCGGTTGTAGCCGGAGAAGGCATCCATAAAACTGAGGAGTTCATGGCCTGCGGTGGCATCTGATGGTCGATTCGCGGCGGAGGAAGCGTCCTTTGGGCATGCTTTGTTGATGTCGATGAAATTCGATCTGAGTCACCATTCTTAACCTTTTTGGCCATTCTGACGTTGGCTAGCCATTCGGGGTATTCTACCTCCACCCGATCGCTCCTGCCTGGGAGTTCTTGACTTCTTCGTTGATGGCTTTTTTGTCTTTACGGCGCAGCTCCTCCTCTTTGTTTGATTGGCTTAAGGGCCCGGGTGATGTTCGGCACAGTAGGTGATTGCAGTAGGATCAATTCCTCCATTATGCTTTGCTTTACATCGCAGAAGGCGTCTTTGTTTGTCTTAAAATGGATAAGGAGGTTTTGAGGTTTTCCGCTAGCTTGGGTGGAGTATAGGCGAGATGTTGAGTCGTCGTCCAACGATGCCGGTTCAGTTCTTGAGGGCTCAGGTCGAGTGAGTACCTCGTCACGCATGTCGAGCTCATCCAAGTATATGTTGTCGACCGTTTTTTGCTTCATGGATCTTGAGTAACATTTCCTAGCCACTCGTTGATCTCCTCGAACCATTCCTACTCCGTTTACGGTAGGGAATTTGATCATCATGTGATATGCTGAAGGGATGGCTTTATTGCATTGAAGTGCGCCCGACAGCGTGTTATAAGTAGGCCAGGCGTGACGGGGAATCTTCTGTGGTGGTACTTTGGCATGGGGAATCTCCCAAGGTGAGTACCAATTGTATTGAGCATAGAGGTAATACCTTTTCCCCAAAGAACCCCGCAGATGGGTGTTGACGGGTTCTAGTTTCTCCCTTAGTACCCGTTTATCAAGGGTGTGAAGATGATATCGGCGAACTCCGGGTTGTCGATTAGGACTTAGATGAAGCTGTTTGTTGGCCACAACTGCACGAACTACCAGTGGGTCGTGATGAGGATGTTGGCATCCCTCCAGATATGAGTAAGAGAATGTGATGGATGTGTCGAGCCGCGGTAGTTTAAACACTGCTTGAATTTTCGCTATATCTGTCGACGATCTTCAGCGTAGATGGAGCCTTCAGAGTTAATTTGGATTCCTTCCTCCTGCGAATCCTCCACGAGATTACTTAGTTCACCTAGGGGTTGTTGGTCTTGATCGTCGTCTGCTCAGTGGTGGTTCTTGGCGGGGCTAATTACGAGCTTGATTCGGGCGATTTTCGAGGGGATATGAAGCGTCGGAGGTATCCGCGCCATATTAAGTACTCTATTTCTCTCTTGAGTTGTATGCAGTCGTCCGTGCGATATCCGTAGTCCCTATGGAACTCGCGATGCCAGGATTGTCTCTTGTTCTCGGTCGACTTCATTTAGGTTAGCCACCTCTCAGGCTGACCGTTCGTCACCGCGTAGAACCTGTAATCGCGAAATTTGTTAAGAAGTGAAGCAGCTGAGGTGAATACGGCGTCGTCGTCTTCGGTTCTGCGGTGGGCCAAGGAGCGATCTTTGAGGTTCCCACGCCTTTTTGGGGATCGTTCTCCATTTCTTTGGAGATCCTTCCCGGTCGCTTTGTTTTTTGGGGCTTCGTCCTCGTCGTTTGTCTGTCCCGCTTTTTTCTTTATGAGTGGAAGAGCTCTCTTTCTTGGATATGAGGGCTTCTTCACCGTTAATATACTTCTCTGCTTTTGCGAGCACCTCAGCCATGCTTGTTTGGGGATTTTTGGAGATGGAAAACATCAAGTCTTTTAATTTGAATCCACTGGCCGTGATAGATACGATGATCGCGAACTTCTCTTCGAATTTATATCTACCTTTAGGGTCGACATTGAATCGTTGGACATAAGACCTCGGGCTTTCTTGCAGTACATGATGGTCGATTAGATGATAACTTGGCTTTACGTATGTCCGACCCCAATGAAGTGAGACGAATACAATGGATAAGCTCTGAATGAGGAGATTGGCGGCCCGGTGGAAGTCTGTTATGCCGAGCGAGGCCTTTTAGGGTGATAGCGAAAGCTCTACATCGCACCGGATCTTGATACCCATTCAGTTCCATTTGGTTTTTGTAAGTGTTGAGATGATCGACGAGATCCCTAGTGCCATCGAACGATTCCACCTGTGGCATTCTGAACTTGGCTGGAATGGGGAAGTGGAGTACCTCGGTTGTGTAGGGCGACTTAGTTTGTTGTACCAAAGTATCCATAGTGTCAGGAGCGGCGTCCTCGCCCTACCTCCTTACCTGGCCCAGGCTCTTGTTGGAGCTCTTGAACCTCTGTTCCCATGATTGTTCTCTGCTCCCGGGATGAGGTGTGCCAGTTCTTCGTTCTTGGCGTGCTCCTCCAAGTGTTGCCGTTGCCTTCCCCTCGGGGCTAGATGTAGTCCGTGCCCGGGCTCGGTTGGATTCTATACGCTTGGCTCCACGAGGGCGCCCGATGTTATGTTGTCCTTCATGAGGGGGAATGTCATGGCCTTCACGAGTGCGCTCGGCGTCTCCGTGGTCGTCGCATACATGCGGTGAGTTGTTCCTAACTCTTCTATTAGGCGATTGGTGAGGCGGGGTGCCTCCACCTCGTCGTGTTAGCTGCGTTGTTTAAGTAGGGAGGTCGGTATCTGCGTTGCTGGTTGGTCTTGCATCCTTGGAGATTAGTTGCTCACGCGTGTTACGTCGATACCATCGATGGCGAAATCGGTTATGCTTATAAAGGCTATCGTTCATGACAACCATTGATGATCTTTCCAGCCGGGCGAAATTTGGGCGTGTAGGAGTCGTTAGGCGGGCGTGGATGGCTGATGGAGTTTAGATTGCAAGCGAGATTACTTTGGGTTGAAATAGGATCGTACAAGAAAGAAAGAAAGGGATTCGCGAGAACCGCGTGGTCATCCGTCTGAAGTCGGTTCTTCGTGAAAGAAAAAAGATGGGCTAACTGAAGAGGCGAATGTGTTTTTGCATATATTTCGCGTGCTCCCGGTAGTAGGCGTTAGTTCTTGCGTACCTTTCACCGTGGGGTGGCCTTGTATTTATAGTAGGTATTCAACCGAGTTGGATGGTATTTATGATTGGTGATGATTGGATGAGATATTTTTGTTATTATCCCAGTGCCCGGTTGGTAAGGATATAGAAAGAAGCGGTTTATTTAAGGAAAATCTTGTATTATTGGGGATCAGGTTGATTCTTGAATAATATATTATCATAGATTATTCTATTTTACGTACCTACGGAACTTCCCTGTCGGTCTTTAGACGGGTTGGACCCTCATTACGAAATGGCATAAAGGCTTGAATCTTCTTGATGAGTATCTCTCCTTTGGGGTTTAAGCGAATGGCGCAGATGTTTCGTTGGGCCAGAGTCTTTCTTGGGCATGGCTAATGGGCCTGTGAGCCTTATTTTTTGTACCCTATCAAAAATTATTTAAGAAATTATTTTTTTTTACGGATATTTGTTATATTAAAATTTATTGATGCTTTGTTTATTACATTGATTATAAATTGAATAGGAATTATGAATTAAAAATATAAGGTATTTATCTAAAATTAAATATCATATCTCTTTGTATTGTATTATTTCAGTTACAGGTCTGATATAGAAAGAGTTGGGACAGATCAATTCTCTGGTTCCGTCTGCAATCCCTCATTTCAATATTCCACCCTTCTGGCAGTTGTAGGCAAGTGATAAATTGTATTCTGATTTCAGTAGATATATGTATATTCTCTAATATTTCATCAGCTTTATGTTTATCTTCACCTTGTTATCTGATGATTCAATGCGGTCGTTGTTTCTTTTGTTGCTTTTTACGATGTTCTGAGCTGGGTTTGATTGGATTGTTCATGGAGTTTTTTTTTTTTTTTAGTGACAAGAAAAAAAAAAAATTCGGGCATCTTGCTGCTATTTTTATGGGGTTTTGTTTAATTCTATTCTGGATTCTGAGGTTCGGGTTAGGGATAGGGTTTGGTTATCTGTTGAGTTCTTTTTGGTGGTTTTTTATTGGGGGTAAACGGGGGTTTTGTTCTTGGCGGTTAGGGTTTGGTGGGATTGCGATTGATTCATATGGTTTTAGCGTTTCTTTTGATTCAAAAAGTACATGAGAACCTACCGATCTTCGGATTGTTTACTCTCTCTTGTTATTTTCCTTATTGAAGGATATTGTTGCGAGAGTGACCTAGGGTTCCTATTGCTTGGTTTATTCAATATTTTGAAATCTGCCCTAAATTGCTGACAAGGTGGACTGCATCTTTGTTATTCAACTGTATCAGTTTTTAACTGTGAATATTTTTTTTTTTCAGATAGATGGGAAGAATAATAAAAAATCATTTAACTTTATTATTTAAAAAAAGATTGCTTCGGCTGATGTCTCATGTCCTTAAGTGAATGATCTTCCGTCTCCTTTTGTAGAGGAAGGGATATTTTCATTGCTTTAATGTGAAAAAACAAAACTTAGCAAAGCATTGATTATGATTAAAAGCCTTTTATTCCCTTTAAAATGCTATTTTTTGTTTCTTAGTATGGCCCTAAAATCGAGGCTGTGAGAAGAAAATTGCAATATGTAGTGTCTAACTTAAAAATTACGACACGCAGTCTCCAATTCATCAGTCTTTATTTTTGTATTTTGTTTTTAATATTTGCTTTATTATTATTATTATTTTGTATAATTTAAAATTAGCTGCTATTTTTTTCACATGATTTTGGTTTCAAAATATATTAGCAGGTTGTGATATTGTCGCTGAAGGAAAAAAATGGGGAAAAGAAAGTCGAGGGCTAAGCCACCTCCTAAGAAGCGTATGGACAAGCTTGACACTGTTTTCAGCTGTCCCTTCTGCAATCATGGAACCAGTGTCGAATGTAGAATGTAAGTCTTATGAGTTTTATTTGTGCCTTGGATTTTATACCATTACTTAGGCCATTACCGCATTTGTTTCTGTTCGATGATTCTTTCACATTTCCTTCTTGGTCTTGACTTTTTTGATATATTATCATTTGGCAATTGGCATGTTCTCATAAGATGGATAGATGATTAAGGATAAAGTAGTAGTATCATCCAAGTTGTTTTTTCTTTCTCTCTTGTGTCTTTTGTTAGGTTTTCCCTATACTTGAGTTCTCACTGATGTTATTAAATTTATTCAGGACAAGATTGTAGAATATCATAAAATGATCCATGACCAGTCCTGGTTATGCTGTGGAGGTTCATCTGTACAGAAATCATGCGTGTCGGGTTCATGCCATTGGGGGATGAAAACCCGTCTTACCTTCATTTTCTGCCACAATGTTTTCATCTCCATTATTGTGTTTTTGGTGTCAATACATGATAAATCAATCCAATGGGCTGTTACAGTTCAGTATTTTTAGTTGGGTTTATGCATAATTGCTAGTTTGTTTTTATCATTCTTTTGGCACTGACACAAGTTATCTGGTTTCAGCGACATGAAGAACTTGATTGGTGAGGCTGTGTGCAGAATTTGCCAAGAGAGCTTTAGCACAACTGTCAATGGTATGTTTGAGTTCCTTGCTGATATCTATTCCATATTTCCACAAGGTGGGAAAATACGGGAGCCATATCCCATTCCCTCATATCTGCAAAGAACTAAAATGTGACAGCCCATTTACTTTATACATTTTTCAAGATATTGTTCTATTTCCAGTGGATTGACATATAATCGTCCATATTATTATTTGAATCATGTGCTGAAAGAAGTTTAGGAAATGTGGGGATTTGGAATATTTCTCTTTTATCTCTCATTCCCTGTTCTCAAGAAAATATTACTTCTGAACTCCATCCAGTTCATCAACGTTAAAACTTCTATCTTAAAATGGAGAACCAACTGTTTTACAAACATTAGAAATTGAAAGTGAAGATGATAAATTTTGGGTGATTTTTAATTTTAAATTCTTTAAAGTTTCTTGAAGTTGATTTTCTTTTGGTACCTCTTTTTAGTATATATTATTTTTTATCTAAAAATATAAGTCTTGAAGTTGAATTTTGCATTATTCTAAGAAATTATTTTAAGTAGTTTCCACTATTCCAAGGGTTGCTCTCTCTCTCTCTCTCTCACGCACACATTTCGCATAACACATACACATATGTATGGCCTATAAAAAAAATAAAATAAAATAAAGAACACAGACACATGTGCATGAAGTGAAATATTCGTATGCTAATTAATTTGCCAAAAAACTGTGGGGGTATGCATTCAGAATCTAAACTTAAAGAAAATTGTGACCTTCACAAGTAATTCTGCTGGAAATTGTGACCTTGCTAATATTTTGATTGTCCTTTTGATTTTACATATGAAACACACTGATCTTTCTTTTTCTCTTTGTTCTTGCAGCTTTAACTGAACCCATCGACGTGTAAGTCATAAACCTGTATTACAATCCCAATTCATATTATCTTAACATAATATATTTTCTCTAGCAGAGCCCTTTACAAACTATCCCATCTTTGCAGATATTCCGAATGGATTGATGAATGTGAAAGGGTGAACACCCTCGATGAAGATGCTGCTAAAGATGACGAAGAAGATTAGATGCTGCTAAAGGGTGGAAGGATCTCTCTGTTCTGTACATCGACATAGGCGATCTGTAGTCTGTAAAACTTATTCTGGGTGGTGGTGTTATTATGAGGAACTGCTCTTGGTATGATGGTTGATGGAACTTGATGATGCTTGTGTTTTAGTTTCAATAAACATAAACATAAACATAACCCCTTCTGCATTTCCTTTAAAGTAATATAGGTCTCTATTAATTTTTCCATGTTTTAAGCCTTTTTTAGGTCAGTTTGAGATGTTGAGAAGAACTAAAACAGGTTAGGATTTGGCTTTTCTGGTGAGGCCAAATTGGGTGGAATGTAGTGTTGTTAGTAGCAGTTTGCTTTTATTTCTAATGGGATCTAGTCACCCGAATGTTGGCTCAAATATGAGGTAAATTTTGTGTAATTTCTAACTTGGGTGAATTCAATTCAGGTGTCTAGGGGGCTGTTTAGTTCATGTTTTCAAGAACAGTTTTTTGTTCTGAAAAATATAGAGATGGGCTTATTTTGTTCTTATTTTTGAAAACTGTTTTTGAGAATACAAATAACACAGATTCAATTCTGAGAAGGAAGGAAAGGGGTGTTCTTTGTAAATTAGATATTGAGAAGGCCTATGATCAAATTAATTGGAATTTTGTTGTTAAGGTTCTAGAGAGGATGGGCTTCGGGGAGAGATGGATTGGCTGGATTAAATGGTGTATCTCCATTGTTTTGGTTTCGATATTGATTAATAGCAGTCCAACAAGCTTCTTGAATAGGACCAAAGGGCTAAGGCAAGGGGATCTTTTGTCCTCGTATATGTTTGTTTTTGGAATGGAAGCTTTTTCCTTATTTATTGACAAAACTATGAGTGGGTGATACCTCTCTAGGTGCAAGTTTAGGGGGAGAAACGGCTCTAAGGGGAAGGTCACACACCTTCTATTTGGTGACGACACCCTTGTCTTTTGTAAGGTCTTGGAAGACCAAATGATTTATCTTAGCTAGATCCTGGCTTGGTTTGAAGCCCTATCTAGGCTTAGAATCAACTTGGAGAAGAGCTCCCTACTACCTGTGGGAAGAGTGGAAAATGCGAAGAGTCTAGCTGCGGAGTTAGGTTGCAAAATTGGTTCCTTGCCAACTGTTTATCTTGGCCTTCCCCTTGGGGCGAAACACAATTCTTTAGAAGTGTGTGATGGGGTTGAGGAAAGGTTTCGTAGAAGGCTCGTTCTTTGGAAAAGGCAGTACATTTCCAAAGGTGGAACTTACTCTTATAAGAAGCACCCTATCCAACATGGCTATCTACATCATGTCCCTTTTTCTGTTACCTAAGAGTGTCAAGTTTAGATTAGGGAAATTCAAAGAGACTTTCTATGGGGAGGAGACAAACTAGAAAAGAAAATACACTTGGTTAAATGGGACACTGTCTGCTTGAGCAAAAAGAAGGGAGGGTTGGGGATTCGCAACCTCTCCAATCTTAATAGGGCGCTCCTTGGAAAGTGGAACTGGAGATTTGCTATGGAAGAAAACTCTTCTTGGAGGTTCCTTATTAGCCTAAAATATGGGGTTGAGGAGGGGAGCTGGTTCTCTAAAATTATGAGGGGCAACTATGGGGTGGGCCTTTGGAAATAAATTAGTAAGGAAGCAACGCAGTTGAAGTAGAACTACTATTTTGATTTAGGCGATGGGTGTAAAGTTAGATTATGGGAAGAAGCATGGTGCTACAAGACCCCTTTGTGCTTGTCCTTCCCTTCCTTATATGAGGTGACCGATTCAAAAGGGGTTAGGGTGGCGAAGTTATAGGAGGGTCCAGGATCGAAGGGTGGTTGGAATTTCAGGTTTGAAAGATCCTTCAATGATTGGGAGCTGGATATAGTTCAATGCTTCATTTGTACAGTTAGTTAAAAAAGACTCAAACCTTTAATTAGAGATAGGTTACTTTGGAAATAGGCTAAGGAGGGTATCTTCTATGTAAAATCCAGCTTTGTGTTTTTGGAAGGTTGGAGGCAACCGTTGGTGTCGGTTAAAATGTTGTGGAATCCATGTGTTCTTACTAAAATTTGTTTTTTTTTGTTTGGGAAGTTTGGTGGGAAAGGTTTTGACTTCAGATCAACTTAAGAAAAAGCGGTTTCTCTCTTGCTAGTCATTGCCTTTTTTGTGGAAAGGCATAAGAAGTTATGGAACATGTTTTTATCTACTGCTCAATGATTTGGCGTTCATGGACCGCCATTTTTTTATGCTTATGGCGATGGTTAGGTTTGTCCTCTTTTGGTGAAAAATTTGATCATCCCCCCTCAAGAAAAAAGGAATATAGGTTTTGGCGAGCTGCTCCCCTTTGCTTTATGTTGGCGATTTGAAAGGAGGGGAACAAAATAATTTTTGAAGATGATTGTTTCTCCCTTGATAGACTCCAAAGTCTCTATTTCTTTGGTCCCTTTGTTCTTGGTCTAGTTTGATTCCGGAGGTGGACTGTTATCTTATAAGTCGTTTTGTTGACTCACTAGCTTGCAGTTTGAGTGGTAGATGTTGGGACTTTGATCGTGGATCCCGGCGTCAAATTGTGAGTCTTGATCATTAGATTCCACAGGCATGACGCAATGTGAACTACCAAAGAGGCGTTCAGCGGTGGTGGGCCAATCGTCTCTCTGATGATTAAATCAACAAAAAGTACGGGGAGGGAAAAGAGAATAGAAGTAGTTAGAATTGTTTACCTTCCCTAATGGGGATCTTTCCGACTTATAGGGTTCGGTTCACCAAATCCCTTTCTTCCTTCTTAGGGTAGGATTTTATCTCCTCCTAGTTTAAGGGAGGAAATCTTCTTTTCCTTATAGACGACTAGTTCTTCCTTATTGAGGATTATTTTTCCATTTTTCAGGATTATCTCTCCGAGGAGTAAGGGATTCGGAAGTTGGAAAATCCGCTGATAATATCACCCTTGCAGATTTTCCGCTTCTAGGTGCTTATTCAAAACATACTTCCCATATGATATAGAATTCCCATATTGGGTAGAATGGCTGTCTGGAGGACTTGAAGTTTCAAGCGCGCCGCCTCGAGTAAGCCTAAGAATAGGTTGTCCTTGCTTTCCCGAGTGACCTTTATAGATTCTCCCATCTGAGAAATGTCCGCCTAGGCTTGGTGAGGCGAATGGAACTAGGCCGTTTCACAACACGAGCCCATCGAGTACCAGATCCTAGAGATCATGGTACTCACAATAGGTTTTTGTTCGAGCCCTCTTTTTGTTTTGGCCTTTGGCTCCCTCTGTATACATCTTTGTATATCTTTGGTTCTTTGGTTGTTTGCCTTTTAAGTACATTTATTGTTTCTTTTTCTTCTTACCTATAAAATATATATATATATATATATATATATATATATATATATATATTATTGTTTTCTGAATTTAGTGTTTTTTATGTTTTTTTAGAACAAAAAATCTAGGAGGTAAATGTTGTTCTCTATATTTTCCTTGTCTTTGAGAATAAAAAACAATTTTCAAAACTGTACTCAAAACAAGTCCTTCGTTCCTATTTTTTATGTTTTGAAAAACATAAAGAGCAACAAAATATATTTTCAGAGAACATTAAATTGGTATTTTAAAAACTGTTTTCTATAATAGTTTTCACAAACAGCCCTTAATATATATTCTTTTTCCCTATGTGGTTTTTAGTTTTTACCTTTTATGGGGATTGAGAAATTTCATTCTCACGGGAAAAAAAACAAGGTGTCATATTCATAATAGTGTTTTTAACTTTTTTATTAAAGTGGTTTTCTATAATAATAATTTATTATTTATTAGAGTATTCTAAAAAATACTGTAAGTGAATCCAAAAATTATTATTTTTTTTTAATTTTATAAAACACATTTTTCTCGTGAACAGATAAATTTTGCAATATAAATACTTCAAAACATAATAAACAGTTTAAATAAAGACACAATTCTTTTTTTAAGAGAAAAATAATTTTATTAATTTAAACAACAATATAAAATTGCTAAAAACTAGGTGATAAATAACATTAAGATTAATAACATAATCAGTCGATTCAAACCTTATACATCTATATATTTGATAAGTGAGTCTATACATTTGATATTAATATTCATACATATTTGATGGTTGAAAGTATACATTTGATATTATTATTGTAACTAGTATACATATGATTATAATTTTGCATCATATTGATGACCGTTGATTTGATTTATTGTATTTGATTGGATATATTTTACTTGTCTAAATCAATTACACATAAGTAAATGTCGCATCATGATGACGAAAAACAAAACGTCAAATGTCGTATTGAGACAACACAATCACATCCCACACAAAGATGACAATAACAACACACCCCAAATTTGTCGAATAACCATTTTATTGAAAATAAAATAATAGATAAATGTGTTTTGTGATTTCGGTCAATAATGGTAAAAAAATCAATCCTTATTACTTAAGAAAAAGAGGCTAATAAAAAAAAAAACACAATTCTTAGTGATTCATAATTAATATAATTATTTTTTAGTCAGTTCTCAAAATTGTTGAATGAGATTTTCTAATAACCTAATATAAAAAACCACCTATACAAACATTATAAGTAAATTTGTATATTTTTAGGAATGTCCTATAAATTAAAATTTTGGTTTTTTATTTATTTTTATTTTATTTTTAGAAATGTTTATAATTAATCTTTTTTAAATAAAATTAAATACTATTATTTAAAATATTTATGTATTTTCTAGAAAAACACAATTCTCTTGTAAATATTACCATAAAGATCTTAAAAAAATATATAAAAAATAAAGTATTTAATTTATAAAGTATAAAAAACCCATATATTTAATTTATAAGGCATGCCTATAAATATGAAAAATTACTTATAATGTTTTTTTTTTTTTGAAAGGAAAGGAAAAATTACTTATAATGTTAAAAAACTATTTGTGTATTTTCTAGAAAATACAATTCTCTTGCAAATATTACCATAAAGAACATTTTGAATTTTATATATATATATATATATATATATATATATATATATATATATACTCTTATATATATGTTGTAATATAAATAAAATAGGAGATGGAGATAGAAGAAAACTTAAGATGATATTTATTCATTCTTGATACAAGAAAACATTTATAGGCTTATAATGAAGGCCAAGGTTACGAGTAGAGAAAACCAAAGGACCTTTCATAATGATGGTGAATTCGTTTAAAATATTTATAACGCTTCCCTTGAATGGCCAATAACATCGAAAGACACGCCTCGATAAAATCTTCTTAGGAAAATACGATTAGGACAAAAAACCTAGTGAAGGAAAAGTACATGTACTTTGAAAGTATAAGCGCCTCGTTAAAACCTTACTGGAAAAACCCGATGGAATGAACCTAGTTAAGGAAAAAAGTCTGATTACACTTTGAATATTCAAGACTCCCCCTGATGTCGTAATATCTCAATTTAGAGATCTTTGAGCCTCCTTATTCCAATTTGGCGTAGAAATTTCTTGAAGGTCGCAGCAGGTAATGCCTTAGTGAATAAATCTGCAGGATTATCACTATACCTGATTTGTTGTATATCAATTTCACCATTGTTTTGAAGCTTATCGTGTGAAAGAACTTTGGAGAAATATGCTTGGTACGGTCTCCTTTGATGTATCCGCCTTTGAGTTGTGCAATATAGGCGGTACTATCTTCATATAATAATGTCGTTGTGTTTGAAATAGGAGAAAGACCACTAGAGTCACGAATATGTTGAATCATGGATCTTAACCACATGCACTCTCTGCTTGCCTCATGCATTGCTAATTGCTCTGAATGATTGGAGGAGGTTGCCACCATAGTTTGCTTAACAGATCTCCAAGAGACAGCAGTATCGCCACAAGTAAATACATGGCTACAATTGTGATCGGAGCCTTGTGGGATCCAGGTATCTTGCATCGAGTATAACCAAGTAACTCTGGTTTTTGGTACTTTGGAATAAAGAGCCACATATCACTTGTTCCTGAGTATCTCAACAAATGTTTTACTGGATTTCAATGCCTCAGAGTAAGCGTTGAGCTATATCTTGCAAGCAAGTTCATTAGAAAGGCTATGTCCAGGCCCTTATACAGTTGCAAAATACATTAGTGCTCGATTGCTGACGTGTAGTCTTACGGACCAAAAGTTTCTCATTCTCTTATCTAGGACGAAATGGGTCTTTATCCACTTCAAGGGATCTTACAACCATAGGGGAGTTAAGGGGATGGGCTTTGTCCATGTAAAAGCGCTTCAAGACTTTTTCAGTGTATGTTGATTGATGGACAAAAATGCCATTTGAAAAATACTCGATCTGCAGGCCGAGGCAATATCTAGTCTTACTTAGATCTTTCATCTCAAATTCATTCTTTAAATAATTAGCAGTTTCTAGAAGCCCTTTAGGGGTCCCTATTAGATTCAAATCATCCCATATCACGCTATAATTGTCAAGTGACCTGTTTTATTGATAAATGCGTAGGCTGATTGGATTGTTACATATCCTTCTTTCAATAAGTATGTACTCAAGCGATTGTACCACATTCGGCAGTTATTTGAGTCCATACAAGGATTATTAAACTGTGAATGCATACCACGTGGTTTGAAAATTTTGCTTGACGTGTAAATCCTTTAGGGATTTTCATGTATATGTTACTATCTATGGATCCATACAAATATGCTGTGACAACATCCATCAAATGCATTTTTAGTCATTATGAAACTGCTAAATGTATTAAATATCTAAAGGTGATTGCATCCATTACTGATGAATATGTCTCCTCATAGTCCAATCTTAGGGTCTTTGTGAAAAACCTTGTGCAACGAGGCGAGGCTTTATATCGTACGATTTCATTATTTTCATTTTTTTTTCATACAAGGAACCCATCTATAATATCAACAGGCTTAACATTTTCGGTGTTGGAACTCTTTAGTCCAAATACCTCCCTTTTAGCTAAACAATTCAGTTCTGCCTTAATTGCCTCTTTCCATTTTTCCCAATCATATCGATTTGACATTCATTTTACGATTTGTGGCTCCGATCATCGTTATTTGCATGATGCCATAGCCACTTAGAAAGAAAAAGCATTGATTGATAAGAGTATGTCTACGGTCCCATATTTCTCCTTGATTCATATAATTTATAGAGATCTCTTCATTTGCCGGAGATAATTAATTGATTATTGCTACTCTTATATTTATTTTCTTAACCATAGTAATATGTTTAGCTCAACATTTGAATTGTATTGTAATAGGCTCTTGGGAGTAATTCATCAAAATTGTACTCTGAATTAAGCAACTTATTAGATTTTCTTTTCCTTGAAAGAATACTTTAAATAAATTAGTCTTCCACGTTTTGGATATGGTTTTAGATGTCTTGGTATAGCATTTCCTGAATCCCCTATAGGGATCTCAATATGTGCTGGTGCATTAATAGCTGGAATATGTGACTTTAGTACTTTATTCGGATCAGTGAAAGCATCTGGTAATTGATCTACAAGATCTGTAAATGAATGATTATTTGAACTTCTAGTTCAGATTGTTTAGTACGAGGATTAAGATGCAACAATGATGGTGTATTCCAAGTAATTTCATGCCATTTATTAGAATTTTGCCTATCTTCCCCTAATGGAAGGAAAACAGATTCATCAAAAAGACAATATGCAAAAGCAGCGGTAAAGATTCCCTTTTTATTAAAGAAACCAATGTAATGGATGTCGATGCGAGAAAACCTACATAAATACATAGTCTCGTTGAGGACCCATTTAGAGCGTTGTTTTGGAGAGGGATAGAAGACATAAAGCGCAATCAAAGACACGTAAATGAGAAATATTGGTTGAGACCGGAAACAATTTGTAAAGGAGAAAAATCATGATCACCAATAGGGCGAGCGGATTGAAAATTACCGACATGCAATAAGGCATGCCCCCAGACGAATAAAGGTAATTAGGGGCATGTTAACTTTGATGTTGTAATTAAGATTCGAGGAAGTGTTATAAATATATATATTTTTGCAGGAATTTAAAATAAATGACACTATTGCCTTTGAATTATAGTTTTGTAAAAATTCTTCAAGAATTCAAAGTATATTGCAAAATTTATTTTAAATTATTACAATAATGAATTATGCTTATAATTCAAGGTTAAGAGCAAATTCTTTTGGAATTATTGATTCTCAGAGTGAATTCAAAGAGTTTTGTAAATTCATACGGAATGATGCGTGAAATTGAATTGATACGGAATTCAAAGTGTGAAATTGGGTTAGGTATAATTCTTGTGATATGGAGTGCTGGAATTTATGTTCAGGTGAAAATGGTATCAAATGCTTTTAGAAATGATACCATATATAAATAGAATTAAAATAATAAAAGAAGAAAGTAGCATAATGGTAGAGTGTAAACAATAGTATAATAAAAATCATTGGTTCGAATCCTAAGATCAGCATTGTATCTCGTTTATTGTTTGGTATTAAAATAATAACAAAAGCGATCGCCAAACAAGAAATCCGAAAATAAACGCTCATAATTCCCCGATATTTAGTAGATAACTAAAACTAGAATATGGTTGATTGGAAATCAATTTCCAAGATTACGTCTCGAAGCTTCAAATTTTGAATCTTGTAAGTGCATATGAAATTTTTTTTTAAAACAAATCAACAACAAACGGAATTTGGGCGGACACAGGTGGAGACGAGTTTGGCAAATGTAAATAGCAAATGTCAGCACTATCGACTTAAAAGTCGATGCGATAACGTGTTGTAATAGAAATAAAATAAGGAGGAAAGGAGATGGAGAAAACTTAGGATGATATTTTATTAGCTCTTGATAAGGCATGTTATGAAACATAATGAGAAGGCCAAGAAAGGTTAGAGTGAGAAAACCAAAGAACATTTCGTAATGATGGTAATTCATTAAAATATTTATAACAATATAAATTTATATAAATATATATTATGAAATAAAAAATAAAAGCGGTTTTAGGTTTTCATCTTCCCGGGCAGGCCGGGGAACTCTAATGGATAAAAATTCAATGTCCTGAGGAAATTTATTAGGTTTGGATCAAGCTTCAAAATTCGTCTCGAAATTCTTTATCACATCTCCGAGAAAAAAATCTGACGAATTTTCTGTTTTCTAAAGATTAATTATATAAAGGTCGCCTACAATTTCTCTGAATCCAAACGGTAACCCTTAACCGATTCTCTTACATGTTTTCGTTTGCGTTGATTCTTAGATGTTGACAGAATTCATTGCCAGAATCGGCTAAGAAGAAAATATGTTGAGAATCTGACCTGACATTTCTGTCCCAATTCTTTCTCCACATATGTTCAGGATTTTCTCCTGGTCAGTTTGAGCAGAGGCTGAGAAGGAGATAGAATGGGAAGACCGCCCAGTAATGGAGGCCCCGCCTTTCGTTTCACAGCCAATGAGGTAATCTCTCTCCATTTGGGTTTTTGTTTGTATGAATTTGTAGGCCGTTCACATCGAATTTCGAGTTTGGAGGTGTAGATTTCAAATGGTTACTTTGTTCATGAATTGTGTTGTGTTTGCTTTTCTGTGTTTCTTTGGTGCTTTTCCTTTTTGATTTTGGGGTTATCTGATATGGATTTATACGTGTGCGGGTGATTTTTGGTGGATTTTATCACATTGAGTTTCGAATTTGGAGGTGGAAACTTTACTTGTTTCACTTGTTTATGAATAAATTTGAGTTTGATTTTCTGGCTCAGAGTGTACTTCTTTAATTTTAATATTCTGGGGTGATTCTGATTTGGGGTTTCTGCAGTTTGATTTTCTAGATTGGTTTTTGTTGGAAAAGTTTTCATGTCTGTTTCCATTTTTTTTTTCTCTTTACTATTTTTTTCTGCCTTCTGCTTGCTGGGTGGGGAAACTAGGGAAATGGAAAAAAATAAATAAAATGAAAGTCCCAATTATAAGTTATGTTGTTTTGGATTATTTATTTATTTTTCATTTTTTAAGCAATTGAGAAACTGACTGCAATTTGGATCAAATGGCTGAGTTAAATTCTGTTCAGTGAGAGTTTTTTGTTATCTGACTCCATGCTAGCTTTATAGTTCTCATTTCATTTATCCCCCCATATATTTAGGAAACTAAGAAGCTGGCTTCAATTTGATCTAATTGTTGAGTTACTGTGTTTAATTTAATTTAATTTATGTTCTGAGTTCTATAGTGATGTTCAGAAATTTTCTTCTCTGAGTCTTTTTAATTTATTTCCTTTTCTAGATTGATTCATATACCGCCAGCTCTTGCCTTCTAAGATTACATCTTTAGTTCGGTTATTAGGTCATCGTTGTACTTGAGCCTCCGTGCTAATATGAGTTGGCTGGAGTTCAGTTGCATGCCATTTGGACTTCTTACTGTATAAATCTTCCTAGTGCATGAATAATAAAAAAGGTTCAGACTTTTATATATTTTCTTTTCCCTCCTTAAAATGCCAAATAAGATCTGTGTGTTAATGCTCCTCGTGATGAAGGATTTGATGTGTGATAAAGTTTGTCTAGATCTGCTGACCGCTCCTTTAACTGCCAAACAGATGTGGGTTGGCAGGTGTGTGTCTATTGAGTATTCTTAGTGATGAAGGATTTGATACATAATA
This sequence comes from Tetrastigma voinierianum, assembly GCA_016808115.1. Taxonomy (NCBI): domain Eukaryota; kingdom Viridiplantae; phylum Streptophyta; class Magnoliopsida; order Vitales; family Vitaceae; genus Tetrastigma; species Tetrastigma voinierianum. The sequence continues at coordinate 828,586 of JAEQBH010003217.1, read as the reverse complement.
CAGTTTCTCTAGAATTTTTGATCTCCCCTCTGAATGCTATGTGTAGATTGGTGTGTATATCAAATTCTCTTTCCCCTCCTTTAATGGCCATCTGGATGTCGATTAGAATGTGTTGTGAGTATTCCTAAGGATTTGATATATAAGAAAAGTGTGTGTGCAAGTTGAGTAGCATTTATGAGAAGATTCCCATGACACAAAAACAATTTAGAACAGCTCTTCTGCTGAATGCTGTCTTACTTAAATGTAAGTGTGCACACATGCATGTGTGCTTGTGTGTATACCATGTTATTCATGGAATATTCTATCAGTGGATCAGTTTATCCATTCATTATAGCTTGAAATTGCAGTATAAAACAATCCTATTTTCCTGAACAAGAGGGATCTCAGCCCACTCTTCGTGTTTGTGTTGAGCATTCCTAGTGGCATGACATTGCAGTGAAGTTTAAACAAAGTATGGAGCTTTATTTTAGATTTGTAGCCCTCTCTTTTGACTGTTCAATATATATATATATATATATATATATACATATATATATATTTGTTTGTATGTATATATTTGTTTGTTTGTATGTATTTTTGTGTGTATGTATGAATTATACAAGGTTATACAATCAAGTGATTCTGTCATTGGCTTAGTTCAGTTGTTGATTGTAATGTTAAACAATTCTCTCCCTCTCTTCCTTTGATCATATGACTTGAACAATCTTGTGATATTGAACAATCTTGGATGTTAAGGCATTCAAAAGTTTAATCTATTGAAGCACTGCATTTGCTTGGATCTGTGCAGGAGCAGATGATTGATAACTAGAAAGATGGCCACTGATATTAATATAAATTATCTCGATTTATGTTATTGAATTCATTTTTATGACTATCTCAATCAGTTGCTTCCTGTGATTTTCTGGTGTGATGCAATAAAAGTAAAGTTATTAGCTAGTTACAGTGCTCATATCATGACTTCTCATATGTAATGTGTTATTTAACTGTTTCTTAAGGTTGCGGAGATGGAAAATATTTTGCAAGAGCACAATAATACCATGCCAGCACGTGAAATTCTTGTAACTCTTTCAGAGAAATTCAGGTTTGTACTTCCATGTGTCTTCAGTTAGTAAACACTAGACAAGAAATGTATTATTAAGTTATAACATTGACTTGGTTGTCTTGGGTTTTAGTGCTTCAGCGGATCGAGCAGGGAAAATTGTTGTTCAAGTGAAGCAAGTATGGTGCTTTCTGTTTTACTGCATTATTATGAGTGATTAAACTTTCTCCCTGTTTTTCTCATTTTATTATCTGTTGCAGGTGTGGAATTGGTTCCAAAATAGACGATATGCTATAAGGGCAAAATCAACAAAAGCTCCTGGGAAGTTGAGTGTGTCGTCGCTGCCAAAGGACGACTCTGTTCAAGTGAAAAATGTGCCTCAAGGCCCTCTACCTTCACAACTTGTTCCGCTTGTACAACATCTACTTCCTGTACAACCTACACAACCTACACAACTCACTCAACCTGCACAACCAGCACAACCAGCACAACCAGCGCATGTTGCACAACCTGCACAACCAGCACAACCAGCGCATGTTGCTCAACCTGCACAACCAGCACAACCAGCGCATGTTGCACAACCTGCACAACCTGCACAACCTGCACCATTTGCACCAGGTAAATACAGTTTGCTTTGTGTTCAAATTTTCAGAACTTCGTTCTACCCTCCCTATATATGTGCATTCTCATTAGGTCATACATGTTCTTCTTGCACTGCTTTCGTATCTAGCCCTGTAGGTTCAATTGATGCTTCTATTTGGGTATTCGATTATCATATGGTGGCTGACTGACTCCATCCCCCTCAAAATGCCAAAACTGTCATGCTTGAGTTAGCTAATTTTGCCAATTTGGTGGCTTAGGCTTTATTTAAGTCTCATAAAATTGAGTATTTCAGGGCTAAGTTTCATACTTTGGTTAAAAACTGGTTGCATTGATGGTTTATATGGATATAGATATGTTTGTTTTCTCTCATACTCAATGGTTTATATGGATATAGATATGTTTTTCAGTCTTTCATACAGGTCATCAGTTTGCCCAATGAATGTCAAAATGTACAAAGTATCATTATTTTTGTCATAGCTTCCTCCTCTCTCTTAATTATTTTCTGTTTCTTTCTTTGTAAGCTCCCCTGCAACCTCTTTCATACAATCTGTGTACAATCTAAAACTAAAAAGATGTTTGTGCTAGGGAAATTTGTAAAAATAAGCAGCAATTTTGTTTATGTCATTGTATTAATCATGAAATGCAGGTAATTGTAAATGAACATCCATACATTCTTTGCCCTACATATTACTAAGAAAGTGTTGAAGGAATTTTTGAGGAAAAATCCACCTTTTGGGGAAGAAAATGATACAAGAGAAACCAAAGCCTCTCCCTGTGGTTCAGCTCCTGCACCAATGACATCTCTGCCATCTCCACCTTTACTACACATCCCTGCTGCTGGAACTAACCACATTATCACTATCTTCTCCTTCATTGCTACCATCTTCAGACTGTTCCATTACTGATGTGCTTTATCTCCATGCATCTTTACATCCATGGTGAATATGTAGGGCATCATATATTTTTGAGGACTTTGTCCTTTAGATAGTCTTCCATATCCTGCAATAAGGGATACTCTTCCATATCATTGTTTATCAACTTCACCAGAATTGGTAACTAATTATTGAGGTACTCTTCCACAATCTACAATTGTTAGATTGTGAAACTTCTTCGTTATTGACAAAATATTGAGTTACTTTTCTAAATACCATGATTGTTAGATTGTGAAACTTCTTCACTATCAGTATTATCTCTGAGGGTTCCTTTTTTTTTTCCCCTTGCAAAAAGGAATATTTTCTGTGAGCCGCCCTTGGATCTTTGTTGTTTGGTTGCTCAACTCATCTGGAGAGGAGTTTGGCAATGATAGGTCAGGATGGTGCAGACTTCTGTTTGCTTTTTCTTGTTGGTTTCTATTTGCTGTCACGTGTCTGGTTTCAGCTTTGTCTCTCTTTTCCTTTGGGTCTGCTGGTATAAGAAATTAAATTTATTAGCATCCTGGCTTCAGAGCTGAACTATTGCACCATAGTTATAAAGCCTCCTAATCATACCAACATGTCCATGTGAAAACCAATAGTAGTCCTAGTTATCCTCCATGATTCCCTTACCCGGGGAAGTTTCTCCGTGATAGGTTTCTCCTATATATTTGCATAAAAATGAATCTATTGTTAAAATTTACTACTATGACTAGTAATTATTAAGTGGTGGCCTAAACTTTGAGGTGTTTGCATAGGGCTATCGTGCTTCTTAAGGTTGGTCTTTCTTTTTTTAGGTCATTGACTGGCTGTGGGATTTATTGGCCAACTACAAATCAGAGTCTATGCTGTTTGAGCAGTGCTCTAAGGGTGATCTTATTTTTCAACTGTTTGTGTTGGGTATTGCTCTTTTTTGGGCGGTTCTCTTGTGACATGGGCTAGTAAGAAGCAAATTATTTAGTGGTTATAGCTAGTGATGAAGAGGATAAAAAGTGATCCCTATATTGATTTTCTTGATGCTTGTTTCATGAATATGTTTGTGGTAATTGTTAGTCCATTTACATTGCTAGTGATCCTGCTTATAAGAAAACAATGTACATTGCTATTGGTCTTGTGCTTTGTTAAAAAAATTAGAAGAAAAATGGCCATGGTGATAAGTACTCAAATGCGATCCTGGTGTCTAAAGTATAAAGGAAATCAGAAGTATATATCTTTATAAAATTACAAGATCCAATAGGAAATGGGGGAAAAGGTGATAATAAACTGCTAAAATGCGAAACTAAACAAGCTATACACCTGCCTCTTGCTCTGAATTCAAAAAGTAAAATTCCTTCTAAAACTACAAGAGCCGACCTAAAACAGAAAGAAAATCACAAGAGCAAACAAAACAAATATATAATCTATGTATAGTTTTGTAAGGTAAAGGCAACTCAGGCGCAAAGTCCTCTTGGAGCCTTGAGGCAAAAGGCGTGAGCTTTTGTGAAGTCAAATTTGACCTTAGATGCATTATAATTTGATAAAATATGATTCAAAGTAGGATTATATTAATTAAAAATTAAAGATTCCTAATATTTAAAGACAATTAAATTGGGAAAAGATAGTGAAAACATATAAATTTCTAAATATAATTAGAAATTTCAGTTAAAAAAATGTTTTTAAAAAGAAGTTATAGTTCATAAGGCACCCTTCAATATACATGTCTTGGGGCTACAGGCGCTTATAACTATAGAGGTTGTGTCTTGAGCCTAAGCACGCCTTTTAAAACTATGGTCTAAGGATAAGAGGTAAGTAGCAGGAGGCAACTTGAGACAGTAAGGAATTCCCTGCAAGACACATCAACTTTGTTGCTTCTCACATGGCTAACTAATCTGCAACTTGGTTTGCTAAATAGATTGTCCAAGAAAAGCGTCCAAGTCTGTAATAATATATAGATGACAAACTTCCTCTTTCCTCTTTCCCTCTTAAACTCCAATGACAGAACAACTGCAGAATCCCTTTCTGCACATCCACATAGAGATTGGAGAAACTTATTGTCTGGCCTATTGCAAAGCTTCCTCAAGTACTAAATTCTCCCCTTTGGTCAAGCCTTCTCCCACATGTTTGGAAAAGGCTCCCAACATTGTACCACTATGTTTTCTGATCACCACTCCACAGGCTAACCGTTCTGGGTTGCTGAAAGATCCCTTCTGGAGTTGGATTTTACTCTTCTTTATTTATTTCTTTTGAGCTGGTAAAATTTTTGTTCTTATTGGGATTTGAACCATCACAAATCTGCCTAACCTTTGTCAATACCCTCTTGGAGAATCATGGGACTTGGGTTTTGTTTCTGTGTCTTGGTCCAGTAGAAGTCAAATTGATCACCAGGATAAGTTCTAAACCACCTGGGCATAGAAAATCAGCTTCTGCATTTTTTTTGGAACGGTTTATTTGATGAGTATAAAGTGGTGAATTTGTTTGATCATGTTTGGGAGGATTAAGCTGTCTACAGTTACTTTGTTGAGTGGAGAAGGGGAAAAAGGATATTTAAAAATAAAAACACAATAAAATTAGTTTGATGTAAATCCTGAGCCTGAAACAACTTTTAGATGAAGCTTACTTTAAATGTCTACTTATTCATGTCATTATCCTTCAAAATTGTGCTGATTTGATTTTAGTTCCAGTTCCAAATGCAGGAAAGACTGCTCCTTCAGATTCTTCCCAGATGGAGTTTGAAGCTAGATCTGCGAGGGATGGTGCATGGTCAGTTTTTATTCTTTCTTGCACATTCAGGTTTAGGACATTTGGCTGTTTGAAGTTTGATGCTCGACCACATTTCTTTGTTTGACAAATGATGGCCATAGGCAACAAACCTGATTGTTTTGTCTTGCTTTCTCAGGTACGATGTTTCAGCCTTTTTATCTCATAGATATCTTGATACCGGTGATCCGGTAATTCTCAAACTTCCTTCTCATGTATAGATAAATACACACTGTTACGATGAATCTTTTTTGGACCCTTCTACTTATGTAGGTTTGTTTCCTCTATTATTATTATTATTATGAATCAATTGCGTTTCCTCTTAATAAAAATATTTGTCTTATAAAAGTCTCATAAGTTGGCTATTTCTGTACATCAAATGTGATGTGGTGAACAACCTTTAGGAATAAGTATGTTAATCTGTCAGAACCTGAACTACACTGCTACTAGTTATTAGTTGCCGCTTCACCTAATTACACGGTGTCACAGTCATGGCTCGGTCAAGATCGGTACGACTTGGCCAAGTCATACCCACCCCGATCGTGGCCGATACCGGACTGATACCTGATTCAAAATCGATCTGGTGAAAAATCAGTCCTCGAAGCAGAGAGAGAGGTCACCTTAGAGCAGTTTTTCGGTTTCCAATCAGAGAAAGGGGTTGCAGAAAGAAAGTGAAAGGGTAGAGAGAGAAAGTGGGAGAAGTTGGGGGCGAACAGAGAGAATGGGGCAAAAGGTGGGGTTTTGTCGCAGAGAGAGAGGTTAGGCAAAGACAGAGAGAAAGAGTGGGGAGGTGGGGGTGTTTGTGTTTTTTTTTTCTTAAATATAAAAAATATATTTATTTTAAAATTTACTTATTTAAATAAAAAATAAAATTAACAATTTTTTTAATGGGTTATTTAGATATTTGATAGAAAAATGATATTTATATTTTTAAATATGATTATTTAAAAAATTAAAATACATTTTACTTATTTTTATTTAATATTTAGTATGAGATGATAATTTTTTTTTACATTTATTTTAATATGCTGCTTTTATTAATATAAGAATAATGTTTTTTGTATATTTATTAATTTTTTTAGTTCATGTGATTATATTTATTTTTGTGATAATTTTAAAACTCTCTTAAAATTTTTAGAGTTCTTAATGTAACATATTTTGTGTCTCATCCGATACCCAATCTGAGATAATGAGATTGATATGTCTTGGGACCTTTTGAGTCAATGACCGATACCACAACTTTGAACCAGGGTCACAGTTGCTTATAATGAACGATTAAATATTCCCCCGCATAGATATTCATGCCAATACAATGTGAGTTAGCCCTACAATGTGCTACTTAAGAATATGTTGGATCTTTTTCCAATCACCTCTTGAATTCTTCGAATAATGCTAAGTAGTTTCTTTTTACGCAAGATGCAAATCAATTTTAATTTTAAACATCTATATCTGCCTACTCATTACAGGATGTTCTGGTTCGCTTTGCTGGTTTTGGACCGGAAGAAGATGAGTGGGTTAATGTTAAACGGAATGTTAGACAGCGCTCTCTTCCTTGTGAATCATCAGAATGTGTTGTAGTTATCCCTGGAGATCTTATCCTTTGTTTTCAGGTGGGAATTTCTTTGCCATGCCATAGAAGTTCATATGTTTTTGTTCAAATCTTCTTGGGAACTATTTCTCACTGGTTAAAAAATTACAGGAAGGTAAAGAACAGGCTCTTTATTATGATGCCCATGTATTGGATGCCCAAAGGAGGAGGCATGATGTGAGAGGTTGTCGTTGTAGGTTTCTGGTGCGCTATGATCATGATCAATCTGAGGTACTACCCCTTTTATATTTTCCTGGCATGACCTCTCTCTCTCTATATATTCCTTTAAAATGATTTCTTCTTCCATTCACTGGTTTAGGTTACTGGTCCATTCAATAGAACTAATATGTGAAGATCCAAGGTCTAACGGGGAGATCGTTAACCCAAAGAGCCTCTGGACTTCACTCTTAATTCTTTTTCTTAATCTCTCCTTTAGGGCTTAGGTTCGGCTCCTTTTTATAGAGTTCCTGCAAAGTGCCACGTGACGTCACGTGATTTGGTAGTGAGCGGACTTTCTCAGTTCATCATTACCTTGGCAGTCAAGCCCATTGGTTCCACATATCAGGCGGCTATGCGGTGTTTCCTTGCACTCGATTCGCTGGTGTCATGTTTGATGGCTTTTGGTGGGCGTCTGGTTATACATTACGCTCAAGCATGGTGATGGGTGGTTTGATGATACCATTTGTTAGGTGGCTACGACCACCTGATGGGTTTTAAATGCGTCACTTTTCGAGGACATGTAGGGTCATAATTGCCCCTAGTTTGTAGCCTCATCGTTTCCTGCTTCCGTCTATAGCGGATGGATGTTCTTTTGGGGACGACAATAGTCTTTTATTTTACTCTAGTTTCTCTTTACGGCTTCGCTTGGAGGCTCCCCCGCTCCCGGGCCGGCCCATGCGTGCCGTTTCCATTTGTAGGCTTTCATATTGGACCTTAGCCCTTACGTGGGCCCGTGTTTGGGCCCAGCCCTTCAATATGCTTTTATCACCATCCTGTCCTGTGTGACTACGGTTGCTTTCTACTTCACTAGTTTGATGGTCCCATATCTCACTAATGTTATCCTCCATTCGAGTATTAGGTGGTTTTGTTGGTTCGTTTTCCCTCATGCTCCCTTTAATTGTCAATTATAGGAAAATTTGCAACTCTATAAGAGGTTGGAGTTGGATTGTGCCTGTTGTATATGATGCTAATTTTTTTCTTCATATATTTCAAGAAACTTGATATTACACAGCTAATTTGTATAATTTTTACAGTTTGATTCCTCACTTTTATTGTAATAAATGAAACCTTCATGGATGCTCAATTTTTCATGCACCAGTATAAGAAATCGCATACTTGTCAGAGTCAGTAACTTGAAATGGATTTTCATCCATGCGATCATTTTTGACATAAAAATGAATACGAACGCATATAGCAGGTGGTTAGGGTCACACATATTTCATTCTCTCTGCAAAGCTGAAAGCTCTAAAAGGTATTTTGAAGACTTGGAACAGAGAAGTTTTCGGTTTAGTGGAAACTAACAATAAGGACGCCCTCCGCAGGGTGATTTTCTGGGATGATCTTGAGAAGGAAAGGGATCTGAATCTGGAGGAAGTGGAGGAGCGGGTTAAAGCGGCGCGACGAAGCAATGGGCCTTGCGGAGAGGAGATCTCTTGGAGACAAAAATCCAGAGAGACCTGGCTTAAGGAAGGGGACAGGAACACGGGGTTCTTTCATAGAATTGTGAATGCCCATAGGAGAAGAAATTTTGTTAATAGTATTTGCATCAATGGCAGAAAGTTAGAAAAGGAGGCAGAGATAAAAGACGGTTTAGTGGCGGCCTTCCAGAATCTGTTTTTGGATCCTGGAGGATGGAGTCCTTCAACTGCGATGCAATAATCAATGAGATCGGTTCGGGCGATAGGCTAAGAGGAAAGTTTTTTGAGGAAGAATTTGGATAGCTATTTCGGGTCTTACTTGTTGTTGGGCCCCGATCCAGCAGGTTTTTCCGATAGCTTTACGGATTTTTAGGCGGGATTTTGTAAAGAAGGAAGTGTGGTTTTTTCAAGGAGTTTCATGAACATATGATTGTCGAGAATGCGAGATACGACTTTGGTGTTGATTCCCGAGAAAGCAATTTGTGAGAGGGACAGGTTAAAGACGATGATCTTGTGGCGAGTTTATACAAGATTCTAGCCAAGGTTTTAGCCCCCTTTGAGGTAAGAGGTCTAAACAGGTGATTTCTAAGTCATAAGTACTTTTTGTAAAAGGCCAATGATTTTGGATCGTGCAGTTGCAAATGAATTAGTGGACTCAACCTTGAGAAGGAAGAAACAAGGGATGGTCTGCAAGCTAGATATTGAAAAAGCTTATAATAGTATCAGTTGGGAGTTTCTAAACCAGGTCATGGGAAGGATGGGTTTGGCGGTAGGTGGTTAGGCTGGACAAAATGGTGCATATCCACGGCCTCCTTTGGTTCTCATCAAGCGGATCCCCGGTGACTTCTTTCAAGCTCCTGAGGTTGAAACAAGGCCCCCTCTCCCCAACTCTCTTTGTAATTGGTATAGGCTCTCAGGTTGCTTGATACGCCGGAAATGCGGTTGAAGAAATTATCTTTCTGGTAGTAGGATTATAGATGGGAGAGGGGGGGAGCTGGTTATTTCCCTCTCATGCGATGAACACACAGCTTATTTTTGCGAGGCTATGAATCGATTAAAGTATCCCAGTTGGATTTTGATGTGGTTGAGCGTTATCGGGCTTGAAGAATTAACCCAAACAAAAGCGAAATCATTCCGATTGGTCGATGGACAGGAGGATTAGCTAATGAGTTGGGAGTGTAAGCGGATCCTTCCCTACTTCCTACTTGGGCCTCCCCCTAGGTGCCAAGCATAAGGCTGTAGGAGTATGGGACTCGATCGAAGAGATTTCAAAGGGTTAACTATGGAAGATTCGGTATATATCTCTAAGGGTGGAGTGGGCCACGCTCATTCGTAATACCTTGTCGAGTCTTCCAATTTATTGCACCTCTATATCTTAGAGATACCACGGAAGGTTTGTGCTAGATTGGAAAAGATCCAAAGGTAGTTTCTCTGGGGTGGGAGTGACCAGGATAGGAAAATATCTTTGGTGAGATGGGCCACAGTGTGCATGGATAAGAGAAAAGGTGGCATCGGGATTAAAAGCTTCTCTAAGATGAATAAAGCGATTGTAGCAAGTGGGTACAGGTGATTTGCCAACGAAAGGAACTAGCTTTGGAGGAAGGTTATTTGCGATAAATTTAGCTTGAGTCTTGTGAGTGGTGGCATACGGTGTCTCAGGCGAGTTATGGGTCTAGTTTATGGAAGGATATCAGGAAAGAATGGCCTAGTTTTTTCCAGAACTCGGTCTTTGCCCTTGGGGATGGTAGAAGAATCAACTTCTGGAAGGATGTCTGGTGTGGAGAGGAGGCGTTGTGTGTTAGGTATCCTGTGCTTTTTAATTTAGCCCTGAATAAGGAGGCCAAGGTGGCGGACATGTGGGATAGCGAGGAGGAATTTGGAGGGTGGTCTCGACCTTCCTCAAACTCGATGATTGGAGATTGAAGAGATGACAAGATTTACCTGCATTTCTTGATCAAATTTTTTTCGACCATGATGAAGACATGCTTTTATTGAAGGAAGTTAAGGTAAAGAGTTGCTCGGTTAAGGTCATGTATAAAGGTTATGACTTATCCCCCGCATGTGATTTTCCCCATCGTTTGATCTGGAATTTAGTCGTCTTAGTCAAAAATGAGTCTTTGTAGGGGTACATGGGGCAAAATGCTGCTGGATAATCTTAATCGCAGGATGACTTTATCAGGTCCTGGCACTTTATGTGTAGGGGACGAGAATGGCAAACCTTCTTGTCGTACAAAATTAAAAATGTTATTGGGACTGTTCGTCAATGGTGGGGATTAGTTGGGTGTTCAGCGGTCGGTCCTCTCATACCCTTTTACCTTGGCAAGGTCGAGTGGGAAAGAGCGGAAAAATATGGACATGAACACTTAATGTTTGTTTTGGGCTCTGGCGTGCTGAAACAGGATGACGTTCAGCAGAGGCTACCACAGCGAAGGATTAAAATGCTTATGATACAATTTATGGAGCAGGAATTTAGCACTTATTATACAATCTTAATACAAAATCTGTTTAGATTCCTGCATGGTTGGGGGTGTAGGTAGGTTTTGTTGCACTTGTTTTTGACTTTCTTAGTTGTCCATCTTTTGTTGTCACTCTGGAATTTTATTTTTATAAACTATGATTTTCTTGTTGAAAAGAAAAAGATTTTCCCAAGATATCTGATGAAGAGTTCTTGGGTTTTTGTTAGCTGGTTTGTTTTAGGTGTAAAAACAGTTTCTACCCACTATGGTATTGAATCTGGGTTTTAAAGTGACATCTGCTGAACTTGTAATCTCCTTTGGTTCTTGAATACCACCATATGTTTTTCTCATTGCGCTGAGGAAAGTTTGTCGCCGGCCTGAGACTGATTACAGGTTACAGCAACTTCATCCTTCAAATGACTCTGGGTCCGTGGACCAGCAGAAACCTGAACCATCTCCTTATGGAGGCGGCAGCATAATAAGGGCCGTTCCGACCCCACCGGAAACGATGCAGAAGCTGCATGTTTCCGGGAATGTAGGAGATGCTGCTGGATCAGTTCTGATGCCGCCTCCTGCTGATACTCCTCCTATGCCTGCCGGAACTACAGCTCCAGAACCAAAACCTATGGAAATCAGCAGCAGTGGTAATGGGGGAAACCTGAGCATTCCCTCGGGAAATGCCGTAGTGACAGTGACAGACATCAGTTCTGCAAATGCCATTGCTGGGAACCTCGGTGAGAAAGCAGCTGTTCAAGGTTAACTGTAGATTTTTTATTTTTTAGCATCCCCTTCTCTTTTATGGATAAATATCTGAACACATCAGTTGAATTGAATGTTCCCCTTGTTGAGATGATGAATGTTCTTGAGAAAAGAATGGCATTTAGCATTTGACACTGGGCATTGATTTCAACTCCACTTTTTTTTTTTTTGTTTGGTTGCCGAGATTTCAATAGAAAATGATGATATTGAGCAGCTTTGCTGGTTCTCAGATTCCTAGTCTTCACTTATTTTTAGTCACTTTCTTGGCAACCTAACAGGGCGCCATGCTCCCAATAATGGCAGCCGTGAAAAACAGATGTAGCAAAATTACACCGACTACCAACGATGAGTTCACAAATGTTTTTTTGAGTTTTGGATGTAAATAATATATATTTTTTAAATTATAAAAATAACTAGTTCGTCTAGGTCACGTAGGTGACACCTCAACAAATGTCTTTGTCCCGAATAACGGCTTTATAAACTCTTTTTAAGATAAGGCCGTTGTCTTGGACAATGGCTTTTTAAGCAAAATTCAAAAGCCACTGTCCTGGACAATGGTTTTATCGTCAAAATGTTGCTGTTCAAGACAATGGCTTTATCGTGTTTAAAATTTGAGCAGGACCCTTTTTCTTCCCTCCTCCATTTCTTCCATTTCTCTCTTCTCCTTCTCCCCTCTAGCGATGTCCTCAACAACGGTTTTATCATTAATCAAAATGCCGTTGTTCAAGACAATGACTTTTGAAGCAAATTTTATCAAATTTTTTTGGCAAGTTGCTTTGCCTCGGCCAATTAATCCCTTCACATTAGCAAACTGCTTGCCAAGGCAAATGAATGCCGAGGCGAAGTAGTGCCTTCAAGCACAACTTATGCCCATGTCTTTTAGTCGTTTGTTTGCTTCACACCTAACAATTATGACATGCAAGTTTGCATCAAGAACAAGAATATATATAAATCATAACTCACAAGTATCCAAATTATGAAACTGATTCAATGTTAAACTGGAACATATATAAGCAAATTATATAAATATGTAAAAAATGTATACAAACATCATTCTAGATATAAGCATTATATGATGAGTCGCGAGATAAAGGTGTGATATTTCCTTTGGATGCTATAATGATGGGTTTGAGGTCATAGGGTCTGTGCAATCTCAAATAAAGTGAGAGATGAGGGAGTTGGTGGAATGGGGGGCGTGGATGAGTACTCATCGTGTGGAGGCGCGAGGTTGCCTAGTGGAGTGTCGGTGCCGGGGCCTTTGGACGGACTCAGCCTTAAGTGGGCCCTAGGCTCGCAAGACCTATCGCTGGCCTTATCTTGAAGTGTTTCGAGAGCGTGTGTAGTAAAACCGGAGATCGACGGAGACCTTGAGTTCGATCACAAGAGCCGTGGGATCTTGGAGTCCTGACCTGGAAGCCATCCTACCGCATATGGAAATGGTGTTATGGATGACTATATTAGGGAAGAAATCACCCTCAGGATATTTATTCACGAGTCTCCCAATGTCCAAATCCCATACGCCTCAAAAACGTTACTCCTCGATAAGTAAGAGCTAGTCATTGATAAGGAAAGAAAGATCTTTGTCATAAAAATTCTGAGATTATCTTTTCTATAATCAAGGAGAAATCGAGTATAAGGAAGGCTCCCAGCGTGGGAAAGGTATGCAACCTAAGCGTCGAACTTCTTTTCTTAGCCTGCCTCCGTCCCTTTGTTGACTTAAGCATTTGGAGGCGATTCGACACCTTAGCCGAACCCGTTTTCTTTATTTTTTATATCCACCCAGCTGGCGATCTGTGAAGGTCGAGACAGGGTTGGTCACAGACAGGTGGTACGGTATGTGGAATCGAACAAAAGTCTCATTAAAAGCTGACGTTCTAGGGCAGCTCTGGCTGGCTATCGGTATCCACCGCCGCATAGTAGCTCGATGGTTCCCGTACCCACATCTGATTTATGCAGGGCGTGGTCTGACCCGACAACACGATGATCTAGTTGCACGGATCAATTTCTTAGCGTCAGAGACATGGAGAAGAAATAGGAAGAGCAAGCAAAGCGGATGAAGTGCGGGATCGCGTAAGCGTCTACGGTGGGAGAGCGCTGACCCGTTCACGGGCCTAGGTTGAAGAAGCTGTACCCAATCTCTTGGCGAAAAAGACACATGAATGCGCTTGATCAAGCGAGCACCGATCGTTTGCGATAAAGGAAAGAAACCCATCGTCCCTAACAACATAGATACCCTAGTGGATGACGGGTTATCCTTAGGCAGCTTGCCAAACATCTCCCCGAGAAAAACCGCGGGCGAGATGCTTTGGGGAACACTCCCGCGTAGCCGTTCAACAACACCGATAATGGCTTACTCGCGGGCAAGGAGGAAGCAGTAAGTGAGGCAGTCAGCGACTCCGAAAACCGTATGTATTACCTACGGGCGTGGTGCCGATTATGTCGTCGGTATATCTAGCCTTTGGTACAACAACAACGCCCTACATGCCGCTTGTAGCCACGATTCGAAGTCTCGACGACATGCTCTCCTTGTCACGCCCGGGTGAGGAAGCTAGGTAGGACTCTTTACACCTTTATCGAGACATTGGGTATGTCAAAGTGTTATAGCTGTATCAACTATCTTGGAAATACCAAATGAAACTTCTGCAAGTAGTGAGTGTTTACAGTGTCATTCTGCATCTGAGTTCTGGACCATTTTGTGTACAAGTGTGTTGTTGGGAGATGGACCTCGATGAGGCCAACCCTTGCTCGTGTGTGGCTCGTGAGAATACGGAAAGATCCTTGTCTCCTTCTTCTGTACCTACGGTTCAAGAAAACCCGTGCTTCGCTTTATAAACTTAGTGGGAAACATAGGTAATAATGCATATACATTTATAGTAGCGTATAACAATAACGAGAGATAAAATTTTCATGCATTCATATAAGGGCTTACCGATTACTTACAGCTTCTAGGACTTATGTATTCGGATATCATGTTCATTGTGTATATGGCATGCACATTTGGATCTCAGTAGGAGTTACGGAGAACTTATTCTTATTCCGAAGTACCCGTGAATTTTCACGGATCGAGCGATGCACTACTTGTTTATAGTATTCCTCATTAGGATTAAACTATGGGAATACTGAACCGGTAATAATAAATAGGTGAACCTGACACAATAAATTGCAGAATCTTTATGCGATCTTGAAGTCTTAGGTAGCCTGGCCGAGTCTTGAAGCTAACCGAGACTCAAGGAAATCTTAGCACCTGTCGAGAGATCTCTTAGAAGTACTAATCAAAAGCGTGCTGCCGTGTGAAGATGCGTCTCATTAATACGGTCTTAGGCATTCCTACGATTATATGTATTCTGAAACTTCTGAGAAACGCATTATAAGGGCTGAGTTTGCCCACATCGATAAACCGTAGAAGCGATGGTGCGGTACATTTTCACTTCATTTCTTCCTTATCTATACTCTGTTATCACGAATTGAAAGCAACTTGTAAAATACCAAGAAAGCCAGGAGTACAACGAGACTAGTGAAGATGTCGATTACCACTCTGTTTGAATACCCGGTATAATAGGTTATCAGTGGTACCGGATGCCACTTTGGATGATACCATTGCCCACGCCTCTGCATCGGTGAGTGCAGAGTACCACCCTTGATGTCTGGTACCGAGGGGTGCAGTGCCGAAATGGCATAATTCACCCTTTTCAATCCACTTACTATTCATAATTCTTTTCTATTGCATCGCCATCAAAACCAGCATGGAATCCTCAAACAACTCCTGAAACCTTACTTTTAATTGGCAGAAGAATCAGGATTCATACCCAGTTCTCTAAACTTTACAAAACTATACATGGGTTCCATATATAATTGTTATCCAGTAGGATTTTCAGCAGCTTCCCATGAAGTCTAGGTTAGGATGTATTCCTAACAAAACCACTGAAGGGAACAAAACTAATCTCGAAAACCACTATCAATCCATACCAGTAGTTTTGTACAAAATCATACTAGAATCCATACAAGACTTTAGAATTTCATACAATTCCAGCATAGGCTCTGAGATCATGCCTTTGCTCTGCTCTCATAGCACCCTCTTCTTCTTCTTTCTCTTTCCCTCTTAGCACCAAGTATGCTCTCTTGTTTGGAGACCGAAAATGAGTTATTTTGGTCTCCTCCACCTAACTCATTTTAGTCTCCTCCCCTTTTTATAATTAAAGTTTCTCTGATTTGCCTTTTTAGTCCTCCTTCATTCCTCATGGCTTCCCTACAACTTAAGTTATTTCCACTTTGACCTCTAATCTTAACAACTTATAAATTTTATGCCCCCTTTTGACAAATCACTCTTTTGTCCTTATGTCTTGTACAATTTCCGAGTTTCTCAATTTCCATATTTCGCATTTAAATTACAAAAATTTCAATTTATGCCTACAAAATACCTTAAATACGTTGAAAACGACTAGGGTATATTTCGGGGTGTTACACTCCTTCTCCATAGGGCGACAAATCTTTGACTACGACCTGGTTATCGTTCCAGCTTTACTATGTTTAATGGTTCAAACTATATGGTCATATGCTTATTCCTGACGATAATAACGATTACAGCAATGACCTTTCTACTACAAGTTTTACAGACGCTGACTGTGACCACTGACCTGGTTCTGCAAACAAACAATATTTGTTAAAGCAGGCACAGGCGTTGTCTGCCTTTTGTTAGCAGTTGCTGTAAAAAGGAACATTAGTTCCTTGCGACTCATTTTAAATATGAAAGCGAGTCCATCGCAGGGACTTCTGAGAGGTTGATGACCAGTCAAACAAATAGAATTTTATAGCATGAACACAGTCCTTCAGAACTTTAGGAGAAGCTTCGGGTTGTCGACCCCCTTCTTCCATTTTCTATCTCTATACCCACCAGAAACAATGGAAGAGTTATACAAGCGGGAAGACATGTACTCAACACTGGAGGACAATATCCAAGCAGCAACCTAGACGGTCATGATCACAAACGGGCAGCTGAAAAGACGAGGCTAACGGGAAAAGAAAGTCGTCCGATCGAGGAAGGTCGAATGGGCTTGAGGCGACCTCGAGACCCGATCTCATAAAAAAAAAGAGCCCACAGCAATTCACTCCCTTAGCCGTTGTCAATTTTGAAAAATTTCATTACCTGCCCCAGACTCTTGGTTTCAGTGGCTTTTCCCAAAGGCGGATCCCTGGGAGAAACCAAACACTTTACAGATAGTTATCAGGACCCATGGAAGCTCAAGCCGACGGTGTGAGTCTAAGTTCATGATGAAAAGTTGATCAGAAGTGGGTTCACCTCGGGGAAGTTGATCAGGAGTGGGGTGTGAGCGTAATGGGAGAATTGTAGCCGGTCAGCAGAATATGAAAGCAGACGGTATAAATTATATCTTGGAGCCTTGGTGATGATCAGTATCAATCAAAACAACAACAAAAGAGACTTGTCGAGCTAAAAGCTACGGTTGAGCTAGGGTGAATGCCGTCCACCTGAGCGATGGGTTGGAACGACGGGGGCTGTGTATGTATCTGAAGTTGGCAGAGACAGTCCATGTCGTGCCTCAGCTATGATGCCTAGTAACTCACCCTGCAGTGTGGTTTGAATGGTGTGTGAGGTTTTCTAGTGGATCAGCGGTCACGCAAACTTACTCGATTCCCGACTACCACCCCCTGAATGAAGCTTTTCGACATCGCTAAATTCAGCGATGAATCTGTGCTTTGAAGCTAGGGCAACTGCAGTAATGACTGGGAGATGTAACCTTCCCTGGAAGCCGGGCGATCCTCAGTGGGTTTTGTTCTAATATTGAAAACTTAGGGCCTTATAATAATAATGCCATAGTGGAGCGGGCAACTGCTCCATGAAAGCGGTGCGTTAATGCCACCAGGCGGTGAGACTCTTTAGTAGTGGGAGGGTGGAAGGCCTTTTAGCGACGGTGGTGCATAACCAATGCTATCAAGCGACCACGACGAGAAAGGAAGTGTGATTTCGAATAGCCTCCCTCGGATGATCTTTCACTGGCATTGCAATCACAGTATGCCACTGAAGAGTCTTAAACTCATCTATCTTTAATCCATTTTTCTGGCTTATTTTAGTATATTGTGGATATGTTTTAATGCCAAATTATGGATTATTTACCAACTTTTATTGTTTTGAGGTTTTAATTCAAGGAAAATTTATTGTGAGAGAAAGAAGCGATTCTTATGAGTCTATGTCGACAAGTTAGTGATAATCACAACAAGCGTCAGTAAATGGCTAAGAAATTTGTCACGGCCAAATATTTCTTACATTTGCAACACAAATGACGAATATAGAAGGAGTTACGTCGCGGGCAAAAAGGCAGTTTGTCGTATTGAACATAGGAAGAATGTAACAAGTCAGGCGGGAGCAAGAAAAAATAATGTTGCTGACAGGTTTATCTAATTTGGATGTCAACGGGAAGGAGGGCACAATGGGACCCTAAGCTCACTGTGGCAACACTACAAACAAAAGCGAGAGATACATCGCGACAAGGCATGTATATTTACGACAAGAAATTAAAGAGCAATACAGGAAGAATACTGCGACATATCAGTTTATGTTGCGACATAGTGAAAAATAGAAGGCAGAATCTATGTTGCGACAAAATCTTCTTTTATCGCGACATTGATTATTGCAACTTGGAAAAGCTTGTTGAGACAAAAAGAATAAGTGGAAGAAGATTTTCTCTACAGACCAGAAACAACATGTGTTGCGACAACGTATGAAAGTTACAATAAGTAACAAGGTAATGAATGCCAGCGACATTGAAAGAATAAGATTCTGGTCTAATAAGAAACAAAGTCGCGACAAGTGATCTTGACTTAGTGAATTGACTTAGTTGTAATAAAAGAGTTCAGTATTCTGCGACATACTTGAGATGAAGAGAAGTTTTGATGGCGGCGGAGGACTTGAAGTCGGCGACACGAAATAAGCTGAACACAGATAAACAAGGCCGCGACAGAGATTCCAACACAAGGAAGAGAGGCATTGTTGCGACGCAGCAAAGCGTAATCACGACAAAATGAAATTTGAATACAAAAAAGTCTTGTCTTGCGGCATAAAAACTTGGTGCGCTATAGAAAACATCTACAACACGAATAGACTGTAATCACGACAATGTCAAGAATGAAAACAGATGAGATGGGGTTAAAGTGGAACCAAGATGCGCGATGTGGGCGCGTGGTGATGGTTTGTGTTGACGATACAGAAATATTGTTGCGGCAAGATAACGAAATATTGTCGTGACATAAAGCTAGGTCCGCGACACAATGTAAAGAAGATTTGCCTGAAACAATGTCGCAACCTAGTGTCAGTGCGACATGGTATTCGGTATGACACGCGCGAGTTTTAGCGACATGGGTGGATGAACGACGGACAGCGGGCAAATTTGTTAAGAGCGAAGAAAGATTATCGCGTGAGAATAAATATCTTTGAAGAAACAATTATTGTCGTGACCATAGAAACTTTGTCGCGACTGAATTAAAGAAGGACGCATAGGGAGAAAGTCTCCAACGGACCTCTTGCATCTTTGCCAATAGAGACTGTGATAAAAGAACAAAACTGCATCACAAGCCACACTTTTAGGTGTATGAGAGAATTACAATTGGGCCGAGAACTTTAGGGATCCCTGATCGACTTTTGAGATTTGGGGGCCCAAACTTCTAGGGCTCTATAAATAGAAACATTTAGGAAAGCAAGAATGTCGGTCAGCGAAAAAGCGAGGAGCATCTGGGGAGTTGATGACTCTTTTGTATTATATTTTCTTTTCTTTTATTTTATTTTCTTTTCTTCGTAGATTAGAGTTAGCGTATTATTTCAATTTGTTTACTGGACTTGAAACAACAAATTGTTCGAGTTTAGTTGAGCTAAAATTGTTGAAGATCAATTCAGTTCTTGTTTGAATATAATGAAGTCTAGATAAGCTGGAATTCATTTCTTTCAATTGATTCTGGTACATTGGAAATTTCTGATCGGTATTTCGGTGTTTATTGTGATTCGGTTTGAAACCTGACTTCATTGAGAAAAGATATGATGTTAGTTATGGTCTTTCACGCACAATTAGAAGAGATTTCCTAGGATTGAGTTTGGTTTATTTGAGATTGTTAATTTCATGTAGTGGTTGTTCTAGCATTATTGACATACTGATAAGGAATGTTATGCTCGATTTCGGAGATACTCTGATGACTGAGGATTGGAGATTCACGAGAAGCGTGGTGCTGATTACTTGGGGTATGCTAGAATAATATGGAAGAATTAATGAGCTCTGAAAGATTACTTAGATAAATCATAAATTTATTCATGGTTTAGTGATATATCAATTTAATCAATTAGAGATCTCTCCTTGGTCTGGAGGAATGATCTTGATCCCGTGTTAGCTTAGATATAATCAAGGAAAGAGAGAACTCTTTAAGATATGAAGGATAAGACATCATTCATCTTGTAGAGATCTGACAATGGCCCTGTCTTGGGAAGCAAGAAATCTACAGTCATAAAAAATGGGTATGAAGTATTGGAAAAGAAAAATACCCAAATCTTATAAAGACAATCTGATTACAAGTAATTAGTTAGACACATGTTTTAGAAATGAACATGACTCTCTAATAAGTGCAATGTATGGTTAAAGGAAATCAGCTATCTTCGTTACTCTTTGACTAATTCGATTCAATTCATGATAGAATATAATTTAGATTATGTTGCGGGGAATTGATAATTTCCGCAACGATTGAAATCCAGTGTCTACCTTATCGCAGTAATACGGTTCGATCGGTTTTAAGTCTAAATTTAGATTTTCCTTTGATATAGGCGTGAAATTTGATGTTAAAGGATTGGACAGTTATTAGAAATTTTATGAATTTAGAGTAGTTAAGGTAGTTGAACTTTAGAATTCTTTTGATCTCTATGGGAATGATATCCGGGACTTATGGGTCCACTTTTGTATATCGACCTGTGGCCTTGCGATGCATTGACCAAACTAAATCTTCAATAAATTCATTGACAAATCCATTTTTATTATGAGCATACAAGTTACATTTAGTGCAACAAGTTTTGGTGCCTTTAAGGGATTAGGTAATTGTCCTTAGGTAGAGTGTGAGAAATTTAATTGATTACATAATTTGAATTCAACAATTTTGTCAAATACGAGATCAAAGGAATTTAAAATTAATATTCAGGCAAGGAATCTTTGTTTTGACGTTTTCAACTTTGTTTTTACAAAATTTCGGAAAACAACAAAAATGAACAGTAGTAGTTGAATAAACCAGCGATATTTGGAAGTCTAAACATATATAATTTTTGATATCCATGACTCATTTGATCTGGTGTGTTTTCCTACTTTGGAAGAATTTAGTGTCCCATCTGAGAGACTAGGAAACATCTCATTTGCACTAGACCAGTAAATTGAGAGAATAGATGGAAAGATCTGATTCTTAGATCAAAATGATCAAGAAGAGGGTTGTGAGCTGTTGAAGAAGAAAGAAAGGAAGTGGAGAGAAATCGGAGGCCCTAATACTATGGAGGACTTTTGGAGCTATTATGCAGAGAATACTCTGCGGTAAGAATGACACATGATTGAGACGAACAATTTTGAGGTTGAAACCGGCCTTGATTACTATGAGTGCAGCTGACACCAGTTCACGAGGTCATCCCTCCCGAAGATCCCGGTGAGCATGGGAAGATTCATGGGGATGCCAGTGAGTCATTGAATGGGGTGGATAAAGTAATCAAGTGAAAAACTCTTTCCATTTCATTGAGAGATGTGGTATGTATGGTTTAGATTCATTGCCAGTCAGGATCGATGGTACTTGGAAGGGAGTGGTGGAAGCTTATATGGGCAGATTCTTTCCTTGAGCTCATCTTGGGAGAGAGGAAATGTCAGTCTTCAGTGGGGAAATGAGGAGGCCTCTACCTTGCATGAGGAGAGATTGAAAAGATTCTTGAGAAAGATGTCACATGCGGAATAAGTGACCACTCAGGATGGATATTTTCTATCATCATGGATTATGCCTCAAAGGATATAATTGATGCATCCTGTTGTGGGGCTTTTAAAAGAAGAAATGCAGAGGAGGCATGGCAACTAATTGAAGACCTTGCCAAATGCAACTACAAGACTCCATCTGAAGCTTCAGGGACCAGCAACAGGTAGAAAGGAAATGGCCTTATTAGGCTAGATAGAATGACAACCATAGAAGCAAAGTTGGATGCAATGATGAACCAACTGGGAAACAATGAAAGAAGAATGCACACTGCACATGAAGTGGGAGTAGTAGAAGAAAGAAGTAGAAAAGTCAGAACTAGTTGGAGAAGAGCCACGCTTGAGTTGGGGAGATAGTATGGATGGGAAGGAGATTATCATTCATTCAACCGACTTGCCTTGCCTGTACACATTTTCAGGGGACTATGAAACTTTTTCTTGGGCGACACAGCAGGGCCTTAGACTGCTGGATAAATTACCAGCTTATACTCGACCAGGTTCCAGGCAACAACGCGAGGAGGGACAACAAAGGAGTGTATCAGGGTCAGAAAAAGACTCAATCCTTTGAAGATCAGATGTTTCATTTCACGTTAGAAAACTAAAGGATTTTGAATCTGCATGAAAAGAAATTTTCTGACTTTGATAACTTCCAATCAAATACAGTTGTGTTTGAATGAGCAACAATGCCCTCTTTGAAGAATCACGGAGGGGTACGGATGGGGCAAGCGCTCGAGTTATTGTGAAGGGCCTAAGGTTCATTTCCAGTGACACGAGGAAGAATCAATGAGGAATTTGTATGGCGGTAATTCTAAGAAGTGACGAGAAGGAAATTTGAATGAAAGGAGAGGTGAAAAAAGAGAGACCGCGGAGGAAGAAACAAAGCATAAATAGAGAGGAACTTGAAGCGACTATAGTTAGTCTACGAGAAAAGCAACATAAATCTGACCCTAATCGGCGGGAAAGAAGGAAGAGTTAAAAACACAATCCCTCCCAGTTACCATTCCTCAAAGGCGCAGAGGCGAAGCTAGAGGGGCTTAGGTTCTCGAGATTCTTAAACATGTTTAAGAAGATAGAGATCAACATTCCTTTCTCTGAGGCATTAAATTAGATGCCTCAGTGTGAAAAATTCATGAAAGATATATTAAGCAAAAAGAGGAAGATTATTGAGGAAGAGAGGGATGGTGAGCCCAACAGCGACTCTGATGCGGTGATTGGGGGCATTACGGAAGGGCAGGGATCGACGGCTTCACTATACCATGTAAGATTGGGGATGGACATGGAAGAAGCATTGTGTGATTACGGAGCTAGTATCAGCGATGCCTATGTACATTGCTTTCAGATTAAGTTTGAGAATAACTCCATAGCCATTACATACGGATGTGAGGCAGAACATTGAAACTCTCATCAGAGATCCTTGAAGGTATGCGATCAAAGTGAGGGGAAATTTGTCTTTTGATGGACTTTGTGAAGTCATTAATATGAAGGCAAACAAGTCACTTCAGTTAGGAAGACCATTCTTATACTTGAGAACCTTGCTTGATTGATGTGAAAAAAAGGGAACTGATTCTTAGGGTTGGAGAGGAAGCAGTGCACCTCAATCTCAATCACAATTCGAAACAACCATAACTCAGTAGTGCTGATTGTGAAATTGTACAAACAAAAATTCTGTGGGTTTTTGACGGCCTTGTAATTTTAAGTTCAATAGATAGAAAATGATATGAATTCAGTATCTTAAGCATCTTGAAGTTGAAATTCGAACTCAATTTTAAATTAAAGGTCGGTATTCGGTTTGGAGAGTGGGGTGGAAGAAAAAGTCCAGTAGTTGAGACAGGAAAAACAGGAGGGTTTAATACTCAAGGAATTACTGAACATTTGAAGTATGCCTTGCTTTTGCAGCAGAAAAGAAAGCCGGTTATCATTGCAATTTGGATTAACTAGAGGTGGAAGCCAACTTATTTGGAGATTCTCAGGAAAATATAAAGAAAGCGATAAGCTTGGTCTATAGAAAGATTTAGAAAAGGAATTAGTCCCTCAATACGTAGCCACATGAAGATCCTATTGAAGGAGAGCGTTAAGAACACGCCAAGAACATCGGAGGAGGCTGAATCTAGTAATGGAAAGAAGTAGTTGAAGAGTCTTTGAAATGGCTAAATACGGGCTTTATATATGCAATCCTCGGGACCGGTCCTTAGGTGAGCCCGATTTTGTAGTTTCCAAAGAGGGGAGAAGTTCTTGTGATCGAGGCGAAGAATGGGAGCCAGTTCCCTCACAGACCTTGACGGGATGGAGAATTTGTCACGGACTGGGAGCTTGCAGCATAACGCCAAAAGACCTTTGCTGATTGGGAGCCTTGGGTTTGAGATGGACAAATGGTGAACTAGTTTAAATGTAGGTTGAAAAAATGTTGGCATGGGAAGTACATGGAAGCTAAATAAATTTAGTAAAGGAAATGTCAAATGGGGACTAAGTGTTCTAAACAAGAGTGTAGTGTTAAAAATATGAATGAAATGAAAATGAGGGTGAAAGAAGTGTTAAATGAGAAAGAAATGAGGCGGATTTGTGTGTAATAAGTGGATACCCCATGAAACATGGGGATTTAAGACCATTTTTGTCTTGAGATAAACTTCATTTGGGCATTTTGTGTGTGGAAGGTTGGGCATCATCGGTTGAGGTGTTGAGGAGAAAAATTATGGTGATTTCTCCATTATGACGAGGTGGTGATCGAGAACAAAAGGAAGAAACCTTGACATTGAAGTCTGAAGATTTGGTGAAATGGAAACCACTAAACCCTTCTTTTCTTGTGTTTGAGTTTGGAGAAAAACCCTAGATTTGTGTAAAAGTGTTCTTGGATGGTTTAGTTCAAGTTTGAGTTGTTTTGTATTGTTGGTTGGGATTGGTTTGGATTGGTTTGGAGAAGTGTTTGTAAAAAGGGAAAAATGTTGGGTTTTCAAAGGAAATGCTGTGAAAATTTTGTTAAAACCCCTATTCTTGTTTTGGCTATAGATTAAGTTATAATCATCCAAATGAAGTGATTCCTAGTGGTAGAACATAAATATATAGGGCTACAAGGTATAGAAGAAGAACTAAGGCAATTGTAGTTGGAGACCGAATATGGGCTTAAAGGTGAGTTTGGGTGGCTCCCACGGGTATGCATTTGGGTTGTTGTTGTGGTTGTTTTATTCATAAGTTGGGTTCCTCTCATCAAATTGAGTGATTCAAAATTATGGGTAAAATATACTTCTAGGAAATAATTTACTTGAGGAAGTGTATGCAAATTGTTACCCCAAGTGCCAATCTGTCAAAGTGGGTATGTGAGACAGTGCGATTAACTTGCAGATTGGGTAGTATGGATGCCAAATGCAATACTTGAGTTTGGTGATCGAATTAGATTATTCAATTGGAGAAGAGCCTTTAGAACCATAGATTCAAATGAGTAGAAGGGACCATTACCAATTTATGGGTTAAGACCCCCTGAAATTGAAAAAACAATTGGTGTCGAGTGAAATTGGGCATCACCAGAGCCAGGTTGGCATTAAATAAGTAAACTTTGTGTTTGGGTTATCCAAATGAGATGATTCTAATTCTTACTAAAAATAGACTCATAGAGCTATAATTTTCTTGAAGGAAGCATGAGCAAAATATGGCTCATGTGTTCCCAAATTTTTTTTAAAGTGAAAGAGTATTGGGTAGACATCAACCCTAACCAAAAACTCCTAGAATAACCGACTAATATGTGATTGTCATTGTATTTGAATAGGGGGTTGAGAGGAGTGCAAACCGCATTAGTCGAGATTCGAAGGTGAGATCATGAGCGGTTTTTTTGGACATTTTACCTCAAACCCTCTCTCTGACCTCCTAAAATATTTGGTGATTAAAGTAGTTGGTGTTGGAAGTGAGTTGACAGTGTGTGGTTTGTGTTTGAAATGATTTGTTTGAGTGATTTGAAACAATTGTTGTGAAAACAGTGCATAAAAGAAAATTCTGTGAATGTTGAAATATTCTATTTGTATACAATTGTATATATATCTTGTGTAAATTGTGATGAATAATTTTGATGCCCTTAAGAATGTTAACACCGTTAGAATTCGAGTTAAAGATAATTGGTATACAATAAGGATTGAACAAATGATATTATTGTGGCATACTTAGATCCATAGTGTGGGATATATTATCGATAATGTACACACATTTGGTATATTTTTATAAAGAGCGTGTAATTCACAGAGCTGCTGACTAGCCCGGGATCGTGACGATGATTAGATTTATCCTATACCTTTAGAAACATGAGTTAAATTTGATAAGGGCTAAAATGCAAAATGATAATGAGATAAAAAAGTGCATGATTTATGATCTGAATGATTTGTTACACATGAAAATGCATAGTTTGAGATGACCAATGAATTGTAATTGATTAAATGGAAATATATCCTTATGTATGTATTGTACAACATTGGTCGTTTAAGAAAGTACGAAAGCATTGTCTTATGAAATTGCATGATTTGATTTAAACTGAAATAAAAAGAGAATCATATAAAACCACTAAGAATGAAAATGCTTAAGCGTGTTATTTAAATCTTGCCTTGGTGCAAGTAAGTAGGAGGATCAGAAGATCATGGACCGTGAGTCGCCAAAAGGTCAAACTGACCCCCTTGAGAAGTATAAGCAAATACTCAAGTCCATGCATATCATTCCATTCATAATGTTGACTCTTTGTTGGTTCAGTATGTAAAGTCTTCATAAGAAGAATATATTTTGACTCATTTTGTTTTGGATGTGCCTGCGATGTGATTTTAAAGAGAGTAAACTCTAAGAATCATTTTGTAAATGTATTTGAGAAAAGGCATGGAATGCCAATTTGTATAAATGCTACTATTCAGAGCAGGTTATGGACCCTATTTGAATTAAGGAATGTATATATATATATATATATATATATTCTTTATGTCAAAGAATGTGATTGAGTAATGATATCATATACCCGCTTAAATAATTATGTTTTAAATGAATATTAATTATTCATATTAGAAATGGGTATATGAAATGTGTTTAAATGAATAGGTCTTAAAAGGTAAAAGAGCGCTACAACACTGCTACCAAAAAGGACCATTATCCTCTACCTTTCATTGACAAGATGTTGGACAGGTTAGCAAGACACTCCCATTACTGTTTTCTTGATGGATATTTTGGTTATAACCAGATTGCAATAGCTCTAGAGGATAAGGAGAAATCAACATTTACATGTCCTTATGGCACCTTTGCCTTTAGAAGGATGCCATTTGGATTATGTAATGCTCCTGCCACCTTTCAAAGATGTATGATGTCTATATTTTCTGACTTGGTGGGAAGGGAGTTGAAGTATTCATGGATGACTTCTCAGTTTTATGGATCGGTTTTGAGATTGTTTGAAAAACTTATATGATGCCAGAGGTGCGAGAGACAAAAATCTAGCTTTAAATTGGGAAAAATGCAATTTCATGGTAACTGAAGGTATTGTTTTAGGGCACAAGAATTTTGCTAATGGATTGGAAGTAGACCAAGCTAAGATTGCTGTAATAAAAACTCTCGTGTCCTCTGACAGTGAAGAGAGAAAAAGAAGCTACAGGACAGTAATCGGATTTTCTGGAAGGTTCATAAGGATTTAAAAAAATCCTCGAGACTATTGGTAGCAGTCTTTGCAGGGAAAAAAGATGCAAAATTTGATTTTGATGAATGTGTGAATCATTTGAAGATGGATCAGTTATTATAAACCAGAACATGTTTGACCCTTTAGTGGAGCATTGAGATTGAAATTATGTGTGATGCCAGTGATTATGCAATGAGAGCTATATTGGGATAGAGAACTTAAAAGATATTCAAGGCCATATACTATGCTAGCAAAACATTTAATGAGGCACAAGAGAACTACTCCACCACAAAGAAGGAGATATTGGCTGTAGACCCTCAATTTTGTCCCTCAACACTTGCATTTATCCTATGGGTGTCACACTCAGCCATCGTTCCCATATAACATCATTAGGGCCCTTTTAGGCTTAGTCTGTCTCCGAGCCTCGGGTGGGCTTGTATTTGGTCCATTGAGCGTGTAGTTCACTGAGAGTGTCATCGTGGCTTGGGTGGCAGTTGGCATCGTGCCATAGGAAGCAAAAGTGGGGGCCCACCATGGGTTAGCTAATCCAGTTTATTGGAGTATGTGGTCGAACGCCTTGGGCTTGTTCGATCATATCTCTCATCCGAACTTCGGAATTGGCGCTGTTTCTTTTTGGATTCCTTACTCGGGGAAGCAATTGAGAAAAATTTTGAATTTTTAATGCAGGATCAGCTAGCTCGATTGATTTCAGTGAAGTTCATTACTAGACGAGTTGGTCGAGAGCACTAAGGCTTGTTTTGGTCATATCTCCACTCACCCGGACTCGAATTAAGCACCGTTTTCATGGACTCCTTATTCTTCAAGGAATACTCTCCTGAAATTTCAGATTTTCTCAATGGATCGACCGGTTAGGATTTATGCAGTAGGTGCATCGGGCTGACTGCGTGGGGCGCTAATTTTTGTAATTTTGAATTTAAATTCTATGTGGATCGAGCCCTTAAGACCCATATCAGTCCTAGGCATGGGTTGGATCAGTTTGGACCATATTATGGGTTTCTTACCTTAGCAGCACTTTTCCAGGTCAGCAGATACCAGTGGTTAAACAAAGGAGTAAATGTGACATTATGGACAGGAATGAGGAGTGTTTATGAAGGCTGAGGGAAGTTCAAGACTGGGGAGTTCTGGGACTAGAAGGTGTGCAAAATGAGTGGGCTCGAGAGAAAGGGGAAGAGAAATGAAGAAAAAATATGGGAGGTGATCAGGAAGGGAGGAAGAGAGAAGAGAGAAAAAAGGGGGAGAGAAGGAGGAAAGGAGTTTATCTAAATCGGAGAGCGTGATCTCTGAACTTGAAGAGGGGTTCCAGCCAGTTTGGAAGGAGTAGATGCACGGTTTTGGAGCCGAAAGAAAGAAGAAAAAGGGGAATAGCGGAAGTGAATCTTACAATTACGAGCATTTATATACTTCTCCCATTTCTTTTATGCTTTTCTTTTGCCTTTGTTGTTGATTTCGTGTTAGGTCACTAAGAGCTCCCGTTGTATTCCGGTTCTCGATCGTCGAGTCGGATTTCGCTTTGGATTCAAACGGTTTGGGTCTTGGCACCATTTGTATGCATTCTCGGTCATTTAGGTCGGTTGTACTACATTTGTTTTGTTAGATTCGACTCTTTGAAGGTTTGACAAATTCGAAGAGCCCTCTCTCGACGGATGGAAGCGGTTGGGAAACCGAGATCAAGGCCAGTTTCAAGCGAATTCGATTCTTTGGAACAATAGTTTTGGGTCTTTTGGCATTTGTGTTAGTTCTGCTCAGTCATTCGGGTTGGATGCGTACTCCATTTTGTTTTTTGGATTCGACTCTTTTAGGAAAGGTTAGAAAAATTCTAACGACCTCTACCAATGAGTTGGCGTTTGAACGATCAGCGGTTTCTTGAATTCGATTTGGGTCTTTAAATGTTGTTTGTTTGGTTCTCGATCATTCGAGTTGGTTTTCTACTTGATTGTTTGATTTTGAACTGTGAGAAGGTTCTGAAAATTTTGAGCCTCTCGACCGGCTGGCTTGGTTGAAGCGAATCAACAGTTTAGTGAGTCGAGTTTGCTAGAATAGCAGTTTGGGTCTTTAGCGCCAGTTGTCGGTTCTTAGTCATTGATTTGGAGATTGTACGTTTATATTTTTGGTTTCCTTACTCACGCAAGGAATGTTCTGAAAGATTTTAGGGTGTTCGACCAGATCGACCCGGTTGGGAGGCCGGATCAGCCAGTTTTTCGGGTTTTGTAAGAGTCGTCCGATTTCAGTTTAATTGAAGCTCGTGACCTTTATAGGTCAGCCCATTCGCTCTAGATCGGTGAGGCTATGTTTAGGGTCTGAAATGGGGTTTAGTTCGAGGGTTAATGTGGTTCAATTTGGATTCTTAAGAGCTCGAGATCCTATCACCGGGTCAAGGGTGATTAGTTAGCACGATAATCCTAGTGTTTTGTTGAGCTCGTTTCTTCGGGATGAATAGATATGGTTGCACAAAGTGGCGGTAGCATCAATGAGTGGTTGAGATGCCATTATTATGGTTTCTCTTGGCTTCACTGCTTTTTTAATATCTAATTTTGAGAGATTATTGTATCACTCAAAATGTCGACTACTTTCCCTTCTGACCCAACGGCTAGGAGGGACCCGCGAGTGCAGCGCCATTTGCCGCTTTTAGTTGAGTGTTTTTAAACGTACTAGTCTGGTGGACAGTCTGATCCAAGTTGTGTCAATTCCTTTGGGAGACTATCCCGATCTTGTGACCCGTATGCTCCCACATGCCCAATTCACTAGTAGAGGCAGGAGTTAGGGCACAGAGTGCTACCTCATTATGAGGTACCAGCTAAGATAGGTAATTGACCATGGACTGGATATTGGTTTTGTGGGTGGCTTTTTGTCTTGGAGTCATTGAGGTTTTTTGTTCTTACTTGGTTTTCCACTTTATAAAATAACATGACAAAAGTAAAGTGGCGACTACAAAGAAAAGCGTCATATAGGGACGAATTTTCTAAAATTAGAAAATCAACCCACATTTTCTTTTCATTTAAAGCGATCGTATTGATGGATCAGGTAGGGTCCACAGCATGGCTGATGGTATTTGCTTGTGAAAATTGACTATATATTATCTATTGATTAAAGTGTTTATAGCCACAGACGGATCATCTTTGCGATTAAATATCTAATGGCAAAGAAAGATGCAAGCGAGGCGATCGAGGTGGAATTATTCACTAGCTGTAAGAGTTCCCGATCTTGAGATCGAGGATAAAAGAAGTAGTGACAATGTGATATGGTCCATGTCTATAATGGAGAAGAATTGTTAGACAGAAGAGCAGGAGATAGCGAAATTTTCTTTGATGGCTTGGTTATTTATGTTTTTAAATCTGAACACACAGTTTGCGAGATATTCTAGAATTACTTGGCAATGAGTCATGCCATTTGAATTTAAGCTACCCGGCGAAGGAGAAATTGAGGCGATTGTGGGTGTATATGGGATGACCCATTTCTTTATATAGAAAGAGGCCGAGATGATCATAAGGAGATGTGTTCCAGAAACTTTTCAAGGTGGTATTATGGAGAAATGTCCTTGCATCACCATATGGGAGGCGCTGCGGAGATAAGACAACCTAGAAAATTCAATCAGGATTTTATTGGCCCTCTTATGTTAGTATTTGGATGGGTAAAAACATTGTGATGCTTGTCGGAGAATGGGAGAGCAAAGCGAGAAGAAATGAAATGCCCTGCCAATGGTGTTGTGAGTGTAGATTTTTGATGTATGAGGAATAGACTTTATGGGACCTTCCCTATCATCATTTGGTAATATGTATATTCTCCTAGCTGTGGATTATGAATCCAAATGGGTGGAAGCAATAACTTGTCCTAGAAATGATGCCATCCACGAGTGGTTGGGTTCTCTGAAGAAACATTTTGAAGCGATTTGGAGCACCAGAACAATCATCGAGTGATGAGGAAACCATTTTGCAAATAAAGTTTTACCAAAACTCATGAAACAGGAATATGGAATCAAACATCTAATGGGATTGGCTTATCATCCTCAGTGGTGGACAAGCTGAAATTTCCAATAGGAATCGAAAATTCTGGCCTTGATTAATGTCTAGCAGGAAGGAATGATCTATAAAATAGGATGATGCATTGTGGGCTTGTATAAATTTAACCTAGAACTCCCATTGGAATGTCCCATATGGGTGTATATGGAAAACCTTGTCATCTCCCTTGGGGTGGAATACAAAAATTTATGTGGAATAAACAAAGAACTAATTGTGACTTTCAAATTGCGAAAAGGAGAAAGAGACCTCCCGAATGAATGAATTGGAAGAGTGAAATGAAGCTTATGACAATGTGAATTTAAAAGACCAAGAGGTGGCGCGTACAAAAAGATCTTAGGAGAATTCAAGCAGGAGAACAAGTTCTCTTGTATAACTCTAGGCTAAAGTTATTTCTAGGAAGCGAAGTCGCGAGATGAGTGGTCCATACACGAGTGGTATAAGTACACCTTTTGGGTGTGGCTGAGATGCGGAGGTGAGATTCAGGAAAGCGATGAAGTGGCGTATCTTGGAGAAAGCATGAAGGGGTGGATCCAGATTTGGAAAGAGAAGTGCAAGCCAGAACACTCCTGCGTCACAATGGACATTGTGGCTGGCGGAGCGGCCAAAGTAGAGTCTTTATTTTTGTTAACTTAGAGTGCTGTTGATTACTTTTATGATTTTGAAGTTTTACTTTTGATTGTGTTAGGAAATTTTATCATTTGCTAAAAATAGTTTTGATGTTGGACAGGAAAGATGAACTGGAATCAGAAGTTATTTTAAAGCCAGCTGCCTCAGGCTTGGTATTCGAAGTGGCTACAAAGGGAGGAGTATTCTCTCTAAATTTGTTATAGATAACAATGCATAGTTGAAGTTTGAGAAATTTTGATGATTTTAGATCCTAATTAATTAGACAACTTTCAAGTGCTTAAGTGCTTAAATGATTTGATTGAGTATTTTGATGCTAATGAGTGTTGTTCATCATTAAATTGATGAAATTCTGTTGCTAAAATTGTTTTCACAAGCCTAAATTGCATAATTGAATTGTGGGTGATTAGTTGAATTGGAAGGTAGTTTAAACTTGTAGACATTTGAGGAATCAAATTTTTGTCGCGACACTTGAAAGTGGAATTCGCGACATCACTTATATGCAGATGAAAAACTTATCATTGATACGATTTCCATGTTGCAACAAACTTTTAGAGCTGGATGTTTGAAAGATATTCTGCATCACTTTATGTAACCTTTAGCATAAATAATTTTGAACTCAAATTGAAAAGCAATTTTATGTGAGACTACAAAGTTAGAATGTTGGAACGATAGAATGATTGGTTGAAGGATGTGGTGACGTTTTTATAATGTCGCGACATACCTTTTTGTCTAGAGCAAATTTAATGACAACTATTTCTCTTAATACAGCGACAATTATTATAACTAATAGATAACTTAACTAGAAGTTTATTAAGCGACATGAATGTTTTGATAATAAAAGGCTTTGGGTGCAAATTTTTTAATTTGAGAAGGGTCATGAATGATTCAGTTAGTCTGAGGTGTTGTTGGACCCCCCAAATCATTCAATTGATGAGAGAGGACATTTCATTTATTGACATTTAAGCGAAGAGTGTTTCAAAAACTGAAGACCTTGCTGTATTCCAATTGCTTCCACATCCCATTCATTACTCTCACCAAATTTACGCTCTCTTCATACTCTTAGACATCGAAACCACAGAATTCAAGACCCTAAACCCCGAGACCGAGGATCTCATCCATGGCAAACCCAAAACCCTAGTCCAAATCTCGGTGAGATGATGACGGAATATACGTGGTGAAGTGGGGTTCATTTGAACCTTAAACAGAAACAACCCCGGTGGTAGAACGGAAGGGCAAGAGAGAACAAAACCCATTTCAAAAAGGGACGAGAAAGCGAAGAGTGAACAAAAGTAGAGCTGAGCAAGCTAAAGAGTCTGAAGACGATAAAGCCTTCATTTTAGACGAAGCCTACTCCTTAGGGGAGAAGAATTTGAGCGACAAAGGGCTTATAGGAGAAAGGGGGTTTGGTAAATCCATCTCACCCTTTGCAAAGATAATTGAAAAAAGGGGTTGGATCTTGTGTGTAGAGCTGGGTTTCTTTAGCGAGTGAATTAGAAATTTTATGCCAACATGGTAGAGATGAAAAGATTCGTGTTATCGTCGGAGGTATGGTTCCATGGGCTATGAAAAGGATCAATGAAGTTTCAAATCAAGATCCACAGAATGGATCTAGTACAAAAAGCTGCTCGAGAACTTGACCGTAGGAAGATCGTGGATTTCCTAACAGCTGGAAAGGGGAATTGGAGCTCTACAAAGAAAAATCCCCATGAATCCATAAACAGAGGCTCACTAACAGAAGAAGCCAAGGTGTGGTTTTATTTCATAACCTCTGTTATAATTCCAACAAAGCATCTAAGCCTGATAAAAGGAAAGAGGCCATCATCTTGTGTATAATATCTTAAAGAGGATACAAGTTGATGTGGGAAAATGAGTGGAAGCACATCTGTCAGGGCTTCCATAAGAATGTAGAAGTTTGTTATATCGGCAACAATCATCCAAGCTCTGCATCTTGGGTGGAGTTAAAGGATGTGAAAGGAAGAAATCTATCTAAAGACCTCACAACACAAATAGGGGTGATCGAAGGACAGCGGAAAGGAAAGAAATGGAAATTGGCTGGAAGTTGCGGGAGGACGGGAAGAAGAAGAAGGAACAGCTGAGGATGGAACAAATCCCAGAATGAAGGCCAAGCTGCGATTGGAGGATGAAATGCATAACGAAGAAGTCCTTGATTCCTTCTCCTCGATGTGAAACTTACGAACGGCGAATATTCCAAGAGCAATCAGAGGAAATGCAAGATTATGTATATCTTGGTATCAATGAAGAAGAAATGAGGAGAGAGAGAGAAAAGAGTGGGAGCATTAATAAAGATTAGGAGAATTTACGGAGGCTGATTTCGGAGAAGAG
Organism: Tetrastigma voinierianum; assembly: GCA_016808115.1. Lineage (NCBI taxonomy): Eukaryota > Viridiplantae > Streptophyta > Magnoliopsida > Vitales > Vitaceae > Tetrastigma > Tetrastigma voinierianum. The sequence goes on along the minus strand of JAEQBH010003217.1, from coordinate 794,244 downwards.
AAACTGACAATGAAGACAGATGCTCGAAACGAGAGATGAGGAATGGAAAGAAATAGAAAGGAAGAGCATTAATGCAAAGGTGGACTCAAAGTAAATACCTTCTACAATGAATAATTTGAAAAGGGAGATGAAGATATCTTGAGCCTTTTTAGAAAGAGAGAGGAAGGATGGAAGTGACATCTTTGCGAGAAGGCGGAGAGGGGTTGAATGTCTTTATAAAGAATAATTCAAGAATTTGGAAAGATCATGGAAGAGAGACAAGGAGCTAAGAGATGGATGTAATAACCTTCTGAGTGAAATTATGGAATGATATTAACGGATAAAGTAGATTCAAATTTAGTGAACATCTGTGATATACTCTTGAACTTGAAGGATCTTGTGGAATAATGCGGCTCATGACAAGATCAGTGATCCTGCGATGGAATTATACAAAATGAATACAACCTCTTTGAGAGAGGAGAACCACTAGCAATGAAAGACCGGGACATCTCCATTCCAAAGTTCCTCATCTTTGGCTTTAACCTTGAACATCAGCGAAACTTAAACACAGAAGAAGGATGACACATGTTTAGTTTTCTCTCTGACTAAATCTCCAATTCCTCATCCTCTTTGTATTCAATGCCCATTCCTTTGAATAAAATAAAGATTTGTGAAAATTTTTTGTTTTCATTTGTGTTTTTTGAACAGTTGTGTTTTTTATTAATTTTCTTTCCTTCATTAATTTGTCGTCTGTGAGTTTGGATAAGAGGAGTCTTCATGGATCAAATTGTTTATTTTTCGCAAACATGTTGGGTGAAATGACTTAGAACAATTGTGGTTGTGTTGTCTTATTGTGAGCTGAATGCATAATCAAAATAAACTTCTTTACTTGATTAAAATAACACAACAACAAAATTCAAATCCAAACTGACCAGATAAGATGCTTTGTGGTAAACTAATCCCGATTGGAAAAAGGGTTGCAGTTTAATATAATGAGGTTGAATGATAGTTGGGAAATTAACATGTGGAAACACCAAATAAGGCTTTTGAGGCGTGTATGTGAGATCCGTAAAATCTGAAAAAATAATGCACATGATCAAAGTGAGTCCTTAATAAATTGTGAAAAATTAGGGACATCTTCTGGGTTCATTCACAGTCAAATAGTCCAATGTTCTAGAATTTGTCAGATTATTAGTCAAGATAAAATCTAAACAATACTTTGACGGGAGGTGATATGGGCATCATGGTTTGAGCCTTTCAAACCTACCCTCATAATATGCACTGGCGTAAACAGTTCTGAGGTGAGTCAAATTACCTAATTTCTTCATTGAACCAACAATTAGAAACCTCGAACCCTTCCTTTATTCTAATCCTACAGTAAAGAACCCTTTATTACTTGGATTTGGGAAAAGAACCTCAGAAATGCGAGAAAGGATGGATTGGGAGATGTTGTTTGATTTGAAGGAAGCAGATGGGGATGGAGAAAAAGTGGAAATGAAGGAAAGGAAGAAATGCAAGGAAAGTCAAGAGTGTACATTGTCAGAGTGGAATAAGTTTTAATCTTGTGGCCTTCCTCTCTTGAACAATTAAGTTCATAGGGGTGTTTCATTTTGGTGTACCTAATGCCGACTGGTATAGGGCTGCTAACCCAAAGTTCTCTAAGAGTGGTAGAAGCCTAAAAAGACCAAAACATTGCACTATTCCTATAAATCTTTGACAATTGAAAAGAAAAGTGAAGAGGGCTTCTATCACAAAGGGGGGAGCAGGTGGGTGAAGATTAGTGGAAATAAATTACCAAGATGAGAGAATGTAGTATGATACATCAAGATTAAGTTGAAAATTTTCTTTTTTAGCCTTATCCATTAAGAAAAGAATGAGATAAAGGAGACAAATATGCAAAGTGAAGATTGGAATGCAAGGTGGTACAGCCTAAATTCTCTCTTTGATAACGAAGCCCGAACTTTACAAGCCTAAAAGACCTATTTGATCTTGAAGGTTGTGTTTGCCTACATTAGTGGAGATTAATGTGACCAACAAGCATATGAGACTTAAAATGATACGATGGCGTGTCGGAACCCGAAAAATTATTAAATTTTCAAGGAGAAAAAGGGAAGAGACATCACACACACATATTGGGATAGATTAGTTGGGTATTTACATTTCGAAATCATTAGTTTGTTTGTGACGATGGTGAAAATTTTTCCTAGAATGAAATGAAAATAAATTTGAAACCATGTTACGACTAGTTTCAATTTAGGAAGCTCATTAAAAAAGGATTGCAATAGAAACGAGAAAAAATGTCTATAAAATGTGAATTGTTTGAGGGCAAACAAAATTTTATTTTCTTTTGGCAAGGAGACCAATCAAAACTTTTAAGTTTGGGAGATTTGATGAGTTTTAAACTCATCATTTTTATTCATTTTTTGAAACACTTTTTTTAGTATATTCAGATATGTTTTAATGCCAAATTATGGATTATTCATCAACTTTGTGTTTTGCAGGTTTTAATTCAAAAAGGAGAAAATTTCAGAAACAAAGAAGAGAAAAAGAGCAATTGTAGCAGTCTATGTCACGACAGAGTTCTGTGTGTCGCGACAAATGTCTAAGCAAATGGCTAAGGAAATGTCAAGACAATATTTCTTTTGTTGCAACACAAAGGACTAAATATAGAGAGGAGCTATGTCAGCGACCGAACATAGAAAGATATAAAAAGTCGACTGGAGACAAAGAAAGATAATGTTCAGACAGGTTTGTCGGTGGATGTCAACACCCAGGAAAGAACCACTACTCGTGACATAAAAACTCTTATTCACTGTACTGGAAACAAAAGAAAGCGAGAGGAATTTTTATTAAGCGACAAGAAATTAAAGGAAGCAATATAGGAAGAATAATGTGACATATCGGATATTTGCGACACCAATGAAAAATAGAAGAAGCGAAGTCTATGTCGCGACATAAATCTTAATACATTACAACAGTGTGCAACTTGGAAAAGCACATTAGGATAGAAAGAATATGCGGAAAAGAAAGATCTCTCTCATGACAAGGCAATCTATGTTTGCAAACAACTATACATCAGAGAAGAAAGTTTATGTCGCGACAAGGTAATGAATGTCGTGACCTTTGAAAACGAAGATTTATGGTCTGACAGGAGAAAACAAAGTCAAAGTGTCTTGACTTAGTGAAGACAAAACATAGTTGCAACAAAGAGTTCAATGTTGCAGCATAGCTGAGGCGAAGAGAAGTTTTGATGTCGCGGCAAGGGGATATTGAGGTCATTGACGGAATAGAGTTGGAACACGATAAACAGGTCATGACGGGACTTTTTATGTTGCGATGAAGATTCGACCACGGGAAGGAGGTGCGTCTCGACATAAAAACTTGGTCGCGACATGAAACATCTACAACACCAATGAACTATACGCAACATCAAAATGAAGGCATGGGAATGATTAAGTGGAGACAAGACTCTTGTCGTGACGGACATCTAGTCGTATTGAAATTATTGAAGGCAATAAAAAAAAAAAAAAAAGAAACATTATTGCAGCAGAACCAGTGGAAGAATCTGTGTGAGCACTTAAAAACTGAGTGGGACCTGATGTAAAGAAGTTTTTGAAACATTGTGTGGCCCACAATTGTCAATATCATAACATATTGTTCCGATGAAACACACATGAGATTGTCGTGACATAGAATGGATAGAGCGACAGACATTCTTGAGAATGATTTGTTAAGAGCGAAAGCTCTATTGCGACCAGGAGATAAATATCTTTGAAGAAACAATTCTCTTGTGCGACCACAGGAAACTTTAATAGAGTATTTGAATTCCAGAAGGATGAGGGGAAGCGGGTGTGACAGACTACTACATACTGCAAAAGAGACATGCAATAAAGAATTAAAACTCTATCGCAACCACACTTTTAGGTCTCGACAAAGAATGCAATCTAGGCCAGAATTTCGGGGATCCATAATGCAGCCTCGAATTTAGGGCCCAAACTTTTGGGGCTCTATAAATAGAAACATTTGGGAGGAAGCGAGGCGGTCGGTCGGTTGGCTCGAGTAAGGAGTGGGACTCTTTTGTATTATATTTTTCTTTTCTTTTCTTTTCTTTTCTTCGTAGATTAGATTTAGCGTAGAAATTCAATTTGTTTACTGGACTTGAAACAACGAATTGTTCAGAAGTTTCGAAGTTGAGCTAAATTGTTGAAGATCAATTCCGATTACTATTTGAATCTAATGAAGTCTAGATAAAAATTTGGGATTCATTTCTTTGATTGATTATAGTTGCATTGGAAATTTCGTCGGTATTTGGTGTTTCTTTGTGATTCGAGTTTAGGAAACATAACTGTTGGAAAGATCGATGTTAGTTATAATTCTTTCACGCACAATTAGAAAGAGATTTCTGGATTGAGGTTTTGCGTTTATTTGAATGAGATTGTTGTTCATGTGGTAATTGTTCCCAAACAGTAGTAACATACCCAATGAAGATGAGTTGTCTAGCTCACGATTTCCAGGAGGCCTACGGGTGACACGAGTTGGAGATTCACTGAGGAGCATGGATGCACGATTACTTGAATTATGCTAGACTAATATGGAAGAACTAATGAGCTCTGAAAGATTACTTAGATAAATCATAAATTTACTCATGGTTTGAGAATTAATTTAGTGATCTATCAATTTAATCAATTAGAGATCTTTCCTTGGTCTGGAGGAATGATCTTGATCCTTTGTTAGCTTAGATCTAATCAAAAAAAGGGAGAACTCTTTAAGATCTCAAGGGTGGACATCATTGTCTTGGCAGAGATACGCGTGGCCTGTCTTGGGAAACAAGAAATCTTCAGTCATAAGAAATGGGTATGAAGTATTGGAAAAGAAAAATATCCAGATCTTATAAAGACAATCCAATTACAAGTAATTGGTTTGACACATGTTTCAGAAATCAACATGATTGTCTAATCAGTGAAATGTATGGTTAAGGGAGAAATTCAAACTATACTACCTTGCCTCTTTGACAATTTAGTTGAGTTCATGATAGATATGTTTGGTGTGTGCTGAGAATTGATAATTTCATGACGGTGAAATCCCGATTAATCTACTTCTATACAATGTCCCCCAAGTCAGGTTTAAGTCTAGAAGTTTTGATTTCCTTTTATTATAGATGTAGAAATTTAGATATTAAAATTCTAGTTAGGTTGCCAAAATTTTATGAAATGGAGTTCAAATAGTGTGGAACTCGATCTGGATTAGGGTAGTCGAGACTTTAAGTGCTTTTTGATCTTTGTGCAGGAAGTATTAGGACTTACAGGTCCACTTTTATTATATGCGACACATTAAACGCGATATGATGACCAAACTAAATCTTCAATAAATTCATTGACAAATCCATTTTTATTATGAGTATACAATTTCTACTTGTTCGAAACAAGTTTTTGGTGCCTTTACTGGGGATTAGGTAACTGTCCTTGGGAAGAGTAGCATAAATTTGATTTCTATACAAAAATTGGTCAACAAGTTTTTGTACTTGTTCTTAGGGATCATAGAATTTAAAAATCAATATTATTATGACAAAGAGAAATGCTAATTTGGATTTTCTTTTGTGGTTTTACAAAAATTCCGGAAAAACAACAAAAGCAGTTTTAACGATTGTTTGAATAAGCTGCTTAATATTTTTGGAAACTAAAATTTATATATAATTTTTTTATATCACGACTAAATTTGATCTTAGTGTTTTTTCTACTTTCGGAAAGAATTCAAGTATGCATAGAGACTAGACGAATCTCACATTGCCTCTACGGACACGAAATTAGAGAACCTTTAGAATCTGAGAAGAATCACCCGGTCTGAGAATCGAAATATGGCAAATCAAGAAAAGGTTACGAGACTATTCGAAGAAGAAGAAGAAGTGGAAAATGAAGAGGCCTAATACTGGAGGGGACTTTTGGAGGCCTATTATCGAAGAATATGATGAACAGTACCGTTGAAAACGGTTTGTTTTTATTTGAAACCGGCGTGATTACTATGGTGCGACAACACCGGGTTCATTAGTCATCCCTCTGAAGATCCTAATGAGCATATGGGAAGATTCATGAGGATGGCCACAGTCAAGCTGAATGGGGTGAGACCAGAAGTAATCGAACTACAACTCTTTCCATTTTCATTGAGAGATATGACAGAAACATGGTTTGATTCATTACTAGTGGGATCAGTTAACACTTGAGAAGAATTGGTGGAAGCTTATATGAGCAGATTCTTTCCTCCAGCTCTCACTGCTGAGAGAAGAGGAGAAATAATAGTCTTTAAGCAAGGGGAAGATGAGAGCCTCTACATTGCATGGGAGAGATTCAAGATTCTTTGAAAGGTAATACATGCATGGAATGAATCGACCACTCAGATGGATATTTTCTATCATGCATGAATTGTACTCAGTCAGTGAATTTTATTATCTTGTGGGCTTCAAGAAGCCAGGGAGGCATGACAACTAGTGAGAACCTTGCCAAATGTAGCTTCTAGGAGGCTCCATCACAAAACCGGGATATGACGGGTTGAAGGGAAGTGGTCTTATTAAATTTTAGATAGAATGGCGATATAGAAGTAAAGTTGGATGCGGTGATGAGCAATGGGAAACAATGAAGAATGCACACTATACATGAAGTGGGAGTAGTAGAAGAAAGAAGTAAGAAAGTCTTGAGGAATAGTTGGAGGAAGAGCCTACAGGTTGGCGAGACCCAGTATATGAATGGGCAAAGTTATCATGAAGCCTAGCTGACTTACTTGATACATACACCCGACAGCGAGGAACCATGAAACTTTTCATATGGTGGAGAAGCATATGGGCCCTAGACACAGGATAAATTACTAGTAAGCTTATACTCGGCCCGAGGTTCAGAGCAACAATAGTAGAGGACAATAGGAAGTATCAGCAGTGAAGCGGTTTGATGTGAAGATCATGCTTCATTTCATGTCAGAAAGCAAAAGAATTTTGAATCTGCATGAAAAGAGATTTTCTGAACTTGAAAATTTCTAAGCAAACACAATTGTGTTTGAAACAAATACCAATGCCACAATGAGAAACTTGGAGACTCAAGTAGGGAAGTTGGCCTTATCCTTGCAAAGCCAATCTAGAAATGCTTTTCCTAGTAATGCGAGATCAATCAAAGATCTATACTTTTTACATTGAGGCAATGATGAATTGCAAGGAAGCAAGAAGGTGTAGGACAAAGCATGCCTGGAAACTTGTTTAATGAATAATAGCTTAGACTAGAGAAGCAAATGAAGAGAATTACTGGATCTGAAGACACTCTGCAACTTGTGTCTAGCTAAGGACATTAAACTAAGCAGCTTCTTAGGAGGCAACCCAAGCATAAATTTTTAATTTTAAGTTTTAAATAGCTTAATTGATTCAGTAAAATTTTATGTGTTTGATGTTTTAGTTTAATACGTGAAGTAGTTTATGTTAGTGTTGATTTTTCGGAGACAATGAAGCAAAAATTCAGAAGATCCCTTATTAAAACTGCTTGTTTCAAAAAGAAAATATATCGGAAACCAATACAAGAGAATGAAATTCTAATTCCCTAAACCTGTATTTAATGACAATTCATATATGATGTTTTGGGGAATGTTAGAATGTTTGAATAAAAATATATTTTGAAATTCAGGGAAAGACATGTTGAATTAAGAAATGAGATGAGTGTTCATGCTTGAATTGAAGAATTTTGATAGTTTGAACAAGTGTTCATACTTATGTTCAATTGAGTAAGAGTGGATGTAAGGTGTTTTGAATGTTTTATAAGAGAAGAAAGAGAAAGATGAAAATTAAAAAAACTTCGATTAATGTAGCAACATACTTTTTCTGTATCGTGACACACTGGAAATAGGAAGCAAATTTAAAGGGAAGTTTATGTTGCAACACAATTCTCCATTGTCGCGACATAAATTCAAAAGAGCACTAAAGGAAATGTCACAACATATTTTTCTTTGTCGTGACACAATTGAACGGCTCAGTCTCTAAATTTTTTTTTTAACATTGTGTCGCAACAACTATTTTTGTTTGTCGCGACAGAGCATTAATGATAAAACAAACCCTAGGGCAATGTTGTTGCGACATTAAATGTATGGAAAGATCAGCATTTGAGAAACATGTAAATGGATGTTTTTTGAAGCTAAAAGGTGCATTTATATTAGCTCTCTTCAAAACTAAGACTCAAATTTCCACCATCTCATTCTCCCCTAAAACCCTAGAGGCTACAAGAGTCCACAGCCCACTATAGTATGGGAGTTCACCACCACAGGTTTAAACCTCAATAGAAATCATGGAAGAGTACATTGTTGGAAAATCAAATGGGAACAAGGTTCTTAGCTGACGGTGTGCAAGTTAGGACAAGGAAGATGAAAATGAAAACAACAGCAAAGGAGAAGGGTGAAAAAGAAAAGGGAGTGTGAAGCCGGAGCGAGAAAAGATGAAAGAAAGAGCAAGAACTTTATTTGAGAGAAAAAAGCAGCGAGCTCTAATGGAGAAGTTTGAAAACAGGCTTCATTCTTAGAAGAGGGTTCAAAAAGGTTATCTCTCATTTTGCTGAAATGCTAGAAAAGAGAGGATGGCAATCACTGGGTGAACACAAAGAACCTGGTTATGCTTCTTTGGTTAAAGAATTCTTTGCGAATATGGTAGAGAAAGAAGGAAAAAGAGTATATGTTAGAGGATAGTGGGTAGAGTTCAACAGAGAGGAGATAAACAGATTGTTTAATCTAAGGGTGCAAAAGGATGGTTCTAAGTTCAAGAAACAACTCAAGGAACCAGAACACTAGAAAATAGTAGACCTACTCACGGCTAGAAAAGGAAAATGGAAGGGGACAAAGAAAACCCCTTTTAAATCAATTGCCATAGGAGACCTGATTGAAGAAGCCAAGGTATGGTTCTACTTTATCAGTTCTGTCCTTATGCCTTCTAAACATCTAAGCATAGTGAGAAGAGAGGAAGCAATCCTCCTCTACGCATTGCTGAAGGGTTGCAAGATAAATGTGGGAAAAATGATTGAAAAGTTCATCTTAGGTTACTCTGAAAGCAAATGCAGGGGGATGATTCCACACCCAGCCATAATAACCAGACTCTGCATCCAAGAGGGAGTTGATGAAGAATGGGGGACCGAGGAAACCTACCCCAGAGCCTCCCTACAAACCTTATACAGGTATAACTAAAAGGACCCGAAGAACAAGGGAAGAGCGAAGAAAAGCGAGAAGAAGAAAAAGGGAATGAAGGGTTACATTGAGCGAGCAGTGGGAAAACCAAGTTGTTTGCAGCCAGGCTCTCTGCACGAGAGTCAAAAGCCTTGATTCTAGAATGCATCCCCAATTTAAGACAAACTCATCGAACAGTAGAGGATTCTAGGGCATACTTCATAATCATCTGGGAATTGATAAATTCTTTGAGATGTCTATCTGGTGGGGTGGAAGAAAGGAATGGTGAGTTAAAGACATAGTTTCCAGCTCGGGGATGAGTATTATTTTGATCTTGAGCTCGGAAGAAGGGACCCAGGAATTTAGAGGATCTTGTTGAAGAAAGGGATGAAGAATGGAAAATAGAAATAGAAAGGGACAGTGGAGAACAGTCTTGAGAGATAGAGACAATGCCCTGAAGGTAAGCATAGACTCAAGAGATAACAATTGCATGAACAGTCTAGGACACTACAAACAGAGTTTTCGCTTGATGAGACAACAACAGGACACTCTTGGAATCTCTACCTATGAGACAACGAGAACATACGGAGAGTAATGCTAGATCCCTGGGCGGGCGATGAAAACAGTGTCAATGAAAGACCACCCCTGCCACAAATCAGATCTCGGAGCGCAGACCCTACACAAATAGTCCCCAGTGTTCTGGGGGCCCACCTATACCACTAGACTAGCAGCGAGATTCAATTGGAGCAGGCTCTTATGCACCATGTACAGAAACAAGAAAAAATGAAAATCATGAGTCTGGCAGGGAAAGAACGCTCACCACAGGTAGAGTGGGAAGAATATCTAAGGATGGAAGAAGCCAAGAAAAGGGCTGCAAGGAATAAAAAATAAACAACACCCTACCTTTTCCATCTCCTCATCCTCTTTGTATTCAATGCCCATTCCTCTGAATAAAATAAAGATTTGTGCAAAAATTTTGTGTTTTTGCTTCATTGGTGTGTTTTAATTAATTTTCTTTCTTTCATTGTTTGTCATCTGCTTGGTTAAATAAGAAGAAATCAACTACCTGGATCAAATTGTTTATTTGCTGCAGCATGTTTGGGTGAAATGAGATGAGAACAATTGTGGTTGTATTTGTCTTATTGAGCTAGATATGATAAAATAAACTTCTTTACTTGATTAAAATAACATAACAACAAAATTCAAATCCAAACAACCACTGATAGATGCATTGTGGTAGGCTAATCCTCAATTGGAAAAGGAAGTTGCTATTTAGCCAGAATGAAGTTGAATGATCTAATTTAGGAAGATATACTCAATAGGAAACACAAATAAGACTTGGGAGGCTGTTGTGCTTGATGGAGTCAATACAAATCTACGAAAAACAATGCACATGGTGAGAAGTGAGTCTTTAATAAATTGTGAAAAAGTGAAAGGACATCTCGGGTTTCATTCACAGTCAAATGATTGATACTCAAGACATCGGTTTATTAGTCAAGAGGCGAAATCCTAGGCAATACTACTAACGAGTGATATAGGCTATTCTTGAGTTTGAACCTTCGAAGCCTACCAAACTCATAATATGCACAAGCATCGCTCTAGTTCAGAATTGAGTCAATTGCTAATTTCTTCATTAAACCAACATTTAGGAAACCTCAAACCCTTCCTTTATTACAATCTACAGGTAAGAACCCTTTGTTGCCGGGTTTGAAAGAACCTCAAAATGCAATGACAGATTATGAGGGAATGTTATTTTGATTTGAAGGAAAAACAAGAATGAAGGATGGAAGAAAGAAAAAAGAACAAATGAAGAAGAAAAGCATAAGGGAAGAAGTCAAGGGGTACATTGTCAGAATTGAAGTAAGTTTGTCTTATGCTTCCCTGCTTGAACAAATTAAGTTCATAGGGTGTTTCAACACCTAGTACCCTAATGCCATTGGTATGGGATGCTAACCTAGGTTCTCCTAAGAGAGTGGTAGAAAGCACAAAAAGACAAAACATTGCTATTCCTAAAATCTTTGACAGAAGTGAAAGAAAAGAAGCAAAAATGAAGCTTGCATGACGCCCCATTTCAGGGGTTCGTTGTGACAGTCGACTAGCTGAAAATATTTGTGGATGTCGGGTAGCCCAGGCACCAGGCTCCTATGAAAAATAGATGGGAGTGCCTTTGTGCGGGGGCTCTACCTAGATAACCTATCCCAATTACATGGCAACTTTGTCCCAATATTTTACAAAGACCACACGGTCCATATACAATTAAAATGATAAAAATGGTCCCTTAGGCCCGAACATCAATACTCGTCAAAATACATCTGACTATATATACAATAGTTCAAGAGTTAATAAATCACTCTTAATTCAAACATATATTAAGATTTACAATTTGTATTTATGACATTAAAATGAAAGGAAGCCAAAGCCACGATACTAAACTCTTCATGGCGCCTCTAGTGAGTGTTGTCCTCCACAATACACTATTATTGCTGAAATAGTGATCCCTAAACAAAATTGAGCAGTAACCGATGGTGATAATTTCCTACATGGGTTGCTCATGGTGCGTGTCATAGCAAAACAAACACACTCGAAGCAATTACATGATCTGCAGATGTCTGCGTGGATGTCTGGAGATTATCATGGAAAATATACGTGCCTATTATTGCGGAAAACATTAACTTATTGTTTTTTATTGCAGAGCATTAAAATGGTATATAGGTTCCCAGTGCATATGAAATGCATTATGCCACTCTCAAATACACATGCCAATATATCTGTTTACACATATAGTAACAAAATTTACATACATGCCACATGTTATTTAATTCTACATCGATAACATCAAAAATTAGCTCGCCAGGCTAATTGCAATTCATTCAATGGCTTACACAATTATATTTTTATATAATTCCACATCATGTTAACACATTTAATTATATCAAAATTAACATATTAAATTTCTATACTATAACCTCCAAACAATTCATGCTAATATATAAAAAACATGTATAACATAATTAACTCATAAATCATGTTTTTTCAAATTGCAAACTATTAACTTTTAAATTAATAAACTGTGATACAACAAATCAAATAATTCATTTTAAATCACACCCAAAACACATAAAAAATCACACAACAATGCACGTGAGCAGGTGAAACCTTAGGGTCGGCCTTGTTCCACCGGCCCTATAGGGATCTTCTCACTCGGTTCAAGTATTTTGAGACCGTAAACACGCCTAATTCAAGCCTCAGAATATCCCTAACCATTCATATGGCTCTTAACCAGGTATAACGCACAAGTAGGAGAGCCCCTACACTCTTGGGTTGTCGGAACTCCACAGTCGGTGTCCCGCGCGTGAGCAGCTTTACTTCTTGGCCGAGAGCGAGACCAACGGTTCGAGCGATGGGAATTTAGAGGAGAAATGGCTCTCTGCTCTCTAAAACTTGAGCAAGCCCTCCAGCATGATTTTCTGGCCTTGCGTTTTATTTCTTCAATTTGAAGAGGATATATCATTTGTGTTATTCTATCATTTAACTTTCAATAATTCCCATATTGTCCTTTTGTTTTGATTTTTGACACATGGCTTCATCTAAGCCATTCATTTCATCTTCTCACTAATCATGCAACATGTGTCACATGAGTACATGTAGTAGGTGACTTTTGTCACATCACATGTCTCTTACAAGTTGTTTTCTGTACCAGGCACAGTTATAAGCTATGTAGTGGGCATGTGCGAGATTGGTAAGAATTAGGCAGTGGTAGCTAGATTTCGCGAGAGAGGATTTCAACGGTGAAGTCGTTTCGTCATCGAGATCTAGAAAAATTTCGGATTTTACCAGTACCATTTTCATTTTTAGAAATTAAATTTTTAGGTTTTCTCACCCCTCTTAAAAATTTCATCGAATTCCACACCTATCACAGCATCCAACCAAGTGCATATGTAACCTACACAATCCACAACGGTGTATAAGCGACACTGAGTCACAATCATTGACAATCGATGGACCGTCAACCTAATCCATGTCATGAATGACATCCATATACGAGCCCTTGCCCGACTCTGACACCAATCTGATTTCAATGGACGTAAAGATCTGGAACCACTCAGAGCTCCTGTGCTCCAACTCTCCCGGTCTACGTGATAACCTTGACAGTGTGTCTTTTCATTTGAGTCACTCCGAACTTCTGTATATAAGCTCAAGTGTGCATTGGCGGGTGTGTTTTCTCTCTCAGGCAATGAGCTGCCCCACTGCGAGCCTCTTACATCCACAAATTTCGGATATCTCACGGGTCTCTTACACCACGAAATTCTGGATATCTCGTGGATCTTGCACAGAGGTGAGATAGCTCCGGGATGTCTTGCTGCACTGAAGTGCAGTTTCATGCAGGGTCTCTACACTACAAGTGGAGTTTCTCAGGTCTACACCATGCAGAGTGGGATATGTCTCGGGTCTCTCACGCCCCACAGGGACCTTTCGGATACTACCACGGGTCCTCTTCCTAATTCGGGCTTCTGCCTTCAGGGATGTGGTCCCCTTCTTGCTTCTCTGACTTTGCATTAATTACTTCTCGATTCCACGGTTTGAACTATGAGTCTTCATTGGACGTAGTCCCAAAGACAAACAACTCCCATACTCATCAAGAGTGGTGAATGACCGCCGTGCACCCACACCCGACTCGTAACGATGTCACGGAGTACATAGATACAATAATGCCGTGCTTTGTGGCAGCTACGATTTTGGGGCCCGCTATGAGCGAATTCGAGGAGATCTTTAACTCACAATCCAGACCTATTCGGTCAACTCTCACCCTACATCTAAGAGAACATCCACACATGAGAAAAAACAAAAGGCCTTAACCTCTAAGCGAACCTATCTACGAAGATGCATTAATGAACATGATGTATCGAAAAGCAAATGCAGGTATAAAGCGTACCACATGTCAAGGTACGATCTGCATGCTCGACCTCGGTATCATCGAGACCTCGCCTCTGAGACAATCACAAGTCTCATATACCCAGGTTAGCGAGCAATGGTGTATGTCATATATCCGGCCCCGACCAGAACTCTCGACACATGAATCCTATCCTCATGACCGACTTGCGCCCAGCTCTCACGGCTTTATGTGGCTTTCGTCTGTGAGTACTAGGTGCTTATCTTAGGTACCCTGGAATCTGGGTCCCTCTTGTGCTAAGGTATGGAGGAAACAAGCGCATATCTGCTCCACATTACTCTAGAGTGAAATTGGGACTCTATAGTCCACAGGCACAGAGGGATGCCTTTAGGAAATCCCTCCTCATATGTCTGAGGCGCTAGCAGCGTCAAACCTCTTTCCTCCCATCTTACCGTGAAACCTAGCCGTCCACGCTGGATAACCGGGCTTTGGAACCTGCGAGTGCCAGGCTTCTGGCCTTTCCCGAACTAGAAGAAGGTTAGTCTCCCGACCTCTTTAGTACCAACACCCATATCTTTGGATGCCTCATAACATCTACTTCCCCTACGTGGTGTAGTCGTCCCCAACCCTAGAGTCCTCCTCCCTCTAACCATTGGAGGGATGATGTTGCTTCTAAGCCTGTTGGAGATGTTTAACACATACAGTTCCCTGTTGTGCTTTGTCTGCGATATGCTTGGCCTTTACAATCCTCGTATGACAGAGTTTTTGCTGTTGGCGATCTGTTTGGCAGTGCCCCATGGAGCAATCCCTATGTCCGCCTCGATAACCATCTATGTCAATGGCAAGTTAAGTTTCTTGTTGTTATCTCTAAGGAATTGTAAACACAACCGAGACACTATTCACATCAGAAAGAATATTTATTTTATACACAACGTTCATGCATTCATAGTATGCAAGGCAATAATTCATATATTAAATCATATCACAGCAAATATATATATATATATATATATATATATATATATATATGTATATATATATATATATATATATATATATATATATATATATACTTATATATATATATATATATATATATATATATATATATATATATATATATATATATATATATATATATATATATATTATTTTATTTTATTTAAAAGAAATATTTTTTTACCGGTTCTTAGCGCTCACTAGCATGAGGCCTCGTATTTGGGCGCCGTGTCCTCAGCGCACTGGCGGCCAATGTGCGGCCTCCCCGACCGTATCATTAGCCTTCCTCTGCTTGGAAATATCATGAGGCGTGCCTTCTTCGTGCTCCGCCTGTGGCCCAGCGGCTGTGCGCTGCCTCCACACCTTCACCCAGGTCCTAATGCAAAGGTGTATCCAGAACTGAAGTCACTGCCCAGCGCGTCGTGTGTGCCTTAGCCTGGCTCGTGTCGTAGTGCCATTCTGCTGGCAGTATCCTTGGCCAGTGTCGCCTGGGCGCCTCGGCCACGATGCAATGTTTGTAGCCGTGACTCCTGTGATGCAGCGCGCGACGGGCCCAGCAGCGATGTATAAAATGAATGCCTAAGTGCGCAAGTGCAGCGTAGCCCCAGTAATATAATTGTACTAGTGTCACGATATCGATCCACGAGGAAAGATGAATTATTTACGAGAGATTTTGCTTTTAGGCTTGATATCGAATAAATGATTCTAGAGAGAATTTAAGTACTAGCCTTGCTTCAACTATTGGTTTTGGTGAATTGATAATGTAAGGAGCTAGGGTTAAATCTCCCCACTGTCACATTCGATGGATTATTCTCCTAAAGATGTTGTTATTCGATTATTTTATAACATATCAATGGCGGAGTGATCTTGCCTGAGATATCCTCTCTCGGGGTATATTCTTTATTTCGTGAATAGAATCAGTATATCTCTATCTCGCTCGGTATTCGAGAAATGTAATGTTCAACCCAAAACCACCTTCGAGGGTTCGAGATATCTCTATTGCAGAATGGAGGCTGAGGCTGCTCTGCCGGATCACTGAATACCTCATCTCGAATCTGGGATCTTCGATTGTAAAGTATGTTATGTGGCCGGATATTATCCCATATAATTAACATGCGGGTATAGAGTAGATGTGATAGAGTGGCAACAATTGATTGGCATGAAGGTTAAATTCTAATCCATTATGCAGCGACCGGGGTTTGATGTAACCACAGAAATAAGTTTAGAACATCTGCGGAAGGAAAGAAATAAAATATGTAATATGAAGAACATCTCATGTGATCGAAAATAATCAAAATAATAAGGAAAACCAATGCAATCGAGAGATCCTTGAAGTACGTATTTGCGGGTTCTCGATTAAGAGTATCTCTGTGTAGTTCTTGATACCCTGAATCAGGCCCAGCATTTAATGATGAGATGCAGATTTTTTGAGCGACGTCGCGGCGTGGAGCGTCGCGGCGATGGAGGCCGTCGCGGCGTGGTGGCGTCATGACCGTGGGCACGCCTCAACTGACGTGCGGTGACTTCCTTGCATGCTTCGCCGTTTCTACGAAATGGCTTGAGAGAGTTGTTCTTTTATACTCATCATACGTATTAAAAACAAAAAAAGCTAAATAAGAATCTAACGCACAAATTATATAAATAATGCCAAATCAACATGAAAATACACGGTAGCCTTGACCTCATCCAAGGTGTTTTAAGCATATCACCCCAGAAACCCAATTTCTTGCTTTCCCTCAGCAAGAAACCGTCTCAGCAGGACACCCGCTACACTATCTGACTCACTAAGACGTAATGCCGTCTTTGAAAAATAGGGGATCAATTTGGGCTGATTTTAATGAAGGCATACGGTGCTTGACTTTTAGGTGACTTCGATTGAAAGGTATGTGGCCCGGCTAAATGCATCACTCCACATGGTGTTAAATGGCCGTTCCCGAGCCTATGTGCACATGGTAGGTGACCTCGAATATGCGAGTTCAAGATACCCCAAACTTAAGTTCAACCCACCTATTAGGAAGAATCAGACTGAGACAAGGATAGGAGGCACCAATTTATTTATTGTCTTCATATCTAGAATTTCTTGTGTCCCAAGGCAAAATGGAAGAAGACACAGTGCCAGAAGTTTTAGCGAGTGTTCACATGTGAGGGGATCCATTGGTGACTCCCCTCCAGTTGGTTAAGGGCACCAGGCATTAAAATTCCTTCAAACTTCTTGAACACTCAACCAAGCTCAGTGGCCCTAGGTTGCGTGAATGATCATCTTACGTCATGTAGCAGACGGTGAAGTGTGACTCGTAGGTTGGCTCGAGGCGTTAAACTGATAGACCTCGAATTTGTGCACAGGATTCGATTGGATGATCCGCTTATTCTTATGCATATGCCTATATATATATATATATATATATATATATATATATATATATATATATATATATATATATATATATATACTCCTCTATATATATATATATATGTTTTCTTTTTCTTTTCTCTTTTTCTCATGTTTTTGTATTTTTCTCTTTTTTTGGTTTGAGACTCGATGGCAATCCTCTTTTGTTTAGGTGTCCCATCACTCAAATGGTTTGATCTCTAGGTTGGTTGACTTTAGTAGTTGGTTGATAACATGCATGCTACGATCGTCACTAGTGTGTGAGTGTGATAGAGTTTTTGAGAGTGGTTTCTTGACTGCAGGGATTGGTTAACAACCTTTTTCACCTATTCAATCTAATTACCGAGCATCGAACAAATGTATGCATACGAACAAATTTATAGTGAACTCGATCCTAAATACGATCCTCGATTTTCAACATAGCTGCTTGGAATACGATTACTACATTATGCGTGAATATCTAAAACAAACGAACAACTAACAATAACTCACCAGCATAAGCAAAATATACGATGCACAATAACTCGAACAAATACTAACACTACCTCTGTGCATCTTGATACTAAAAACAAAACCTGACAATGCGAACAATTAACAATACTATAAACTAAAACTAAAACAACTCAAATAAACGTGATAAACAAAACATAGTATCGAGCAAATACCCCACGAGCAAAGAATCAAGTTATTTGTGGTAAAATAAAACCTAGAGAGATGAGGACTCCCGTAGATCCTTTGCGGTGGCGGTGGCGGTGGATGGTGGAAAGTTAGGAGGCTGCCTTGTTTGGGAGGCTGCATAACTTTACTGTTCTTTTATGAATGATGGCACAGGTCAGCGGAAGCCATGCCATCTCTAGTGTGAAGCATACCATGTCTGAAGTAACGAGGACTGAGTGCTCCACAGGTCTCATCCCGAGGAATCAGTGGCATGGTGAGGAGAACTCACTGGGTCAATATGGAAGGACTAAGAGGAATGTAACTGGCTCTTTGGGGTGGAAGTGGAGGAGGTCGAGGCGAAGGGCGACGAAGTGTCCTCCACAGGTGTACCAGGAATCCATGAGTGCAGATAGTGGAGCTCAGTGCCAGTGGGGGACCATGGCCCGAGTCATAAGCCCACTCGGGTTGCGGGACACAGTGTGTCGAAGCAGCCGATATGGTCTTAATGGGATGAAGCCAGGCTCATTGTCCAGTCAGAGAACAGGCGCACCTGGCAGTCGAGAAAAAGGGTGGCGGGTTCGTTTCGCATCCAGATTATGGAGGATGGCATCCTCGATAACACATGACGTCGAAAGGTATATCACAGCCAAAATAGCATTAGTTGAAACTGAGGAAGCATTTGAGGCGATCCTCTGTATTGTCGTGATGTAGGCCTTGAAGTGATAAAGTGATGCCACACGCCTTAGGAATGGCCGGCCGTCTTGTGGGGGTGTGCGTGGCCGTGGCGAAATGATCGCCGCTCCTTGACCTTTGTGAGGTGGCCACTCGGATGACCTCATGGTAGTGAGTGCTCGCGGCTGATTAAAGAGGGCTTGGAATGGGATGTGCTGAGGCCATAGCTATTGATCGACTCGTAGCGAAGTCGACGATACACCTCGCGCCACGACCTTTTTGGCGAGGGACGTGGGAGGCGGGTTGGCGTAGGAATTCCGGGGCCTACGCTCATGAGCGGTTGGGGCGAGGGTTGGCCTGAAGCACGCCAACCACCCAGCCTCGATGGGTTTCTTTCAAGTGTCGGGTGGTGAAACCCCTTCTCCTTAATGGAAGGATCGGTTTTGCAAGTGCTCTCATGGCCCGATCCGGCGGCATCCTTCTGGCGAGGCATCGGAGAAATGTGGAGTCGGGGCCTCGGCGGCCCAGGCCTGCCTTGGTGGCAGCTTTTCTTGGTTTGCGGACATCTAAGTTAAACCAATTGTGACACCTAATAATGCGCGACAGAAAGAAATGAACTAAACACTACCTAAAGACTTGTCCCGATACCTAAAGAGGACCAAGAACCTGTGAATCTAGTTAACTGGCTTGACCTCCTAAAGACCTACAGGCTACCTGAAAAAACACATAAGAAACCACAACTAATATACCCGAAGCTAGAATCGGGCACACAGTGGTGGAGAAGTCACTATGGTCCAAAACCGGCCAATGTGGGTGACTTACAGTGATCGACGACAAAAGGGAGATCTCTAACGGTCCGATGAACTCCGTGCGAGAGGCGACTAGGAACGGGAGAGATGGTGCGGTGAAGGCCCGAAAATGGCTATGCTTGGTTTTAAAACCCGGAGTCTCACGTCGCGGCGTGCGAGGCTACGTCGGCGGCGTGGCGGTAAGCGATTTGGCGACGTCGCGGCGTCACGGAACAGCGTCAGCGGCGTGGCGAAGGCATGAAATGGCGATACGCTGACGTGGATTCCGCGTCAGCGGCGTGGCGAGAGGTGGCCGAGAATGGCGTCAGCGGCGTGAAGTCCGCGTCAGCGGCGTGAGGCGCCCGCGTCGCGGCGTGACGAGCGCTACAATTTGGCGTCAGCGGCGTGTATAAGTGGCGTCGCGGCGTTAGAAATCACTCGCGACGTGAGAATCTCCACGTCGCGACGTGACAGAGAAGTGTAAAAATGACGTCGCGACGTGGGGCTTTGCGTCGCGGCGTGGCGAAGAAGGTCTCGAGATTTTCGATACATTATGTAGCCACTTTTGAACTCTCCCACGTGCGAACCATTCGGTCATTGTGGACATTGTAAGACTGCACCACTTGCATCCGGGTCCTCACAATTAAACCAATAGAAACAAAAACATTGATCGCTGAACCTGGCCCAAGAAACCAAAAATTGCTGAAAATAACTTATAGAATTTAAAACTACAGAATTTAAGAACACTTGGGTTGCCTCCCAAGAAGCGCTATGTTTAATGTCGTTAGCTCGACAATCCTGGATCTCAATGTGAGCAAGAACGCAAACTCAGATAATTGTTGATTATACTGCTTCTGCGGCTGTTAGAGGAATGACTTGCTTGTCTGCCAACACCTCGCCTCCATAGTACGGCTAAACGTTGGATCATATTTGTGAATGTGCCTTTCTCAGAGTGTGAAACTTCCACTCCTCCATGGGAAAAGACTTTAGTCAACTGTAAAGGTCAGGACCGTGGACTTCAATTTCAGGAAGAAGAGCTTTAGGCGGGAATTGAATAAAAGAACTTGTTGTCATTGTGAACTCTTTTTGGGTGATATTGCTTGTCATGCAGGCCTTGGTCTTCTCATATAAATCAGGCGTTCGTATGCTTCGTTTGAATTCATCGAAGCTCAGCGAGTTGGTAGTCGTTTTCACGGCCGATGTCTTGTCCATGTTTGGTTGTCGAGGTGGCCCGATAAGCTCGATGCTCCGATTCCTTTGGAGATGTGGCTCTACCATACCTGGTACGACAGGGACATACAGGGGTCTTAAATGCGGTGCGATATGCCCCGAGTGCATCGTCATCTTTTAGACCAATCCTTCTGGAGGCTGTTCTTGTCTTCTCGAGAATGTATTTGATTTGCGGAGTTGGATACCTCTGCTTGTCCATTTGATTGTGGGTGGTATCACGAGGATGTGCGATGGCGTACTCCATTACTTTTCTGAAACCTTATCAATTACCTTGTTGCAGGAAATGTGTACCATTATGTCAGTGATCAAAGCTCGAGGAGTTCCAAAGAAAAGCGTGAGAAGATATTCTTTGCCTTGAAATTAGGCCACAACCTTGGCATCATTTGTGCGTGTAGGAATAACTACACCGGCACAAACATGAAGTCAGCACTTGACAAGATGTACAAATTGTTATGCGATGCGAGGAATGGTCCCATGAAATGGATCCCCATAGATTGAACAACTCCACTTCGAAGATAGGATGCATAGGTGGCTCGTCCTTTCTAGAGATGTTCCCGTTCGTTGACACTTGTCACCAGTGGAAGCAATTGATGGCGTCTTTAAATAAGGAAAGGCGATAAAGCCGTGTAGAACCTTGGCTGTGTTCTCACGGCCACCCAGAAGTGTCACCACGATAGAGTGTGTGATGGTTCAAAATACTATGCATTTCATCTTGACACATCTCCTTATCATCGATCGGCCTGGTGCACCATGAAGATAGGCTGCTGATAGTAGTACTTAAGGTGTGCGAAAAACCTTTTCTTAGATAGTTAAATTAAATTGGAATCACCTTAGCCACTAAATAGTTCATAATCTGCGAACCGGAGCGCCTTCTTATCCTCAATAGCAAAAGTTTCTCATCACGGAAATTCATGGATTCCTTTGGAATATCATCTACGGCCCCTTCCATTGCGATGATGTTGCCACTAAATTTAGTGCCACTTTTTACTCTTTTATTTCTGTCGAATTCTTGTAACGAAGGACCCACCGAATCAATCGGGGTTTGCATCTTTCTTGGTCATCAAGTATGCCAGCGAATGATCGGTATGCACCACGACTTTGTTGCCCGATCAAATATGGCTGAATTTGTGAAAGCAAAGGCGATGGCGTGGCTCTTTCACCGAACAGTGGCATAATTCGGTTGAGCATCATTCAAAGTCTGCTGCGTAGTAGATCACACGAAAGATCTTCTCCGTTTACGCCCCAAAGCGCCCCAATTGCATAGTGAAGCATCTTTGTCTCAGTTCGAATGGAAAGAATAATCTGGAGCCCTAGCGATAGGAGGCGAGATCGATTTATCTTTCGACCTTTGTAAAAGCCTTCAAACATTGGGAGTCGAACTCAAATGGGATCCATTGGACTAACAAGTTAGATAATGGCCGCAATCTGTGAGAAATCATGATGGCAGTGCGTAGAACCAGCGTGGCTTTAAGCTACCCAGTCCTTTCTTGAAGAGAGGGGTGGAGGCAACTTTTGATTTAACTGATCTTACGCCTGTCTACCTCTATCCCTGCTATTGATATCCAGTGTCCAAGGACAATACCCTCTTGTACCATGAAGTAGCCTTTTCCCCGATTGAGTACTAAGTTGGTCTCTTCATCTTGCTAGTCTGACCCTCGAATTTGCTAGACACTTGTCAAATGGATCTCCCATTCTTGAAATGGTGTGAAGATCTATTCGTCTTTTCCACCGTAATGGAAAATATGGCCATCATGCATCATTGACGATACTGGGCATTACATAGTCCAGAGAACATCGGCCGGCCAGATGTACCATAGGGACAAGTGAATGTTGTCTTCACGATCTTCGGGTCGCGATGGCGATTTAGTTGTATGGAATAATAATCAGCGATAATATTCATTACCATTGTCGATCGAGCATCTGATCTAGAAATGGCAGAGGAAAGTGATCTTTCCGAGTGGCCTTGTTCAGTTTTCTATAGTCAATACAAATTCTCCACCCCGGAGTCCTTTGTTCTAGATAAATGAAATAAGATATTGTTTTGATCTTGATAAACGATTATCCCACTCTTTGGTACTACTGAGCGAACACCCATGCGGCTGTCTTGAAATGGGGTAATCGCCCGATATCCCAGCCATTTAAGAACTTCTTTCGAACTACCTCCTTCATTGTGGATTCGACCTCCCTGCGCTTCAACGAGGGCTTGTGACTATCTTCTAATAAAATACGATTGCATACACATAGAAGGCGGATCCGCTTAGGTCGGTAGAGACCATCAGAGTGCTGTTTGTGATGCGAAGAACCCTCGATAACTTCTCTTCCTCCATTTCGAGTTAGGGATGATGAGATAATTACGGGTAGCGTAGATTACACCCAGTATGCATACTTGAATGGCTGAGTAGAGGTTTTGTTCCATCTTGGTGGTTGCTCCGATTGATGGAATCATTGTTTAACCCTTCGCTAGCGATTGATATTTCCTTCTATGGTGTCCAAAAGAATCCATCCACTTAACGTGTTCTTACGCCTCGTCACTCGGGTTCCTCGAGATGCATTTGCCAACTGGGCTAGTCTCAAAGGTCGGTGAGACAGCTTTGTTGGGCTGCTATAGCCTCCTGTATATCGACCATTAAGCACGTATCACTTCTGGCTGGGTGTCTCAGCGCCTCGAATGCATTGATGAATTTTACTTCTTCTTCTTGTACTCTTAGTTTCGAGTTCGCCCCTACGCATCAATCATTGCGCGAGTTGCTAGAAAAGGTCTTCCCAGAGATGTCGGTATTTCTTTATCTTCCTCCATTATGCAAAAACTATGAAGCTCTGCTTTGGAAAGATAAACTTGTCGACCTTTACTAAGACATCTTCTATTATCCCTCTCGGGTGTTTCAAGATAAATACGCAAGTTGCAGTGGTATCGTCGGACGGGCTTCTCTAATCTGACCGGCTTAAAGATGGATAAGGCGTAAGATTAATCACGGCACCTGAATCACATGGCGCTCTCTCCCGAAAATAGCATTCCCGGTGTGCGGGATAATTAAGCGCACGGGTCTTTGAGCCTGCGGTAGCTTCCTCGAAGGATGGCAACGCATTCTTCGGTTAAGTTCACCGGAATCTCGAGTCACGCTAATCTTCTCTTCGAGACAAAATGTCTTTCATGAACTTTACATAGCGGGCATTTGCTCTGGGGCATCGTGAATGGGATGTTTTATATACGGCTTTTGAAAACATCCATGAACCCATTAATTGCTTGTCGATTTATGTTTCTTGAAGGAACGTTATTAGTGCGGGACTATCTTTGGTCTTTGTTCCTTGGGAACTCTGTTACATTTTTATCCTGTTACATTCTTTATTTGCGTCATCTTTGCATTGAATTTTGTGTGACATCCTCGGTTTCTAAGCATCTGATGGGGGTTACTTGTGATTCCAATTCTCTCCCACTTCTCGGTGTGAGCGCTAACGTGCTCATTCCACATCTCTTCTTGGGTTTGCACGAATTGCTCGGCGAGCAGGTTGCCTTTCGGTAAATAAGCTTACCCATTTAACCCATTGTGCTTCAAACTCCTTAGGTTGTCTTTGCCAGTTGTTCGCTGGGTTGTTTCTTCTTGCATGTTCGCCTTAGTCTCATTCATAAGCGGAATGAGAAGTTAACATACGTCTTGAAGCTTTACTCACAAATCCGGCTTCTTTCGGGGGTGGATTCGTGCTTTCGGTTGATTAGCGTATTGTTCGATTGTTCCTCCATCCATACCCTTGGTTGTTTTGATTGTTAAGTTTACGATTATTCGCCATCCTTGTCCACGGTCCCGATTCTGGTAGCTATTACCCCATCTTGTCCTTCTTCTTGTGATTGATTGAATTAGAAGCTTCGATACGTCTTGAAACTTGCTCCTTGCCAAGGTTCCTTATTTGACATTCTACACTCTTGTCTTTGTCCTCCGCGAATTCACACAACTCCCATGGAGTGGTGCGTATAGCATGTGTTGTTCCTAGCGCCTATTTAGATTTGTTTAGTCGGTGAGCCACATGATTTACGGATTGTTGAGGACTTCATTGTCTGTGCCACCGCGGAGTGTTTGCGGGTGTAGCCTTCTCTGCAGGCCGATTAGTGTTGGTTGCGGCATCTTCCAATATCTCATGCGCAGTGCGTGGTTTCTTCATCAATGATCCCCCGGTGAGGCATCTATCATTGTTAGGGTTGTATTTCTCGGACCATTGTAAAGGTGTGGACTTGCATCCATCTGGTTAGTCGATGGGTGAGGACACTTCATGATAATTCATGGAATACATCCCATTATACCGCGTTCTCTCCCTCTAATTGACGAGCGTATTGATCTCTTGCACGGTTGTGCAATCTTGAGAGTGGAGGCAGTGAAACTTTTGTACCAATTAAGTTCCATGTAGTGATGGAATACGGTGGTGGCCCGGTTAGCCCGATGTTTGACTCTATCCACGGTGAGAGTGGGAATAGCGCGATCTTAGGGCTTCTTAGGTGACCAGTTGTATTTGATGGTATCTAAACTTCGAGGGAAGTTAGTCAAATGCATGTCGGGTTCTCATGGGGTAGTCCATGGAGCAGTATGTTACGAAAGCATTGTCTTGTGTGACTTCAATTCAAAATTGTTTGCTTGAATTGGCGGCCCAGATACGATCATTGTCCCGAACAAGCGTTGGAGGAGTAGAACAAACTCATCTAATAGCATGCGGATCGTCTAAATTTGTATGAATGGCCTAGGCGCTTGGTTTCCTAGTTCGGCTTCTACGTAATTTCAGTTTGTTCCACGCCAAAATCTTGTTCTTCAGTGTTTTCCATGACTATTGGAGTTCTACTGCATTGCATTCTCTGTTCTCGGCGCAAATGCAATGCGGGAAGTCTTTACGGCTCGGATCACCACAGTGTTGATCAATTCGGTTTCAGTATGCATGTACTCACTAAAACACATGCTGCAATAACACACATTAACCAAACAAGTCACAGTACTTGTAAAAATAACAAAAAATAAAGAAAAATTCAGAATATTATCTATATGCTTACTACTCTATATCAATTTAAGCCTTTCCCCGGCAACGGCGCCAAAAACTTGATAGGCCGAAAACGCGGTGTATAAAATGAATGCCTAAGTGCGCAAGTGCACGCGTAGCCCCAAGTAATATAGTGTACTAGTGTACGAGTATCGATCCACAGGGAAAGATGAATTGACTACAGAGATTCTGCTTTTTAGACAATATCTGAATAAATGATTCTAAGAAGGAATTTAAGTACTAGCGTAACTAAGGCTTGTGGTTTGGTGAATTGATAATGTAGGAGCCTAGGGTTAAATCTCCCCACGTCACGTCGATGGATTATTCTCCCCCCAAAGATATTTGTTATTCCGATTATTTATAACATATCAATGGCGAGGTGATCTTACTTTCTGAGATATCCTCTCTCGAAGTATATTCACTTTATTTCGTGAATAAGTCAGTATATCTCTATCTGGAAACTCGGTGAGTAGCAATGTTCAACCCCGAACCACCTTCGAGTTGAATATCTCTATTACGAATCATTAAAGGCTACTCTGCAGTCCACTGAATACCCTCATCTCTCGAATCCGGATCTTGATTATAAGTATATTAATACTGGCGGATATTATCATATAATTAACATGCGGAGTATAGAGTAGATGTGATAAATTAGCAACAATTGATTAACATGAAGGTTAAAATTCTGACCATTATGCAGCGACGAGGTTTGATCGTAACCACAGAAATAAGTTTAGAACATCATGAAGGAAGAAATAAAATATGCCAATATGAAGAACATCCTCATGTGATCGAAAATAATCAAAATAATAAGGAAAAACCAATACAAAAATCCAGAGATCCTTGAAGTACGTATTCTTGAGTTCTCGATTCCGTATCTCTGTAGCCGTTCTTGATACCCTCTCGAATCCGAGCCCCAGCATTTAATGATGAGATGCGGATTTTTGGTGACGTCGCGGCGATGGAGCGTCGTGACGTGGAGGCGTCATGACGTGGTGACGTCAGCGGCGATGGAGAGCGGTCAGCGGCGATGGCGGGTGACTTCTTGCATGCTCCTCGTTTCTCCCGAATGCTTCGAGGAAGTTGTTCTTTCGCCTCATCGTACGTATTCCCAAAACAAAAGCTAATAAAGAATCTAACACTAAAATTATATAAATAATGCCAAATCCAACATGAAAATGCCTGACGGCGAGTATAATGCGAGTGTTTTAAGCACTCATCACCTTGTCATGACTCTGCCGCAGTAGGCGTGTCGTGGCCCTTATTTGAGCAGTGTCGCGAGCCATGTCCGACCTACGGCCGTGTCGTGGCATGCCATACTCGCCCGAGGGCTGTCTCCGGGCCATGCACATCGAGCCTTGTGTCCTGATACAACTTCTTGTATTGTGACTGGATAGAAAAATGGGAAGCGGCCATTCCGGCTCCTTTACATTTTTTTCATTCATTTTTTCATTGTTCGGCCTATTGGAAAACCCTGAAAAAAAAAAATATTGTTTTTATTTTTATTTTTATTTTTCATTTTCCAGTAGAACCAAAAATATTTATTTCAAATTTTTTATTTTTTATTTTTTCCTAGCCCTACATACTTTGTAAAACCAGAAAAATTTCCTCTACTCTTTTTTTTTTTATTCTTTTTTTCTCTAGTAGCCTCCCAGCTACTCCATAGATCTGATAGCTTGAACAACGCCATCCATACCTTCGATTTTTTTTTTTTTTTTTGTGGGTTAAATTTTAACCCACTTTTCCTTGTCACGAAAATTGGAATAATTTTCTAAATTTCTAAAACCTGACTTGTTCTTGTTCAAAGCTGAATCACGTCAGAATTTTACGGACCACTATGTCGAATTCCTCGCGTCTAGGTTTTATTTTCTGACCCTAGTGTTCGACATCGATCTTTCCTATATCACGATTCACTAAGCATACAATTTCACCACAACCACGTCTGACACACAATTCAATCACACATCACATTTAATTCCTCAAATGCACAAAGGATGCATGATCTAACCCATTTCCTATCAACTCCTAGCTAAACTGTATACCTAACTTACCGATACTAAGCTAAAACTCTAGTATCCAACATCGAGCTATTCGAGCTGGTGCTCTTACATGACCATGGCCTAAGCTGAATCTCAGTCCCAAGTTTCATTTACTAGCTCTGCCCATAGAGGCTCCCAAGGTGTGTCGTTTACCTTGGCTGACCTGACTTTGACACCCCATTTCCCTGGGGGTCCGTTGACAACCCGTCAACCCGCGAAATATTTGTGGATGTCGGGTAACTCGACACCACTCATGAAAATCGGGCAGGGTCTCCTTTGTACGAGGAGCTCTACCAGATACAACCTGTCCCAATCACATGGCAACTGTCCCAAATATTTTACAAAAAGACCACAGGGTCCATATACAGACAAAAAAAATGAATAAAAATAGCCACTTAGGCCCCGAACATGATACTCATCAAAATATATCAACTATATACCAATAGTTCAAGTTAATAAATGCTCTAATTCAAA
The DNA here is from genome assembly GCA_016808115.1 of Tetrastigma voinierianum. NCBI lineage: Eukaryota > Viridiplantae > Streptophyta > Magnoliopsida > Vitales > Vitaceae > Tetrastigma > Tetrastigma voinierianum. Next base: position 765,936 of record JAEQBH010003217.1, on the reverse strand, counting down.
TATATTAATATTTTCAATTTATGCAAGTTATACAAAATGAAAAGGAGAAGCTAAAGCCCTGTCAGGCTTTCTTCAACTATGACCTCTAGTGAGTGATGTCCTCACAGTACCTCCCACATACCTGAAATGATCCCTCGACGGGGTGGCTGATACCCGATAGTGATAATTTCCTAAATGGGTTACTCCCCACCTAAGTGCACATGTCATGGCAAAACAAACACACTCAAGCAATTACATGATCCTACTTGAATGTCTACATGCCCAATCTCATGTCTCGAGTCCTCACTGACTCCCTCACACATGCCTAAGCCAACGCGAGAAAAACATCTCTTTTATTTCTTTCATGCGGAATTGCACTACTTAATTTTCTTAGGATTACAGTTTCAAATGCATTATGCCACTCTCAAACCACACATGCCAATATATCATTTACACATATATTAACAAAATTTACATACATGTCACATATTATTTAATTCACATCAATAACATCAAAATTAGCTCACTTGAGCTAATTACAATTCATTTCCAATGGCTTACACACAATTATATTTTTATATAATTCCACATCATGTTAACACATTTAATTACATGCATTAACATATTAATTCTCACACAACTCCAAACACTTCATGCTAATATATAAAATATGTATATACTAACATAATTAACTCACATAAATCATGTTTTCAAATTACGTGACCAATAACACCAAAATTAGCTCACATGGGTAATTAACTAATCAAATAATTCATTTTAAATCACCCAAAACACAAAAAAATCACACAACAATACGTGAGCAGTGAAACCCTAGAATTAGACCTTTGTTCTGTATATAGGATCTTCTCACTCGGTTCAAATATTTTGAGGCCCTTGAGCCACGACCCAGTCGAGTACCGGAATATCCTAACCATTCACATGAAATATGGCAAAGAATAACACAAGTAGGAGAAGACCCCTACCTCTTGGAGTTGTCGGAACTCCACCAAATCGGTGTCCAATCGTAGCCCTCGCTGCGTAGAACAACTTTACTTCTTGGCCCGAAGCGAATCAACGGTCCGAACGGCGGGAAATTTAGAGAGAAGTAGCTCTCTCTCTCTCTCGTTAAAACTTGAAACAAGCCCTCAACGCCAATTTCCATTTCGTTTCTTCTTCCGAAGAAGAAAACTATACATCTTTTGTCTTATTCTCATTTAACTTTCAACAATTCCCATCTTGTCCTTTTGTCTTGATTTTTGACACATGGCTTAATCTAAGCCATTTATTTCATCTTCTCACTAATCATGCAACATGTGTCACATGGGTACATGTAGTAGGTGACTTTTGTCACATCACATGTCTCTTACAAGCTGTTTTACGATACCCGGTGCCTCGAAAAACGTGAAATTCCGACTATCTCAATTCGAAGAATGTTCGACGTGGTAGCTAGATATCGCGAGATGATTCTAACGGTGAAGTCCGTTTTGTCATTCGAGATCTAGAAAAACTTCGGATTTTTACCGAAATTACCATTTTACCCATTTTCAGAAAATTAGAATTTTCCCGGGTTTTACAGCTTCTATCTAAAGGGGCTGACTTGATAAGAATGACAGTGGCAGACAGAATTACAAAGATGAGAGTATGCAGTATGATACATCAAGAACAAGTTAGGGGGAAAATTTTCTTTTTTGACATCAGTAGAAAAGAAAGGGATGAAGTATAGAGAAAAAGATGCAAAAGTGATTGGAATCACAGGTAATTTTAGCTAAATTCTCACAATTATCCACCCAATATTGACCAGCTTTACAAGCCTAAAGACTGAGTGATCTTGAAGGTTATATTTACTACATTAGTGGAGACTAATATTAGAAACAAGCATATGAGACTTAAAATGATATACGATAAATGTGAGATACTAGGGTTAAGTTAATTTTGCCAAGGAGAAAAGGAAAGAAGACCATCACACACTCACAGATCAGGATGAATTGACTGAATTGTTTACATTTCAGAAATCATTAGTTTGTTTTTGACAATAATTGAAATTTTTTCCTAAGTCTGAATTGAAAACTATATTTGAAACCATGCTGCAACTAACTAGTTTCAATTTAGGGAGCTGATTAAAAAAGGATTGCAGTAGAAAGCAAAAAAATATCCTTAAAACTAAAGCTTAATTGTTTGAGGACAAACAAAATTTTCTTTTCTTTACTTGGGGACAAGCAAAACCTTAAGTTTTAGGGAATTTGATGAGTCTTAAACTCATATATTTTTAATCCATTTTTTTGACTTATTTTTAGTATATTCAGATATGTTTTAATGCAAAATTATGGATTATTCACCAACTTTGTGTTTTATAGGTTTTAATTCAAAAGGGAGAAATTTTCAGCAGGAAAGAAGAGAAAAAGAGCAATTGCAGCAGGTCTATGTCGCGACAAAGTTCTGTGTGTTGCGACAAATGTCCAAGGAAATGGCTAAGGAAATTTGTCACGACAATATTTCTTCTATTGCAACACAAACGACTAAATATAGAAGAGGAGCTACGTCGCGACAAAAGACAGCGTGTCGTGACATAACATAGGAAGAATTTAACAAGTCAGCTGAGATAAAGAAAGATAATGTTGCGATAAGGTTTGTCAACTGGATGTCAACACCAGGAAGAACTTGTCGTGACATAAAAACTCCTGTCGCAACATTGGAAACAAAAGAAAGCATAAATTCTGTCGCGACAAGGTATCTTATGTCGCGACAAGAAATTAAAGAGCAATACAAGAAGAATACTGCGACATATCAATTTATGTTGCGACATAATGAAAAATAGAAGGCAGAATCTATGTCGCGACATAATATTCTTCTATCGTGACACTGATTATTGCAACTTGGAAAATCCTATTGAGACATAAAGAATACGCAGAAGAAAGACCTCTGTCGCGACAAGGCAATCTATGTTGCGACACTGTATGAAGAAGTTATGTCGCGACAAGGTAATGAATGTCGCGACATTGAAAGACAAGATTTCTGGTCCTAACAGAGAAACAAAGTCACAATAAGTGATGCTGACTTAGTGAGCTGACTTGGTTGCAACAAAAGAGTTCGATGTTGCGACATACTTCAAGCTGAAGAGAGAAGTTTTGATGTCGCGATAGGGATATTAAGGTCGCGACACAGAAATAAGCTGAACATAGATAAACAAGGTCAAGACAGACTTTTTTATGTCGCGACAAAGATTCCAACACAAGGAAGAGAGGCCTTGTTGCGACATAAAAACTTAGTCACGACATAAAACATCTACAACACCAATAGACTATGTCGCAACGTCAAAATGAAGCTGCAACAAGAAATTAGGTTAAGTGGAGACAAGACTTTGTCGCGACAGACTTTCCTGGTCGCGACGGGGTATTGACAATACAGCTTTGTGTGGAGCGAGAACCAACGAAATACTATCGCGATATAAAGAAATTGGGTTGCAACCACGATGTAAAGAAAACACTACGAAACAATGTCGCAACACAATTGTCAATGTCGCAACATAACTGTTCCAGTAAACACACATGAGATTGTTGCGACATAGAATGGATAGAACGACAGATCTTGCAAGACAAATTGCTAAAGAGCCAAAAAAAAAGTTTGTCATGATAGAATAAATATGCTGAAGAAACAATTACTATCGCGACCATAGAAACTTTGTTGCGACTGAGTTCAAGAAAGATGCACAGGGAGCAGGTCGTAACAGACTACTGCATGTTTCAACAGAGACCTACAATAAAGAATTAAAACTCTGTCGCAACCACACTTTTAGTTCGCGACAAATAATGCAATCTGGGCCAAAATTTTGGGGATCCACAATGCAGCCTTGAATTTAGGGCCCAAACTTCTAGGGCTCTATAAATAGAAACATTTGAGGAAAGCGAGGCAGTCAGTCGGCGGAAAATCCAGAAGCATCTCGGGAATTGAGGACTCTTTTGTATTTTTTTTTCTTTTTTTTTTCTTTTTTTTTTCTTTTTTTTTTCTTTTTTTTTCTTTTTTTTTCTTTGTAGATTAGATTTGGCGTAGAAATTCAATTTGTTTATTGGACTTGAAACAACGAGTTGTTCAAAAGTTTCAAAGTTGAGCTAAATTGTTGAAAATCAATTCTGATTACTGTTTGAATCTAATGAAGTCTAGATAAAAGCTAGAAATCATTTCTTTCAATTGATTACAATAGCATTGGAAATTTCCTGATCAGTATTTCAGTGTTTACTGTGATTTAGTTTTCGGGAAACACAACTTTCGCTGGGAAAAATCTGATGTTAGATATGGTCTTTCCTGCAAAAATTAGAAAGAGATTTCCTGGATTGAGAGTTTTGAGTTTATTTGAATGGTGTTGTTCATGTAGTAAATTCTTCCCAACATTAGTAACTTATACCCAATAAAGGACAGTTATCCGACTTTGATTTCCAGGAGGCCCTCTGAGTGACACAAAGTTGGAGACTCCTGAGAGCATGGATACGATTACTTGGGGTATGCTAGACTAATATGGAAGAACTAATGAGCTCTGAAAGATTACTTAGATAAATCATAAATTTACTCATGGCTTGAGAATTAATTTAGTGATCTATCAATTTAATCAATTAGAGATCTCTCCTTGGTCTGGAGGAATGATCTTGATCCTGTGTTAGCTTAGAAATAATCAAGGAAAGGGAGAACTCTTTAAAATCTCAAGGATGAGACATCATTCATCTTGTAGAGATCTGGCAATAGCCTTATCTTGGGAAGCAAGAAATCTGCAGTCATAAGAAATGGGTATGAAGTATTGGAAAAGAAAAATACTCATATCTTATAAAGACAATCCAATTACAAGTAATTGGTTAGACACATGTTTCAGAAATGAACATGATTCTCTAATCAGTGAAATATATGGTTAAGGGAGAAATCCAAACTATACTACCTTGCCTCTTTGACAATTTCAGATTCCAATTCATGATAGAATATAATTTAGATTATGTTGCAGGAATTGATAATTTCACAGCAGTGAAATCCCAGTGTCTACTTCCATGCAATAATTTGGTTCAGTTCAGTTTAAGTCTAGGATTTTGAATTTTCCTTTTATTATAGACGTAGAAATTTAGATATTAAAATTCTAGCTTGGTTACTAAAAATTTTATGAAATGGAAGTTCAAATAGTGTAGAACTTGAGTAGTTAGGGTAGTTGAACTTTAAATTCTTTTTTATCTTTGTGGGAACGATATCCGGACTTATAGGTCCACTTTTATTACTTGTACGACCTGTGCACTTGCAGTATGATGACCAAACTTAATCTTCAATAAATTCATTGACAAATCCATTTTTATTATGAGCATACAAGTTCTATTTTGTCTAAACAAGTTTTTGGTGCCTTTACTGGGGATTAGGTAAGAGTCCTTGGGTAAGAGTAGCATAAATTTGATTTCTATACAAAAATTGGTCAACAAGTTTTTGGCACCGTTGCCGAGGATTAGATAATACTTCTTTAGTAACAGTGTCATAAATTTGTATATAAAATTTAGTCAACAAGTTTTTTGGCGCAATTGCCGGGGATTAGATAATACTTCTTTGGTAACAATGTCATAAATTTGTATATAAAATTTGGTCAACAAGTTTTTGGCACCATTGCTGGGGATTAGATAATACTTCTTTGGTAACAATGTCATAAATTTGTATATAAAATTTGGTCAACAAGTTTAGATTATATTTTTGACACTGTTATATAATTGTGCCCAAACCAGGGTGGAAAAAAAGACCCCCTAACTATGGACGCACTGGAAGAAGTGGAGTTGGACGGGCCAGAGAAATTTACCTATGTCAGCTCCCTTATGTCAAATGAAGAAAGTGCACAGTTACGACTCGCGCTGTTACACAACATTGATGTATTAGCCTAGAGACACTCTGATATAGTTGGGATAAGTCCAACGGCACTTCACAAAGCTGAACGCCCTCCCACGCCAAGCCACAAGAAGTAATGGGTGAGGCCGTTCCACTTGGACCGATGTTAGATCATTCAGACGGAAGTAGACAATCTTCTAGCAGTAAGGTTTATAAGGGAGGTAAAGTATCCCGAATGGTTGGCCAATGTGGTGGTGATACCAAAAAAGGGTGGTAAGTGGCACGTATGTGTAGACTACACCGATCTCAATGAAGCATGTCCTGCTGATAGCGCTTCCCATTACCACGAGATAGATCAAATTGTGGATGCAAATAAACAAGTATGGAATTTATCGCTTCTAGACGCCTTCCGTGATACCCATCAGATTCCTATGCACTCGCCTAACGTGGAGAAAACAACCTTCATCACGCCCCACAAATTGTACTGCTACTGTTGAATACATAAAAGGGCAACATTTATATCGGATTTTAATACCCCCAGCTCATGTTTTGCTCTCATTTTGTGTAAGAATAGGTGTCTTTGATCGTTCTCGTGTTTTGTGCCCGTGCGTGCTCTTCGAGCTCTCGTGCACACTTTGTGGGCTCAGGTTCGCAGAACAAATGTAGATCATCATGGTCATCGGGCAGCCGTCGCCGAGAAGCCCGAGTAGTGCTACGGTGAGAGGAGACGAGGCAGGCAAAGTAAAACAGACTACACATAATGGTACCGCATCTACATGCAATACACTATTGGTACCGATATCAATAAATCGGTACTAAGACTTGTGCAAAGAAAGCACTAAGACACTTTTGGTACCGGTACCACGCTTATTGGTACCGGTACCAACATGCAATTTTTGAGGGATTTGAGCAGAATTCCAATCTTGATGCAAGGATACGCTTGTCTTTCGACCACCACTTCGAGATCACTAAGGAGAAGGGTATTTAGCTGAAGAAAGGGTAGAGAAGAGAGGTTTTGATTCTGTGGTTTGGTTTGCGCTAGGAGTGCTTCTCTCATATTTTTGCTAGGGTTCATAGAGTAGAGTAGAGTACTTAGTTTTTCTTCGGATTCTGAATTTTCACTTACGTGTAATCTTTCAGTTGGTTCATATAACTTGGTATTTTCTTACGGGGTTCTGTGCTTTTGATATCCCAATCTTGCAATTGAAGTGTTATTTCTCAAGTTTCATTTATGAGTAGTTTCTTATCAAATATGAATCGATTTTCAGTTTCAATGGAGTTCTAAACTTCCATGATGGGGTTCTAATGGTGGAAACTCACTCCGTCAAGGTAATAACCTCAATTCCTCTTTGTGCTTCAACGGGATTGCATTTATCGCTAAGCACTCTCAAGTAAAATCTTATAAAACCTTAGTTTGGCATCTTCTGACAACGTGTGAACGACTTTCTGGCAGACACGTTATGCTTGATCGCAAATGAAGGCTAAGAATCCAAGCAAATTGTTTGAACAAGTGTTTGCCATCGCTTGACCGTTTCTTCATTTTAAAAGAAATTTTTAATGCAAAATCTTCCATCGAATACCATTCATCATCGGGTTCCTAGATGAGATCAGAATAAGAGGTGGGTATTAATTGAATGACAAAGGAGTGGAAAACCCAAGAACCCTATCATTCACCTTTTTGCTTTAAAATAATTAACTTAATCGGTTACTTAATCAATCAATCACAACCCCCAGATTTTACTTTTAAACGCACATTCTTTGGAGAATAATCCCTAAGGATCACCTAGGAAACCACTCACTGTGGAAATGACCTGTGGACTTCCATAGTAATATAATGCTTGACGACCTTAGTTCCTACGCTTGGGAATAATTTCAGCATACGAAATAGACGAAGCAGCTACAACGTAATGCCATTTAGTCTGAAAAATGCAGGGGTAACTTATCAAAGGATGGTGACCAGGATATTCCGACCCCTGATAGGTAAATCCATGGAGGTGTATATCGATGATATGCTCATAAAATCTAAAGAACGCCCCGACGACACAAGGCATTTACAAGAAACCTTTGAGCTATTGCGAAGACACAACATGAAACTTAACCCTTTGAAATGCGCATTCGGAGTCAACTCGGGCAAATTTATGGGCTTTATGGTAACACAGAGGGGGATAGAGGCTAATCTCATCCAGCTCAAGGCCATAATGGATTCTTAGACCCCCACACTTATAGAAAATGGGTTTAGCAACTTACTGGTCAACTAGCAGCCCTAAGGCGGTTCATATCTCGCTTCACAGATCGTTTGAAGCCATTCTTTGCCACCTTAAAGGGAGCCCAGCAGGTCGGCTGGAATTAAGAATGTGACCAGGCTCTTATAGAAATCAAACAATATCACATAGAACCACCCATTCTTGTTAGCCCTGAAGCCGGGGACACACTCTATATTTACTTGGCAGTCTCCGAAATATTAGTGAGTGCAACATTATTCAAAGAAGATGATAACCAGAAGCAGAGACCCATATTCTTTGTAAGTAAGTCCCTATCCGGCGTGTTTGATATACCCGCCCCGAGTAGGCGAGCACTCAGTAATCCGTAGCTACTAAAACTTTGGTTCTATTTCGCACTTATCATTGTACTCATCAACCTCCTCTATGAGCACTATACATAAGCCCGACCGTCGAGGTGATGGCCTGATGGGCACTGAAATGAGTGAGTTCGGCATTCAATATAAACCCTGCCATGCATGGCAAAAGTGAACAGACTCATTTTAACTGAGTTTCCTCATCAGAAACGAAGTCGCACAACTCCGGGCCGGTGGATCCCGACCGTGGACGGCGCTGCGACACTGAGTCTGACCGTACAGCAAACTAAGCCCCAACCGAGGAAATAATATAACAGGCCATATGTTTGGATTTCGCCGCTTCCAACAACGAGGCCGAGTATGAAGTAATAATAGCCGAGCTCGACCTCGCAACCTCGGGGATCCCGCGAAATCATCATAAGAAGCGAATTTCAATCGCGGCGTGTAAACGACGAATATGAAACAAGAGACAAGCGCATGATCAAGTATGTGAGTCTAGTCAACCTACGGTTGGGAAGCTTTGTAGCTTGGCGGCTGGAGTATGTCCCGAGAAATTCTAACGAAAAGGCAGACGCTTTGGTGGCCGTAGCACGTCCCTACCAATAAAAGAAACAGTGCTCCTACCCGTGTACACTAGCAAGAGTCGTTGATCACTATCAACCGAGTGAATGAAATAGACGAAACGAGTCATTCTTGGATAACTCTAATAGCCCTTTATTTGAGTTTGGGGGAACTGACGGATAACAGAGCTGAAGCCCATAAGATCCAAGTTCAGCAATTTCATTTCTCCCTCACAATCTGGCCGCTATATAAGCAGCTTAGCGGCCCTATCTTAAGTGCCCCACTAATAATAGGACAAGACATTGGTAGAACTCCATAATGGGATATGCAGAAATCATCAAGGCGACAAGACGTTGGCGCATAGAGCTCATACCCAAGGCTACTATTGGCCGACCATGTGTGTGGATGTCGCCGCCTATGTTAGAAGGTGTGACCGTTGCTAGAGATAGGCCCTCGTCTCAAAGCTCCTGACCCAAAATTTAACAAGCATAATAAGCCCCTAGCCCTTCTCTTAGTGGGTATTGACATAGTTGGGCCACTACCTACCGCCCCAGCTTAGAAGAAGCTGTTGTTGGTTGCCACCGACTATTTTAGTAAATGGATAGAAGCTGAAGCCTTCACATCTATCAAAGATAAAGTCGTCGTTCAATTCATATGGAAAAACATTGTGTGCAGATTCAGAATACCCTAATCGATTGTAACCAACAATGGGCCACACCGATACCGGCATACGGTAGAATTTTTTAGCAAGTTGAAGATAAAAACCTATATCACCCCCACTCTGCATCTACAGCAAACGACTGTGACATAAGCATCTAATAAGACTCCCTCCTACGCCTTCTCCAAAAAACGCCTGCATTTGGCCAAAGGAAAGTGGGTAGATGAACTACCAGGAGTTCAATGGGCCTACAGAACAACCAGCCAAAAACCGACGGGGGAATTATCATTCGCCCTTATTGTAAGACCCGAGAAATTCCAATTTCTGGAAAAATGGCAAAATCGTATTTCCCCCGGTTACGAAATCGTAATTCGTTAAAATCGAAATTTATTCTCTAGATCTCGATGATGAAACGATTTCACCGCTGGAATCGGTCAAGAAAATCTAGCTAGCACGCAAATTCGTAGAATTCGGTGACAATAATTTACACATTCAAGGCATCGCTGTCGTGCCGTGAAAACGATTTTCGATGCTACGAAATATAACCGCGTACTCATGTTAAGTAAGTGGCATGGTAGAAAAGCTTATTTGATGAAAATAGGCAGTAGGAATAATCTAGAGATATCAAGAAAGCTATTTGGGAAAAGGGACTAAGATTGGCATTATAGAGATTGATTTAAGTCACTAAGGACAAATTGCTCTGATGTCGTCTCTCCAATATTGAAGAACAAAAAGCGGGAAGGAAGAAAATTCTGGTAGTGGCTATGCTGGTGCGTTTTTAGAGAGAGAGAACTACTCTCTAAATTTCAGAACAAGTCGACCGTCGGAGTCTTAGGACAAGAAGGAAAATTTGCTCTCAGCGGAGAAGGGCGGCGTGGTACACGATTTAGGGTTTCCTGGAAAGCTCCGTGTGAGGTGGGGATTCCTCCACTCTTTGCGTTTATTAAGTTTTAAAGTACTTTACAAATGTTTAAGTCGAAAGAAGAGGCCGTTAGGGGCGATTTGATCGGTCCCACGAAAACATGGGACGGCGAATTATTAGAAATTCTTTTGGAATCCATTGAGCCGTCCATCTTGAGCGCGGTTGGGTGATTAATTGTGGTGTGAAACTCATTGTTGATTGGAATAAGGGCGAGGAAATGGCGTGAGCAGGTTCGCTCGAGTGAGCCAGGTGATTTGTGATTTTGGGAATGGTAGCTTGAGGGTTTCACTATTCCCAGAAGCGATCATTCTCAAAATATGTTTTGTGAAAATATTATTTGGTCCAGTCGATTTAAATTAAATTTGCTCGTGTTTGATTGTGTAGTGAGCTAATAATTTTGATGTATGAAATGAGAATTTGCATGATATGATTGTGTGAATTGATTGTTTTGTAAATATATGCAAGTTTATATATTTACATGTGAATTAGACTGTATTGAAATTGGCATACATGCATTCCATACTGCTTTAGGTTTAGGACTATAGGGTGAGTGCATGAGGTGGTTTCTTAAAGCTGTTCGGAGGGTTGTCCCAAAAAATATTAATTATGAGGAGTAGTCAAATTAAAAATATCAATCGTCGGGCGACCCGATTATTCATCGGAGGAATGATCCCTGAGCAAATAATATATCAATTATCCAATGCAAATCGGGCCCCGATTGATATTCTTCGGATGAATCCTGAACAAATAATATATCAATCGTCCGGAGTAGCCCCGATTGATATATCTGCTGGAGGGTTGTCCTGACGTAATATCAATTTTCATACGAGGCTTAAGCCAGTGTGATAGAAATCGGTGAGGACTTCGGGATCCCCGGAGATTGGTCATGTAGACATTCAAATAAGGATGTGCATTCTTGCTAGTGTGTTCATTCAGAACATTGCCTTTGCACTTGGGTGGTGAGTGGCCCGCTTAGGGCGATTCGCTGCGAGCATTGCTTTCGCTACAGCCGAGGATATTATTTTTTGAGTACGAGGGGGCGTGCGGGGCGGCTCGTCTTAAAGGCAGTTAGAAAGCCAGGTTATTAGCTTTGATATATACATGTATTAGAACTTTTAAGTTTAATGTATGTATTGTATAAAATAAAAACATATTAACTCTTGTAACTGTAGGTATATAGTTGGATTCATAGTTGGCATGTATATTGAGTATTGTTTATGGGCCCAGAAGTGGCCGTTTAAATCATAAGCGTATATTGGTATTTGGGCGAGTTTATGCGGGTTACATGTTTGGGTAAAACTCCGTACAAAGGAGACTACGTAGATTTTACGTGAAAATGTCGGGTCACCTGACATTCACGAGTATTCCGCGGGTTGACGGGTAGTCAACGGACCCCCAGGATTTGGGGCGTCACACTTACATACAGGATGGAGCCTGTCATCCCCACAGAAATCGGGATGCCCACCATTCAGACATAAATTTATAAGGAAACAAATGCCGAAGCCATAACCAAAGACCTAGAACAATAGACAAACTCCGAGAAGCGGCGGCTGTTCAAAGTGTCTTACCAGAAGAGGCTGGCAAACTTACACAATCGAAGTGTAAATCCGGGTACATTCAAAGCCGGGGAGTTAGTCTTAAGAAGGATCTTTGAAAACATGGCCAACCCAATAGACGGGAAGTTCCAGGTCAACTAGGAAGGACCATGCACGGTGGTTTAAGTAGGGACAGTCGGGTCTTATGTGTTGAGCAAACCAAACGGGATTATTGTTCCCAGGATGTGGAACGCCATGCATCTTAAGAAGTATTATCAATAGTGTATTCTTTGAGGAGATTATCATCAATAAAAGATTATCCTTTACACACTTCCTCTGAAACCTACAATTACTTCTTCTTAAAAATCCAGATATGGTTGTTGTCATGCTGGCATTCTAAAAGTCTAGATATGTTTGTTGTTCTACTGGCATTCTAAAAGTCCAAATATGCTTGTTGTCCTACTAGCATCCTAAAAGTCCAGATGTGGTTGTTGTCCTGCTGGTATTCTAAAATCCAGATATGGTTGTTGTCTTGTTGGCATTCTAAAAAGTTCAGACATGGTTGATGTCCTATTGGCACATAAAAAAGTCCAAACATGATTGATGTCCTGCTGACACATAAAAAAAAAAAGTCCAGACATGATTGATGTCCTGCTGGCACATAAAAAAATAAAAAAAGTCCAAACATGGTTGATGTCCTGTTGGCGCATAAAAGAACCCAAACACGATTGTTGCCCTATTGGCACCTAGAGAAAGCCCAGCCATGGTTGTTGGCCTCCTAGCATTTTCAAAATAGAGCCCGGTTTTGTAGCTATAACCATGCGGGGATTTTATCAAACATGACTCATATTACATTTAGCACCATAGTATCTCATTAAAATCGCTAACAAGATTACAGGAATAATATGTGATACGGTGGCAAAACAACGCCCATACAAAAATCTCTAAATAACCAAAACTAGCCAGAGGAAAAGTCATTACTGCTCCTCTACATTGATGCCCTCCGCCGGATCCTTTGTTGTTTGACCCGAATGCCTCCGTAGCCTTGGCCGACGGTTGTTAGATTAGGGCGCAGAATCGCAAAAAACTTTGGAGGAAGTGGGTCGGTAGAGTCAGACATGCCATCCGGAATCCTTGGTTGGTCACCGTGGTGCCATATTTGAACGCATAACATCTGTAGCCATAAGCAAAAATCTGCTCCAGGGCTTCCTGGTAGTCTTCCACCATGGCTTCCTTGTCCTTGTCCGCTTGGGAATGAAGAGCAAACACCTCATCCTTGGATGCCTCGAGATCCAGTAAGAGTGACGGTTTGAGATCCAGTGAGAGTGACATTCGCTCAACCGTCAGACGGGCTACCTCAGTATCCAACCTGGGCCCGTCTTCCTTTGTAGCCACCAAGGAATCTTGAACCTTAGTAAGTCGTCCCTACGCCATTTCCTTAGCCTCGCTTCGTTGCTCTGATTGCTAAGATGAGCCTGTAGCCTCACCTTGGCCTTGTGTCCATTTCTTTCTCCACCCATTCAATCTTCTCCGCACCGGATTTAGCTTCTTGCTTCAAACGTTTCAACATAGATTCTGTTTTGGCCAAAGAAGCGTCCAAGGCTAGATGCTTGGACACGACTGATTGGGCATAAAGTTGTAGTCTCTCGGAGTCATCTAGCCGGGACCAAAATTCCCTATGCTGGTGGGCCATATTCCGAGTGGCCGTCATAGCTTCCAAAGGAGAAGTTAGAACGAAATTATTAAACAGAAGTAGTAGCCAAGTAAAAGAGCACGTACCGGTTCGGCTGATCGGTGAAAATCCTGGATGTGAATGAACATCCCATCCTCGGCCACCAACTAGAAAACCTCCTTATTCATATAGACGGGGAATGGGATGGAATATTGCTCTATGCGGGCCGCCACCGGTACTCAGAAGTAATTAGGACAGAGGTCGTGCATATCATAATAGAATCAAGCAGTTAAAGGGGGCTCTAGTGGTGAATGATCTCCAGGCACCCTCAGACCGGGAAGCCATGCACCGCTGGGGTGGATCCTCTCATAAGGAGGAACGTGTGTGCAACAGGCTTGCGGTGGTGGCCTTCTCCTGTGAATCACGGTGTGCCGGCCTAGGCGGGGGTGAAGTGACTACCACAGGGAGGGGACCTCCCCAATTTCGTCAACATTAGAAGGACCCCCAGTTGGGATCCCCTCCTCTAGAGGTGTGCCAACCACACTAGGGGTGCTTTCCAAAATCGGCTGATCATTGGTGACTCGGTTGGGGAAGTCCACTGGAATTATTGCCTAGTCCTTCTAGGCCTCTTCATCCTAGAACCAGCCTTGGTCTTCCATCGGATATGGGGAATTAGTTCATTCTCTGAGTCTGTGACAACTTTTCGCATCCGTCTTGTGAGCAGGTGAAAGCATAGACATCTCCTTTTCCTCGGTAGACTCACTGGCAAGTATGCCCGTCTAATCCACAAAGTCTTCCAACTTGGCACCAGCTACTTTAGTTTGCCGGGTTTGCTTCCTATCTCGTTCCTTCTTTTCAAGCCGAGGGCGAGGCCCAGACTTTAATTTGGGTGACACAGACCGAATCCACTAAGGCCCTTGTAGGCGGCTCTCAGCAATCTTCTTGAGGGCGACAATTGTTCTAGAAGTGCTGCTGCGGGTTGGACTTGCAAGGTCGAGAGGAACAGTGCTCTCCTTCAATGAGCTTCTTGAGACCTTGGTAGGAACGATGGGGATGATATAAGGAAGGCGAGCAGGCTCTCATAAGTTCCTCATTTGTCCCGGCTGATTTCATGAATGCGCTACGCCTCTTTGCATCTCAATAGTCGGCAGCATGATGTTCTCGGGCTGACCTTCTCTATCGATTATTGTAGGCCTGCTTTGTGCTTACTTGGATAGCATCGGGAAAACATATGTGTGTCAAAGACACGAATCATCTAGCAGAACATGATTTGCAACCGAACTAAGACCAACTTAGGAATGTGAGAGATTGGTTCACATCAAAAGAGAGCCGGACGTCTCGTACCATGGGCCCCGAACCAGGACAACCCCATTTCTCCTTTGTCTTGGGGGAATTGGGGAGCCCGATTACAAATTGTAGTGGAATTGTGAATGAGCATGGGCCAGTAGGCCACGGTCTGACTGACGTATAGATAAAACATATCTCACCCTTGACAAATAATATCACTTGGTAGAAGATTAAGCACCGCCCATAGCCCATTAAAATCCGAAAACATTAGATGAATAGCGTGGGACCCAGTAACGTGTAGGAATTGCTTCACCAAGCGAAATGAGACGAAGTCACCTTTCTGACCTCCCAGAACGAAGAGACGGCGTTATCCTCTGTCTACAATGAGAGCAAGCGGCCGGTCAGATAATTCTAAGCTAATCTTTGTCGGGGACTAAACAGAAAGACCTTAGTTCCTCGATGGACATAGAAGACACAAGGCTGCTCGCAGTAGGGTGACTCCCAGTTGGACCCCTTCCTACGCCCAACCTGACTGGTGGAAGTCTCCTCTTGACCTCTCATCATTCTATAGGTAAACAAAGAATGGGGATCAACTCCACAATCTCTTGGCAAAACAATAAGCAGGACCAACACCCTAGACTAAAGAGCTTCTCGAAAACTATTAGGACGCACGAAGGAACGGGTATGTCCCAAAATGCCGCGTACGATTCTGTCGTCGGAACCTTACAAACGCCTGAAAAATGCTCATTCAAAACAATCCTTACAAACGAATTTGAAAGTAAAAACCCACCAAGAGATTGAAAATGGTATGAAATCTTCAGCGACTACTTCACCAAAATTTTCGGGAGGGTTAGATACGCTCGAAGGATTCTTGGGCAAAGAGTCTTAGGCGAAAAGTTTCTGAATAACGACAAAGAAAATAACATGCACATCCACATATAGAATGGCGTAACAAGCACATAAATGCACAGCGGTCAGCCATAATAGTAGAGGCGTGTGCCTTTTCTCCCATGCACGATATTCATAACCGCGTTTGATGCTTCCGGGACATCAAGCACTGACCTTTTATGGATCTATTGACACGCGAAGCCCTGGCTTTATGGGCCTAGGTTGGCTTTGGATCTTTAGGCCCCAAAATTTTCCTTTCCGATGACCCGAACCCCTTGCCATGCGAGAATATGGTACAAGGAAATTGAAAATACATTCACGACCGATAAAGGCTACCTTAAAGCCATCTAAGAGCGATTCTGCAGCGATTGGCATACCTGAAAAGAATGAAAGATAAGAACGTTCGGTGCACAAGTATGCCGTTAACCGAATCTTATTAAAATGAGCCAATAGGCATCAGTGGACACTGAGAAACATAAATGTCGGGCAACCATGTACTGGTACGATGTGAAGAAAACAAGAAGAAGAGGAAAAATCTAAGAAAAAGAGTCTGGCTTGCTTTGGCAAAGGCTCTCTTTCTCTCAGCCATACACGAAGAAGAAAGTGGAAGAAAAAGAAGAATCTGAAATGCTTTGCTTGAAGGCTCTCCTTTTCCTAGCCATACACCTTGATTGCTGCACCTCGGTGTCGCGAGGTGAAACACTAGCCCGACATAGAACTGAATGAAGGGTAGTAAGCATAATCATACTTGTAATCCGTGACCTCGACGATCTCATAGGCTTAAAAGAGCTCTAAAAGGTGATATTAGCATGTAGTTGGGTCTCCCATCTAGGACACCCTAATGGAATTGAGGCAGATAATAAGTCTTCAAACACATAATATCCATTAATGACAAATAGTTGTGGAGACTTCTGAAAGCCTCCCTCCATAACTTCTCCATCTTCGTCGACCTATGGACACAGGCGGGGGAAGAAATCACAATAGTAAAGAGAGGTTTTGTATGATAGAAGAGGAATCCATTGGCAACTTCATAAACTTCGGAGGTTCAACCCCATATATATAGAGGTAGAACCTTAGAAGACATATTGAATGCACCATTGGGACATCACATGTCACTGACGCATTAAAGCGCATATGCGCATTATCCAATCTCTGATTCTCCACTTGGGGTCCTGAAACACAGTATTTTTCCCAGACTAGAAGAGCATAATCTAGTGGAAGAAAAAGGGGGTATTGTAGTGCGAGGCCTTTGACCCCGGGCCTTCTATTTGATAAGCCAAGCGCCCCCCATAGGTCCATCGCGACCCACCTCGTGACGACTGGCGGCCCACTATATTAAACCACCACGAGAACCGGCGGGCGGTGGGTCCTGGGCCCAGTCTGGGATCACAGTCCCAAATTTGGCCATCCTACTGCATATGGAAAGGGTGTTATGGATGACTATATTAGGGAAGAAATCACCCGCAGGATATTTATCCACGGGTCTCCCAATGTCCAAATCTCATACGCCTCAAAAATGTTAATCCTCGATAAGAAATAATTAGTCCTTGATAAGGAAAGAAATATCTTATCACTAAAATTACAAGATTATCTTTCCTATTATCAAGGAGAAATTCGAGTATAAAGGGAAGGCTTCCCACGTGGGAAAGGTATGCAACCCTAACTATCAAACTTCCTTATTCTTCTTCTCCATCCTTTTGCTGACTTAAGCATCGAAGAGGCGAGTGACACACCTCCGTCGGACCCTATTTTTTGTAGGTTTATATCTTGCCGCTAATGCCCCGGAGGTCAGACGAACCAGGTATCGATAGAAAGTGCACCAAACTTTGATACATGGTCAACCATGGTCTCATCGATCTCATTAATGGGAGGCAATATAGGGAATGATAAAGGGTGGGAAGATAAAGTGATATCTACTAGAAGTTGACTCTAGAGACACCGGAGATGGTAAAGATGTGTAAGTATGTGGGTGTATGGAAGGTGATGTGTTAGTCTGTGGGGGTATAAAAGTATTGGGTGATGGGTAATTATGGAGTATGGAGTATCGGATGATGATGTGTAAGTATAGGGGGGGGTATGGAAGCATCGGTGCAAATGTCTCGGGTGGGTGATAATGGTAAGCGATTGGCTCAGGTGTCGGTGTACCACTTGACCTCCCTCACCATCTGATAACTGACCTCGACCACCATCTCGACCACGACCTTGCCCTCGCTGATCAACTCTCCTTCTCCCTCTACCTTGAATGGGTTACATCTGGCCTGAAGTGGATGACACAGGTCTAATGGATTGGTCTTTGTGTGTTATTGATTACGCTGCGTGCCTGCGATCGTGTCGGCAATGCGTGCTCACTCTACGTCTGGTGGAACAGTCTAGCAATATGATGTAAGTCATTACACCAATCTGTGGTAGCCGCAGCGATCGACTAGCTATGTCAACCAAGGTGAGATCTAAAATATGACCAAACAATTATAAATACACCAATCTGTTGATTCAAATTTGAAAAACAGCATAAACACAAGACTGCAACTTACGAAATGCGAGGTAGTACTATTTGTAGTATGATACTTCCTTGTCATCCATATGGAGTGGTGGTCTCATAAAACATCGTGTATCCTGACAATACCACTACATATCACGGATCATGGAAGTCCATGGCCACCCTCGTAGGAATGCGGTGATGATCTGTCTACTCGCGTATCCCGTGAAGCGTGCTCCGGCGTAATCTGTCATCCCCAATCTCTCCGTGCCATCCATGTGCATCCACTCTATGTAGCTCTTATCATAAAATTAAGATGGAGGTATCTCCCTGAGTGGCCCAGCCCCCAGCGGCTTAAAGGCACCGCTCTGCCGCGATCACCTCAACAGTCTGAAACATATAGCGGTGAGCATGGTTCACGGATCTCTTGATTAGCTAGCGGATATCACGTGGTTGGTGATAACTCTCCGATGTATGGTTACCATAAGACCTACACATTTACATTTTACATCAATAATGTTGATGTGAATTTGAATCAAATTACTATAAAACGATCTACATTTACATATACCATTACTTGATCAAGAGTCTGTGCATCTAACTAATCTCGGTATAAGAGGAGTACACCAGATGGGTTATGCACCCATGTCAAAGGTACTATCCACCTACACTTCAATGGAAGAGCTGGCTTTGGCTCAGCCGCAGCCTCAGCTACATCTCCATCGATGACATTGGCATTGTCATCATGTAAGGCATGAGATCTTTGGATCTGGTCTTCAACGTTACGGTGAAATCTCTCCCGAAGACAGTGAATAAAAATAAACATAAAATTAACCAAACTAATGATGTGTTGTGTAATCAAAATAAAGTTATGGATACATGTAGCAGTCCTTAGCCTGCGGCTATCTGGGTGTGTGAAATTGACAAACCGCGCAACTCTCAGTATAACTATGCTATCTTGCACTACCTAACTATGGCCGTGGTGCACCGTGTCAAATCCGTAGCGATTAGGAGAAAGCCTGAAATGGACATGCCTTTCTCTTCTTGTTTGAAAACAAGAAGGATCTAATCAATGCTAAGATGAAATCACGCGCACTCAGCACCTTTGAACCCGGGCTGCTTACGGCCCTTGGGGCTTCCAATTGAGCTTTGCATAACAAATGATCGTTTAAACATTTAATTATTTTATTTAGATTGTAATGGAGCATGTGATTATAAGGGTCGCTAGAGCCATTGAACATAGAAAAGGTTGGCATGGCCAGACCTCGTGGTGGCAGTAATCGGATGTGTTGCCACAAGGGAGAAGAAAGGCATGTCGATTAGGGACTTGAATCGGCTATGCTATGGCTTGGGTATATAGGCGGAATACATCACGAAGGCGCGATATCTTTGGAAGCATGGTGCTTACCATGCCATGTGTAATCTGAAGTCCTATTCCAGACACTCGCAGCTTGGATGGTTTTGTCTTAGGCCTATTTCTTTTCTCACCCAGAGGAATGTGCCACCATCGGCATTGCTAAATGTTGTGCGATGTAAGCATCTAAAGGCGACCACAACTGCTTTTGATGAGGAGAGGCCCTAGTGATGCCTAAGGATAACTGATCGGCCGCCCAGGGTATCTATGTTGTTAAGGACGATGGGCCCTTTTCCTTTATTGCGGGGCGATTGGGTCTTTGCTTGATTCTTTATCTAGCACGTCTTTGTAAAGATAGTGCATTTTTTCAATCACGGGATATAAGCGGTTGTTTCCGCGCGGATGTTGTTGCGATCCCTGCGATTCCTAAATCGTCTTGCTTCTGTTTCTTCTCCATTGTCTTGGCGCGAAAGTGATCTTGACGGCCCAGATCACCGGGTTGCTAGTCATTTGCACCTGTGTGGGGCAGGTGGAATGCCAGGTATGAGCCATCGAAGTTCTTGTGGAAGACTCTTGGATGGTGTTATCAGACGAGCCCTAGCACGTCGTCCTTGAGACTTTTTATTCGATTCCCTGGCTTGGCGTAATTGTTTGTTACCTAGATAAATCCGACCTTTGGGGCATTAAGCGGGCGATGTAAACTGCAAAACACAAAGGGTGCGGTGTCGCAACCTCTTCGATAATTAAGTCCGGCCAAAAGGGTGGAAAATGAGGGAAGGGTGGCAGTTGGAGTTTCATACCTTTCCCTCGAGGGAAGTGTCTCTGTTTTATATCCTTGATTTTAGGAAAGATAATCTCGTGATTTTTGTGATAAAATCTCTCTTTCCTTAACAAGGATTAATTCTTCCTTATCGAGGATTAATGTTTTTGAGACGTATGAGATTTGGACACTAGGAGATCCGTGGATAAATATCCTGCGAGCAATTTCCTCCCTAATATAGGTACCCATAATTCCCTTTCTATAAGCGGTAGGATGACCGGCTATGGGACTCGGGATCCCAGACAGGTTCTATGATTCTACCGTCTGGTTGGTTCCCCGTGTAGTTTTAAGATAGTGAGTCGTCTTGGGCCGCTTCACAAGGTGGGCCAGGTAGTGGGCCTGTACTAGTGATGGCCCTGTTGAGTAGTGGGTTTGAGCCAAAAGGCCATGGTACTCACAAGGATTTCCTATAAATTTATCCCACCCTCTTTTCCATTTCAATGAGGCTCAATAGCTTATAAATCATATTCATTTTAAATAGAACTTAAGATTTAAAAACAAATGCCAATAATCTTCACTAAAAAAAATGTCAATAAGACTTAGTTCAAATGATTAAGAGCCAATGCGGGTGTAGGAAAGGGAATGATCCAAGGTTCAAGTCTCAATAGAAACGAATTTGTAAGAAACGGATTACTATGTTACAATGAAAAGTGAAGATATGTGAAGATACGTATTTCCAAAAGATGTCCCACAAGTTTAAATTATTTTTTGGCGCAAAAATAGAAATAACTATAAAAAAAATGCCAATACTCTTCAATAAAAAAAAAAACCAATAAAACCTAGTTCAAGTGGTTAAGAACGAGAAGCGGTATGGGAAAGTGATGAAGGATCAAGGTTCGTCTTATCATTGATGGAAAGTGAAGATATGTGGATATGTGTGTATTTTTAATACATATCTTCTAAGTTAAATATTTTTTGGTACAAAAAATAGGAAATAACTATAAATAAATTTCATATGATTGGGATAGAAGATCTTAAATATTTCCCTAAATCAATAATACTTTCTTTGAATTAGAATTAATTTATAATTTTGTATGATAACTTTAAGTATCCGTCTTACATTAGTATTGGATGAACATACTCAACTCTCTTTCTGAATCTTAACAAGGCAACTTAGTTGGTTGAGCTCGTACTACTTGGCACTAATGAGTCGTTTTAAGAACAAAACTAATTGAATAATAATAGCAGTTTTAATAAAGCAGCCTGAAATAATGTTATATGTTTGAATAATTGTTCTCAAAAAATTCTGATTCACTAAGTTCTAAAAATAGGTATCAAACAAGTTCTTAGCTTCCATATGTTTGGTTTCTTAAGAAAATAAAAATTTAATCACCACATTATCAACAAAAGACACCAACAAAAGACTATCACCATAGATTTTAATAGGAACCAAATCTAAAGATTTATCACCATATTATCAACAAAACATACCAAATAAAGCTAGAATGTAAAGTTTTCAATAAAAAAAGCGATCCCGATGGGAGGGTTACTTGTTATGTGTCTGATAGAGTCTTTAGGAAGATATGGAACACAAACGCGAGCCTAATCAGTGTAGGGAAAGCAAGCCCTAATGTCATCGTAGGAAGAAAGAAGATGAAATGAAGAATTGAGAAGGGAAAAGAAGAAGGGTTTCTTTTCCGAATTTAATCGATGAAGTCGTTGTCTAAACAACTTTTGATTAATGATAAAATCGTTGTTGAAGGCATTTGCTTTTGAATCAGAATTTGCTTAAAAAAGTCCTTTAATTAGGACTCTGGCTTTAACAAAGATGTCGCTATGTGGTGAGACAAACTAAATTGGATAATAGTTTTAAATATATATAATTTTTTAATTTTTAAAAAAATATTATTTACATCCAAAACTATGTTTTTCTTTTTGTTTTTTAATAAAATAAAATAGCTTATTAAATATCATTTCATTTCTTATTTAGAATTTGACGTAAACACGAAAGATCGTATGATTTTATAAGTGGGTTCAATGTAATTTGATCTAAATTAAATTTAATTATTCAAAGAGTTTAATTTGAAATAAGTAGGTTTAAGATTGTAATGACGCACACATCCCAATTTTGCTTTTATATGGAAGTTCCACCCTAATGAAAAGCCTTCAATAACCCTTATGAAGTTTCAAGTCTTTCATATATATATATATATATATATATATATATATATATATATATCTAAGCTTTTTATTTTCTAGAGTAGGACACTATATTTAATAATCAGATCAATTTAAGTTCATCAAATTCTATTATTAATTATGATTTATACCCATTTTATTATTAATTATGATTTATAAAAAATTGTAAAATATTTACGTTTTATTTATTATTATTATTGGTTAAAATTTCAGAAAATACTTTTTATATATATATATATATATATATATATATATATATATATATATATATATATATATATATATATATATATTTTAATACACTTGAATAAATTATCCCTATTATAACTCGAATCCACCATGCCCATTTAAAATAGGGAAATACTCTGTCACTTAAGCAAGACATTCTCTAAAAATTCCCACAGCTCATGCGTTTCAAAAATTAAAATTGAGTTTAAATGATTTATTAAGGCAAAAATTAATAAACAGATTAAAGAAATAAATAAATTGGTCCAAATCCTGTATGGATATGGGGATTTCCACGTCATCAGTTATTCTCATATAAAAATAAAGTCACCTATAAATGGGCAAAATTCAGGCACTACTACCACTTGTCTTCTTCGTTCGCTTCCTGAAACTTCTCACTGCCACAACCATGAGGTTTCTGAAGCTCCGCACTTTCCAAATCCCGGCGACGACGTCGTTTCGATGCAGATTTATCGTCACCACTTGCAGAGCCGTCGTCTTGCCCCGTTTCGGCGGCCCCGACGTGCTGGAACTTCGACCCGATGTCCCTGTTCCGGATCTCAAGCCCACTGAGGTTCTCGTCAGAACTCGCGCTGTATCCATTAATCCGCTCGATACTAGAGTGAGTTGTAATGTTCTCTTTGGTTTTTTTTTTTTTTTTTTTACTTGTTTTATTTGCTTTTTGGATGCCTTTGGTTGTCGAGAAAATGTGGGAAAATGAAATGCGGGAGTTGGGGTTTTGAGTCGGTTGAATTGAATTTTATATTTTTTAGGAAAATTAAATGGTGGTTCGGTGCCCAAGTTTTTGGCTCCGGAGAGATGAATTAATAGGAGGGTCGTCCTTGTCGGTCTAATTGTTCTTATTTCATTTTCTGTTTACCAAAATATGGGAAAGGGAAAGGAAAAAAAAGGCTGAGTTGAATTGATTATTACGTCTTTTTGCATTTAAATGGTGACTATTGTCTGTTTTTCTTTGTTGTGTTTCCATTTGGGGTTTGAAGTAAATTTAACCAAAACAAAAAACAAAAAAAAACAAAAACAAAAACAAAGTCTGGAATGCTTGAAAATGAATCATAATGTGAAAGTTTTCCTGAAATGCACAAAGGATCTGTGGAAGAAACAGGAATTGTTCAAGCTTGTTGAAGAGTTATTTGAGTATTGCCTGGAAACTTTGCATTCCTTCACTGCTTTAGAAATACTGGAGTGAGCTTGTGACAATCAGCTTTGATTCTGGAATTGCATAAGTAGATCCTACATACGAGTTATATGCAAGATGTCCTTAGAATTCTCTAGATTTCTCTACATATTTCTCTTGCCTTCCAAGCTTGTGTAAAATGTGTGGGTTTCTAAAGCCTTCTGTAGAATCTTCCACTCTCCTCTACTAGTAGTTGTCTCTAGGTGGTTCTAAAATCTTCTTGCTCTATTTATGTAAGCTCAAGGATTTGAGCAGGTTGTTACCTTTCAAGTTTTAAATAGCCATAAAGCGCGAAAGGATTCATCAACGTACAGTAATTGCTTCTCATGTGCCCCGTTGAAAATTTACATTTCATCAACTAAAGGAAGATGAAAACTTTCTACCCCTTCGTCTGCTGGACACTCCACTTTCAACCTTTTAATAAGGCCTCTTTGTATTGCATTTTGAAGGAAACTGCTCATAACCCTATGGGAGTACCATTAACAGACATAGAACAAAATCCATTCTATTTCAGCCATTTCTGTCCAAAATCCAAATGTCTAACATCGAATGCAAAAATTCCCAATTGATGTGGCCAAATGCCTTATCGATATCCAACATGCAAACTATTCAAGGTCTCAAAATGTGCATCTCAACTCTATGCTCTTGTAGATAGCAATGCGTCATCCATGGCAAAGGCAAGTAGAGATTTTGAAATCACCTTGCCAATTACTGCCCTGAGTCTATTAGCCAAAACCCTTTGCAATAAGCTTGTCTGAACCATCTAACAAACTGGTGGGCCTAAAATCCATTCCATCTTCTGCCCCTTCCTTCAGGATCAACACCAGAAATGATACATTCAAACACCTTTGTCCCAATAACAATGGTACTATTGCTTCAAAAAAGCCAATGTGAATACATCAAAACTTGGAGCTTTATCCCCACCCATTTTGTCAAGTGCCAACCAGCCCTCCTCCTCACTCCTCACTAATGAGTCTCTCCAATCCCCCCAGTCTTCCTTCTCAACTTCTTGAGGATTCTTCTTTCAGTACTGAGATGATGAAGCCCTTCAAAAGAAAATGTGATGAAAATCTTGAATAGCCCCTAGTCAGCTCAGTCTCTTCAGCAAACCAAGAGCCTTCAACCCTCAGCTTTCCTATGAAGTTAAACCCATAATGAACTCTGGCCAACTTTGAAAAAATATGGTGTTTCCAATGTTTTGCTTTGATTAAACTCTTCATTTATTTTCTTTATGATCTGCTTAAACTCTTCATTCACGTATTCTTGCCTTATGCATTAGAATCATAGTTTTATTGAGCATCCACATTTTGTTATTTCAGATGCGATCAGGCTATGGTCGTTCCATATTTGAACCTCTTTTGCCACTCATATTGGGTCGTGATGTTAGTGGTGAAGTTGCAGCCACTGGAGCTTCAGTCCGGTCATTATCTGTTGGACAAGAGGTCTTTGGTGCACTGCATCCCACTGCTGTAAGGGGTACTTATGCTGACTATGCAATTCTTAAAGAAGATGAACTTACTTTAAAGCCCGTATCAATTTCCCATGTGGTATGTACATATTTCTTGGAGTATATTGTGATTTTTTGCACTCTACTCATTGCAATCTTTCATTCCCCCATTTTTTTGGTTGGACATTGTTTCTTAGTTCACTTAATCATATTCAGCCTATGAGTGGATAGCTTTTAGAAGATGTTGCATCTCCCCCACAAAAATTTTCATAATAAACTACTATCAATCAGTTTTCCCCTTTGATAATTTTGATTTTATGTCCTTTGAGTTACTTAAAGAGATATTTATATATATATATATATATATATATATATATATATATATATATATATATATATATATTTACTAGTGCACATAATTAAAAAAAAATTGTCTGATAATGTAGGAAGCAAGTGCGATTCCTTTTGCTGCACTGACTGCATGGCGTGCTCTAAAGAGTACAGCTAGAATAGCTGAGGGGTATGTGTATTGTTGAAAATTTAATTTTCTGCTTGTTATGAAAATTGACTTCTTGTGGACAAGCTCTCCTAATGTGGTCTGTTGTTGCTTTTCAAATAAAAGTTGTATTAATGAGAATGTTGTTCCACATGGTTGGCTGTCCTATTTTCGTCATGTTTCGTTGTAGCATTTTGTACATAACCATTCATCGTATTTGAATGCTATGGGCAACATTGTAACTTTGTTTCCAATTTTAATTATGGTGAACATCCTAATGGTAAGAAGTATTCCAATTTTGATACTACACTGGACAGAGAGAAGTTATACGAATTGACTGGTGAATTGCCTTATGATCCTTCTTTTTGCCCATTCTACGTGATGTATGCTTGAATTCGATGGTTCATACACTATGTTTTATTTTTACTTATAAAAAAAAATACACTATGTTTGTTTGGAACATGGAATCTGATGAAAATTATCTAGTTGTATTTTTCATACAAGAATGGAAGGAAAACATTGCCTTTGCTAGAGATTAACAACAAAAATTTAAATGTTGTTTGGCTGTCCATAGTAGTTAGAATTAGCTTTGTTGACTGTTCAATATAATCTTATGTCTTCTAATTTCCTCCCATTCATTTTTCTCTAACTCTTCTTTTTCACTGAATTGTACATGGTTTTTTCTGTGCTACTTCTTTTTTCTCTGATTTTTGGTGATTATGCTAGTCAATATGAAGATTTTCTTTCTTTAATTTGGAGTTAGCATTCACCACTTAACAAAGAGTGCAATTTGCAGAATCTAAGTAGTAGTAATGATAGCAATTCATATTACAGCTGCAAGAATTTCTTCTATTGTGTTTGCATTATTTATGTGGTTTCTCCATCTCATCTTCAAAATAATTGGATTGTGCATTAATTTTGTGTTAACAGATGAAAAACTTTTGAAATCCATGTTTAAACATATGGTAACTTTGGTCTGAATTTTGATGTTTATTTTGAAATAGCGCTATGAATCTCATTTTTGCAGACAAAGGATACTAGTTGTGGGTGGAGGAGGAGCAGTAGGCTTTTCTGCAATTCAGCTATGTGTAGCTGCAGGGTGCCATGTTTCTACTACTTGCGGAAGTCAGACCTTGGAACGTGTATTGGCTGCTGGTGCTGAGCAGGCCGTTGACTATACTTCTGAGGTGATGATGATCTCATCTGAATTGTTCACATTGCCCTCTGTTTTAATTTGCATAGCTTTCCCTGATAATTCCACTTAGCTCTTCTAGGCAAGAACCGAGAACAGCGTTGCTTCTCTTTGCTGAGTTGACATGTTTTCCAATTCACAGGACATCGAATCAGTACTAAAAGGGAACTTTGATGCTGTTTTGGATACAATTGGTGCTTTAGAGACGGAGAGAGTAGGAATTAATCTTTTGAAACGAGGTGGATACTATATGACTTTGCAGGTAGGAAACTCTAGCATGTAGTTAAAAGGGTCTTAAGTGGATTTTAAGATGATTACCCTGCAATTTTTTCTTATAAGTATTTACGACTTTCCCTCTTTTTCTGCTTTAGGGAGAGGCAGCATCTCTGTGTGATAGGTATGGACTAACTGTTGGGCTTCCAGCCGCTTCGGCCATGTTACTGAAGAAACAACTGCAATACCGGTTTTCCCATGGAATAGGTATGGTGCTTTAAACTATTTCATCATACTTTGGATCAATTAGAAGACAAATATAATGATGTTTTTCTTAACCTAAATTTATTTATTTATTTTTAGGTTCTCCTCTTGATCTCATTGTAGCTCTGAATTGCTGATGTACTAAGTATTAGTGAAGTAGTGGTCTTAGAGCAACTCCAACCATGCTCCATTTTCATCTCCAAATTTGGAGATGTGAATAGTAAAATACTATTCACCACTTTTTTTTATTTATATAATAAAAAAAAGTGAAAAAGTAAACTACAAAGTACTATTCTCCGGTTTATTTTTTATAATATTTGGAAATGTGAATAGTTATTTGAAGATGAATTTAGAAATTATGGTTGGAGTTGTAAGTGAAAAAAGGGGGTCTCATCATTTCAAAATATAGAGAAGATGCCACTTTAGAGATAAAAACGGAGATTTGTGGTTGGAAATGTTCTTAGATACCTTACTCCATGTGCTAATATCTCTAATATCTAGGACTAAGAAGGTAGTTAAGATGGGTTCAAATTAATATCCATTGATTTGAATGAAAATGTTAAATTATGTTAGCAGTATCGCTCACTTAGCTGATGTCTGGGTTCTTTCGGTTTGATGGCTTAGAGTATTCATGGACATACATGAGGGCCGACGCTGAAGGTTTATACGAGATCAGCAAGCTATCTGAAGCTGGGAAGCTTCAAATACCTGTGGAGAAAACATTCCCCATAACAGAGGTGAGGGAAGCTCATGAGGTGAAGGACAAGCGACAGATTCCGGGTAAGGTAGTTCTGGAACTTGATTGAATATGGGAACTCTTTGACTGCAAATTGATGCAATCATTGACGGAAATCATCAGCAATCAATCTGAAAGGAGGCATCCTTTGAAGTTCTCCCAACTGTTGGAAAGGGAGGAGATTCATATGTTGGTTCTTTTACACAATAAACACAACTAATTTGTACAGGAAAAAGTACAGTTGTTTTTTTGGGGGACGGAAGCCTTTAATAATCAATTTTTACACTTGAGTCTTTGATTTTGAACTTCTGTGGATCAATCTCAACCCCACATCAACCTCAAAAACTCTTGATTTTAGTTGAAAATCTGAATTCAGTAGGCTTTGCAGGCAAATTTGTTTGTAATTATAAGGTATTTTTTGCAGTTTTGGCTACCTTCATTTCGTTGGCAAATGGAGGATGATGCTCCTTGACAGGGGCATTTGACCCAACTGCTGGCAAAGCAAGTTAAGCAACATTCAAGTGAGATTATTAGGTCGCCCTTTTACCCCCATACTAATTATATAACAGAAAAAATAATAATTAAAAGAATCAATTGCTTTCTTAAAATAAAAAAAAATTAAAATAACAAGGTATTTTAAAAATAATAATAATAATTTATTTTGTTTATTAATTAATTATACAAATAGCCATTGAGGATTGGCTCAATGGTTAAGATAGGGACATTTGTTCTATAAAAATCAGAATTTGTTGTTAGTTAGAATTGAATATAAATACAATTATCAAAAATGGCCTTAAACTCATACTAAAGGACACAAAGAATGCCTACTCTAGACAAAAAAAAAAAAAATTGTAGGGATAAGATCATGTTTTGTTTCATCATAGAAAATAAAAAATCAAATAAAATATAATTAAAATTTCTTAAAATTTTACATATTTTAGTCCTTATATAATATAAAGTAACAAGTAAAATGAGTTTGAATACACCTATAAAATTAATTTATTTATTAAGTTTAAAACCAAAAGGGAGCCAAAGAATAATGTGACAGTAGGTAAGGAAAACCACAAGAATAACCAGCAGGCGCTGCAACCGAAGAATATGAACACCGTTTCAATTGGTTGCATGAAGCCTCTTCATTCAATGAAATATGGTGAATCAATCGAGCTTTGAGCTTTCTCACCATATTCTTCGAGCCTTAGCTTGGGTCAATTCTTTCACTTGATTATCAAATAAAATATAAAGGATAAGAATAAAGGGTCTGTTAATGTTTCATTCCTATTTTTGAAAGTTATTCTTAAGAACAATTTTAAAAAACACAAAGATGGTGCCCCCTAGAAACTGCTCTTATCATTTAAATTTAGTGTTTTCTTTCTTCTTCTTATTTCTCAAAAAAAAAAAAAAAAAAAACAATTTTCAAAAACCGTAAACAAACAAACAAACATAAGATTACATCTCCATTTTCCTTTTGTTTTTTCTCCATAGGATTTGGTGCAAGGACGTACGAGTCTATACTGACTAAACCAAGCGGTTTTTGGTTATTTGATTGTGGCTTAAGCCCAGGCCACGATGCTTCAAACAGTAATTGACTTTCATCAGCCATGGCCCCCATGGCTACAATAATAGTACAATGCAAAATACATATACATATAGTATCTCCTGATTGATAAGTAAGCATATTTAGATACTGGGAAAAGACATGCATCTAGGATAAACCAGATAATTATTTCCTAGATAAACACAATTTAAGATCAAATATATATATTTACCGATAAAATAGCAAACCATATTATCATTTCATAAAGGTTTCTGTGCATCACAGGACGGGCCAAGGCAGGTAGGCAGGCAGGCAGGAGCTTAACACATCCCAATAAATAAATAGATAGCAAAACATCCTTTTAGTTTCACTACTGAAAAGTAAATGACCTCAAATATCATGATAAACTTATGGGTTGTAACCAAAAAAATGGTAAGCAAATGGTAGCACCGCCCAAATTCTAAGACAAGCCAATCTGGCTGGGGGGCGGGGGACATAAACAGGAAATTTTTTTGACCTACGATATCAAGCCAAAAAAAAAAATTGAATTTTCTATTTTTAATACGAAAACAGCGGCACATGATTATATCACTAAAAGTACATATCCCCTAGTTATTAAATCTCTTCAAAAGAACCCAACAAATTGTTGTTTGCAGATATCTCGAGCATTCAGCTTTCGTCAACTCAACATTCACATTGAAGGGGAACCACCCCCCGCAGCTGAATTCAGATTATTCAAATGGCCCAGAACAAGACATTTGATCAATTTACCTGAGTTGTGTTCTCAACCAGTGTGTGCCAATGATTTAACACCTTGCTACCTGCTGCAATTAAAAGGAAAAGAAAAGTGTAAGATTGGCCAAATATCTAAGGCAAAGAGAAAGGATCCACAAAATTCTTTTCATAATCAGCTAAAACCCAGATTAATGCTTAATTGTGCTAAATTTAAAATTAATAAATAAATTAATAAATAAAGGAAAGCAATAAAGAAAAGAAAAGAAAAGGAAGAGAATACACGAGAAAGGTCCTTGTTAAAGGCATGATATTCATATTAAACCGAATCCTACAAGTTTGAGTTTTTAGGAGTGTTGGTTGTTTAACAGTCCTCCTTTATGTAGGATTCCTCAGCACATTCTTTTCTTAATTCCAATCTTCTCATCTTCTTCCTCAAATTTTCGTTTTCTAATCACATCTCCAGTCTTAAACTTCAAGACTCACACTCCAACATCCCTTTTCAGAGGTTGCATAGACTAAGGTGACGTTTATTTTTTGGCTTTTTGCTGAAAGCTAAATAGCTTTTAGCATTCAGCTTGTTTGTTTTTTAACTTTTTCATGACTTATTACTAAAATTTCTAAAAAAAAATTATGAATAGAAAAGTCAAAATATTTGGCCTTTTCTATTCAGAAAAAGTCATCTTCCAAAACAAAAAACATAACCCTTTCCAACAAGAAACACTACCCAATGTTAAAAAACAAACAACTTAATACGATTAAGTACTATTTAGCATTAAGCTGAAAAAAAGTTCTATTCAGCATATTAAGTAAAAAAAACAAACGCTACCTAAGTGTGTCATATTGGCTAATAAAGCTCACAATTAATAGGCTGCCTATTCAATGGGACAGTTAGCATGTGCTCTGCGGGGAAGAGTTTTGATAAGTTGGTCAGTGGGAAAGAGTTCTTACATGAAAATACTTGAATAAGACAGCTCATGTGATTTTCCAGACATTTTAAATGTTTCAAGAGGCATAACAGGGTTATCTTTCATATTTTTTTGGGAGAGAGATTAAAGGAAGACCTGAAATAGGCCCTCCCTTGAAAAAGCAAAAAACTTCTACAAGAAATCAAAATCAAAGCTGAACGGGTAGTTTGAGATGCCTCTAGCATATCATTACTGTCTGAACTCCCAAAAAATTTTATTTTTTATTTTTTTGGTGAAAAAAGCCTACAAATAAGGAAACTTACACATGCAATTAAAAAATAAACCACCATAATCTTCAAAACCGAATTTTATAACATCCCTAAGAAAATCTGAGCACCAATAGGATAAGTATTATAGATACCTTTCTTAGCCAAAGAATCCACGGTTCAATTTGCTTCTCTATAAATATGACAACAATTATAAATATTTAGATCTTGAGAAAGTCTCAAAATATCTTTCATTAGAAGAATAATTGAATAAGATGAACTACTTCTGTTATAATAACAATCTATAATTACTTTGGAATCTTCTTCAATCTCCACGTTTGTAAAATCATTGCAAATTGCAACTAGAACGCCATCTATCTCTCAAAGCTACACACTCCGCAATAATGATCGATGCATAGCCTAAACTCCATAGCTATAACTCCCAAAAGTTTGAATGAACTTATACGATTTATTTTCTTAACTTTAAGGAAAGGTTTAGTTATTGAGCTTCAACATGACAGAAGATCTTAAACATTGAGGGTGATTCCCGAGTAAAAAATGATAGCATTAGTATAAAGAATTTCTCCCATGAAAAAATTTGAAATCTTACTCCACAAATTTAAAAGGAAGCCAAAAGTTTAGGCAAAACTTCAGCCAGGATTTGTCAGTGTATGGTCAAATATATCTGGTATGATAACAGGTATCATGCTTACATGGTACACTGAATGGACAACCCCCTATGGGTTTCTGAATATTTGACTACTTCAACCAAAATTCACATATTATACATACAATGTGTTAAAAGATAATTAATGCACACTACAAATCTCATCATATTAACAATCACTGGTACCTGTATATTACGCGTTTTGCTGTACTTGTCGGTTTATTTGCAAAATCCAATCAGCATAGCCATTGGTACCTCCAATCTGGTCCTCAACAAGATTTGCAAGTAAAAAGAAACCTTCTCTTGGCTGTTCACCTTGTTTTACGAGATGGCAGAGTTGATAATACGAAGGATCACTCTCCCTAAATCTCTTAAGTAAACCCATTAGCTTTCTCGACATTTCATTGTCATGCTCAGAAAGACTAACCTGTGATTCTCAAGAATAAAAAAAGAAATTCAGTATCAGAGGGGGTCAACAACCTGGACTGAAGAACAGGAAGGAAACATGAATTGGAAATCAAGGGAACGGGATAAAAATATAGTAAAAAACAGACACATTAATACATAAAAGAAAGGGAATCTTATACAAATTTGCAATCAAAGGCTCATAATCACATTTTAAGCCAAGGGGACATGCTGAAATAACAAAATAATATGAAAGCTAACTGAATTCACAGAGCACATAGAAAGTAGAACAGAGGAACACATTTGAAACCCATCTAAAAGCATTATTCCCAGATGTCAGGAATTTGAATTGTCCAGCTGCTGCACTTCCAGGGAGGCAAAGCTCAAAGAAAGAGATTGTCCTTTCTGAAGTTTTAAGCCTTAAGTTTACTGAAATATGCCTTACAAGCTAGAGAAAGTTTCACATGGTTTAAACTAAAAATAATGCAGAAAGATTCAAGAAAGTTCATAGCATGGCCAGGAAAAAAAATGATATGGCAATCATATTCCAGTTTAAACTCGTTTAACAAACATTACATCTTCAAACACTTGATGGATTACAGAAATGCTGTAATACATTGATACTTAAGGCTTCAGGTATCCCTAGAGGCTCAACGCATTGCAATTATTGATAAAATATAACCTTCGTTGGCCATGTGAATCTGCTTTCTCCAA
This sequence comes from Tetrastigma voinierianum, assembly GCA_016808115.1. NCBI lineage: Eukaryota > Viridiplantae > Streptophyta > Magnoliopsida > Vitales > Vitaceae > Tetrastigma > Tetrastigma voinierianum. Next base: position 732,241 of record JAEQBH010003217.1, on the reverse strand, counting down.
AAATTTCTAACTCCTTCACCAGTAAAGAACTGTATCAAGCAAGATTACACCAAACTTTCAGAGAATTAATAACTATTAGGCTATGGTTAAAAACTCCCCATATCAGAAACTCCTTATCCATTTTGGTAAAATCAACACCTATCTCATTGTCCTCCCTTTAACAAGGCATTAAAACTAATATGAACCTGCTGGTTTAAAGCTATTAATCAAGACCATTTCTAATGAAAGAACAAACCTTCGATAAATCAGCAGCAAAGTCTTGCCCAAGTAGATTCCTAGCTATTTCAGGTAACAGCATTCTTCCAAACCAAATAACAAAGCGAAAACCATCATCATAAATATATAGACCTCTAGAATCTAAGCTCTCTGCAGCTAGTGGTAACCTTTTCAATTCATCTGCCTGAGGAGTTGGCTGCAATATGACATGTAGATACAATTTTAGAGATTCATACACTAAACAGCATGATTGGAGAAAATTTAAACCGAAAGAAATTCATTTACCTTTAAAAGATACTCATCAATCCGAATCAAGCTAGGATATAGAAGTTTCAATAATCTTTTAACAGGTAAAGTCATCATAGTATAACCTGCTGCACAGCGTTCATCGAGCTGAGCATCTGCATACCCTCCACGTAGAGGTGTTGATTTGATCAGTGCTAATGCATACAAAGGCAAAAACTTCAATGATTCTGGATATATCATCCTGCCTCCCAACCGATGCTGTACAGCATAGAGATTTCGATATTCTTTGAGGGCCTTGACAAGCCTTAGTTGCACGGAGCTTCGTGCATCTTCGAGCTTATGGGACAAAGTTTTCTCAATTGCTGCAGATTATTTCAGTCCATAAGCAAAGAAATTAATACCATGTGAAATCAACTTCACATATGAAAACTAGCATGGGTTTCAAATCTTACCTAGCCTACAAAATAAAGACACTACAGCACCAGTATCAGCATTGCGGTACATCTCTCCCAGATCTGCAACCACTGGTGCTGCTGCCGTATGTACCCTGATTCGCCTTTCTCCAGAAGATGAAGTGTATCTTTGATTATTAAGGACTCTTTCATCACTTGCAATCTTTTCAACTCCAATAACATTAAACCAGTGCCCAATACAGAAGCCACACATCCAAAACAATATATAACTCATGAAACTCCTATTTCCCAGTGGAAAAAATTAGACCAAATAGAAGGATCAGAACTACTCCAACTAAAAGAAACCAAAAAAAAAAACACACACACACACAACAACAACAACAAAAATACTACTATTAAAGCATCCAGGAATAAAAGACCAAAAGAACACTCATAGAAATGGTTACCTGACAACTCAATTGAAATTGATAGATTCATTTTATTTAAAAAAAAAAATTGTTTTTCTTCAAATGAAGGAAAAGATAGAACTCAGATCCAAAAGGCAGAAGAGATTTCCAGTGCCAAACTTAAGGTTGTGGCAGAAGCATAAACTACACATGGCAGCTATGAATACCCAAATATGCTTCATGGTTTTTGTGTTGGTCACTGCTAAACAGACTTCACAAGCAAATAAGTCAGAACAAAAAATTAAAAAAAAAAACCTCATCAAAGTGAGTTTTGTCTGTAGAAAGGTGAGCTACCGTAGGTACAAAGACTCATATAACATTCCTTCAATCCTAGGAAAATAAAAACTACTAAATTGACTTGATGTTAATATCTCACTTGTGTGGTGAGTAATCAAACATTTTCATCCAAATCCATCTACTCAATCAGCAAAAGAATAGCTTAACCAGGAATTGAAGGATACAGCAGAGCAACTTGGAAATATACAGTCTGAGTTGTAAGTAGAGTCTCTTCAAGACATAACTGCATTGCAAAAGCTTTATCACAGTCTACAGCTGGAAGGGCCAACAAATCAGTGGATCTTAGCATGAAGTTCCCATGATAAGATGTAAACCGCACACCTAAAAGTACAGGGAAAAGACTCAACTTTCAGTACCCAAATAGCAATAAAAAAATCTTGAAAGAGTAAAATTAAGATTGAAAAAGAAAAAAGGGGGGAAAATAATCTCAAAAAGTGTGAAGGTTGAAGAGTTGGACCTTTGCCACATCTTATGCGCATGACAGCTTCCCAGGCAGTTTCCCTAGTAAGGTCCCTGGATAGCTCATGTCTCAACCTATCTTTGTGTATGATTGATAAGAAGCTTGGGTAGTAGTATACCTGACCACCAGTGTACTTTGCCAAGGTTCCTGTGTTGAAAAGTATTAGTTAGAACTAAGATACATTAATTTCCAGCAAGCCAAGTTTCAATACAATGGAAAAAAGGAATTTTTTACAACACTTTCTAAACAATTCTCAGAGATTGAAAACAGCACTCAATTTTTTGACTTAAGTTTTCTTCATCACATAATTAGCAAAAAGTTATGACCAATAACAAATAGGAACCATCCAGCTTCTAATCTTCAGCCTCAAAACCTGGGGCTCTGGCACTATCACACAACCTAAGCACATATAAATGTGTCATCAAAAAACCTGCCTCAAAATTTATAATGATAATGATAATAATAATAAAGAGGAGAAGTTAAACATTTCTCCCACCACCCAATAATTGAAAATTAAGATCAGATCCCAAGATCATCGGATGAAGCTAATTTTCTGATGCAAGACTATTAAGCAGGGCGTCTGACTACCTAGTTGCAAACTCCAATGGCAAATGATTTTTAACTTGAGATGTCACAGTTAAAGCTTGAGGTGAGTTGAAGATCTGAACCAAAAATTATCCCAGCAATCTAAAATTGAACAGAAATGACAGAAAACCCCAAGATCAGCAGGTCAGACTGATTTTTACAATGTAAAACCGATAAGTAAGACCTATTAACGGTTAACCATTCTGTTTCAGTATCTTGTTTCAAGCCATCTTCACAACACATAAGTACAAGTGAAGGTTTAGATTCTCAGTTGCAAAATTTTCTGATCAAAGAGAATTTTTTTTACATATCAGAATTGTCCACAAACAAAAATTACCAGAAGTGGATAATAAGAACGCAATGTTATGTAATGCTAGTATTAAAGTAAAAGAACTTAAAAGGAAATAAGATAAAAAGAACACTGGTAATTTGTTCATCATAAAAACAGAAGCAGCAGCATCGGGAAGCACATAAAAAATCTGCAAAAAGTAACCAAATAAAAAATCCTAGGTTTTTGAACTTCGAACTTAACCAGAACTCTGAACCCTTGAAATTCAAAACCATAGGCACATACCTAGGGATGCTATATCCGTGTATTTATCGCTGAAAGCATATACATTCACCGCTATCTGGTACTTAGTAAGATCAGCAGCCATTTGCTTATAAAATGGATCTTCAGGTAATCTCAATGCACACTCTTTATCAGTTCCATAAACACGAAGATCATCACCACGCAGCTTCAGGCGCCCGATGCCAAGAGAAGGCAGTGTATTCTGGAAAATCAACAATTTACCCCCAAGTTGGCTCTGCATAGAATGGGAAAAACACTAAGTTCACTCCAAGTGACTGAATAAAAAACTTTTGAAAGTTTAAAGAGTAATCCAGGGAAAAATTTTCAGTGGAGTGGCAAAGATTATCTTTTAAAAAGATAAGGAGAGAGAGAGAGAAAGAGAGAGAAATTACGCACCATAACCATAAAAGCAGCCTTAAGAGCTGGACCAAACGCAGATTCTATGTTGACATTGTCCTGAAACATAGATGGCAAGCTATCTAGAAACGTCTCCACCACACTTCTTGATTCAGACAAATTGACCAGGAGATCATCTGGCAATGGAACAAATATATCATCTAGATCTGAGACCACCATCATTTGAGGCTGTGTCAATGATGACTGGAACAGACAAAACCCCAAGTTAATTCAAACCCCCCTAGGCTGAAGAAGCAAAATGATGGTATATAAATACATGTTACAGCTGATAGTGATATCTATGACTTGCCTTCATGTTATAAAAATGTATGGTGCTGTCAAAAGTTATGAAACCAATCTGTGTTCTGGTGGCTCCAGGTAGCTCATCCAAGCAAGATCTAATAGTTTGTGCTACAACCTGCAGAATTGTAATGCTGAATATTAATTTCGTACTGTGCCAAAACAAACCATACAGGCTCTATCCATTACCTCAGGTCAACATAAATAAAATTATGACAGCATAACAAATGCAGGCCATAAAAGAGAGTTACCTTAAACCAAATCTCTTTTCCTGGGGTAATCACAGACCTTAATTTATCAGAGCCAAACATAAGAATTTGGTTATCCATGCTGTCCAACCTTTTTCTTATTCTACCATTACTTACACAAGTGTAATTTTTTATAAGAAGAATGTTCCCATTTTTGCAGACCCATAATCAATATTTCTAACTCGGAGAGTCAGTTTTCCTATCAAAAAAATCTTGTCTTATATCCACAAAACTGTTTCTTTGTACTCCAACAGCTGATCAATTAGCAAGAATGGTTTGTAGATTCATATCTATCTTTCTCTCTTGCTTGCTTGGTGTATTTTTATTTCTTTTCTTAAGAAGAATGTTCCCATTTTTGCAGACCCATAATCAATAATGTATAGAAAACAGATCAGACCTCTCATGGAGGACAAAATCCTCTTCAAAGGTTCCAGGAATGATGCTTTTTCTGTAAAAAGTATGTACAGGGTGCTAGATTGCTCTCCTCAAGTGGCTTTTCTGTTTCGCACAATTTGGAATCTAGTCATCCCGCCCAGAATGGGCTTCTTCGCTTGGGAGGCTTCCTGGGGAAAAGTGCTTACATTGTATTCAACTTAAACGCCGTGGAGAGCTCTCAACCGTTGTTTCTTTGTGAAGAGGATGAGGAGGACATAAATCACCTACATTTCATCGCAAAGCCGTAATGCTCGGGACCTTTCCGCCGATAAGTTGGAACAAGTCAAGCCCGATGGTCATTCAAATGCTCCTTTTTTCGTCTTGGGTAAAAACGTAAAACATATGGATTGCGCTTTATGTTTATTCTAGATCAGAGCGGCGTAATAGGAACATGTTGTTTTTGAAAAATAGGCTACTTGACGTAGGACAAATGGCCTTTGAGCAAGTTATGGTCGCTGCAAATATTCGCATCGAGTAATACGAATTCTTTGGTGGATTTTTTGACCTGGTTGGCGTGTAGGTAAAACGTTTTTTGTTTAGTTCTCTTCCTTGGGCTGCCTGGCCTTCGAGTGGTGGTTTTGTCCTTTGTCTTTTCTGCTCACTTTGCCCCCTCTTCAGATACTTCCCTGTGTATGTTTTGGAACCTTCATTCTTGGGTTTCTTTATTAATATATTTGCTTTTTATCGATCAAAAAAATATATATATATATTTCTAACTCGGAGAGTCAGTTTTCCTATCAAAAAAATCTTGTCTTATATCCACAAAACTCTCTTTGTACTCCAACAGCTGATCAATTAACAATAATGGTTTGTAGATTCATATCTTTCTTTCTCTCTTGCTTGCTTGGTGTATTTTTATTTCTTTTCTTAAGTTGATGCATAGGCTAAAGAAATTGTAACCAAAATCAAATGTATGTTACATCTTAAAGTATTAGGTTATACATGGTCTATTGGTTAGGTGAGGGTGGAACAAATAGATCAAATGCTAAGATTATCATAGTTATTTTTATTTTTAGATTGGGTAACAGTGGGCTTAAATGATGTAATGATGTGACTTAGTCAACCGGTTGGACTGTATGTGAGGGGAGGGGTAATTGTTTTTTCTGATTTTTGGTTTCATTAATTTGACCTTCCCTTTGGTGCCCATATATATGATCTACATACCTTGGTGGGCTTTTTCCTTTTTCCTATTTTTTTTGTGAAGGCAGTTAATATATCTTTTTTGCTTGCCTATAAAAAAATTTGACTACACATAATCAAGTTTCAAGTAAATCATGTACAGGCTTTGTACCAGTTCCATAATTAGAAATAAGCAAACAAAATATGCCACACAACATATTCCTTCCAAGATGAAAGTGCTTACCTCAAGCATACCACTCCTAACTGCAGATAGCGATACATCGATGAGGAAAAAATATAGCGGTGGCATTGGAGGACGAACCATATATTCAGTGGGAGCAACAAATTCTACACTACCCTTAGTGAGCTCTGGACGTTGATCCAAATCAATTCTTCTGCCGGTTGCATCCAAATGGGAGAAATAATCACCTGAAACTGAACAATAGAATTCAAATTGGTCAGAAATTATGCAATGAAAAAACAAAACCATGGTAAACAACCATATCATACACACCGCCCTGAGTAAACTGGAGACTGCACAATTAAAGAAAAAATATTTTATTTAAAAAGAGACTTCATTAGGCCAGCAAATGAGCTGCTTGGTTTGAAATGGCAATGTCTAAACCACTGAATGTGAATACAGAAATGAGCGGAAAAATGTGAACATTAGACCGATGGTTCTTCTGGAAAAATGACATAGATTAAATGGATTTTTTTTTATAAGAAGCAATAGAATATCATATATAATAGAGAAGGAAGCTATACACCATGGTACATGTTAAACCACCAACTCTCCTAAAAGCTCAAGCTTGTAGGATTTGCGTTTAACATGAATATCATGTCTTTAACACCCTCCCTCACATGCAACTCCATACCCGCAGTAGAGGAATAAACAAAACCAAATGTAAATTCTTCACGACTTTCAAATCAACAAATGATAATAAATCAGAAAGAGCGACTAACCTGCGACTAGCTAAACTGTGCTCTAATACCATATTAAACCACCAACTCTTTTAAAGCTCAAGTTTGTAAGATTTGGGTTTAACATGTCTTAAACAGTACACAAGACATATACAAAGGTCAAATGGCATTGTCATGATAGAGATAACAAAAAACTACCCCTTCCTATCTCAGTTAGAGCCCACCAAGGTCAAATGGCATTGCCATGATAGAGATAACAAAAAACTACCACTTCCTATCTCAGCTAGAGCCCACCCAATTTATAAAATCAATTAAATGGATTGAGCATTCTTCCATGTACAAACTAACTCATGATTGGAGATTACAAAGAGAAGTGTGTATTAGTGTTTGAACCGTGTACTCCTTACTCACAAACACCATTCAAATCTTTTCCTTCCAAATTGTCCCAAAAACACAAAAAGGGAGCGGCTCTCCTAGACTTTTGCCATCTTCTTTCCACAAAAGACTCATGCCAACTTAGGAGACTCTCTCTCTTTCTCAAGGATCCATGGATCCTTACTTTAGAGCAGTGGAAGAAAATGTGATTTATGATTCTGCTTTGCTTTTGTAAAGAACATATCTATCTGCCACCGACCATTCTCTTTTCTTAAGAGGAACCAGTGAACCAAAATCATCAATTTGCCCCAACTAGCTTCCAAAACTAAAAAAAAAAAAATTGCTTCAATGGAACCCATGGATTGTAAATGACAAACTTTGGGAAAGGAATTGCACGCCTCAACTACAAAATGAAATGTAAAGATTTGATGGAGATGGATCCCATTACTATAATCCATCCATAACATTATCAATTTCTTTAGTCCTTACCAGCCTCCCTTGAAGCCTTTCGAGAAAAAAAGAGGCTATATCACCTAGCAACCAACCATTCCCATGTCTACCAAAACCATGGACAAAAATATCTGATATGTTGTCCGATATATCAGCGATAAATCGGATATCGGAGGCAATCGACAAGATATTGGCAACCGAAAGTCGTTGGAGAAAAAATCGTCAAAAAATCACCGATATTTCGGCGATATATAAAAGAAAAAATCGATATATCGACGAAATATCGAGCATGCTCAACACACGCGCGTAAAAGAGAACAACAACAAAAAAATCGGCAAAATATCTTTGATTTATCGCTGATTTCTCCAATTTATCGACGATTTTTTGCTGATATATAACGATTTTTTGCCGATTTTTTTTTTTAAAAAAAGCCAATCAATGCCCTTAAATTTTGCCTTAAAAATTGCATTAAATTTTGCCTCGAATTAACAATCCTCATATATTTTTTATCTTAAACTTTAATAATATCTTAAAAAATATTTTAATATATGGATTATCATTATAGTTTCTTCTATTTTATATTATTTTTATATTATCAATAATTATCTATAAGATATGAATATTAAAATAAAACATAAATATATATTTTAATGTGCCCGTGTCACAAATTATTTTATATTATTGAATGCATTTTAATTAACTAAATTGTGATTTTAGTATTAAATATATCTCATTTATCCTATCTTTAAAATTCATTATATTTGACTATATTTATAGTTTTATCCATCTACTTTATTTTTTCACTTGCATATTGATTTGTAAATATAAATATTATTTTAAATGTTTAGTTATTATTATTAATAATAGATTATTATTATTTTATTAATGTTAAAATTAATTTGAAATAATTATTAATATATTTTTATATTAATTTAATTGCTAAAGTAAATTTTGGTATATTATATTTATCATTCTTCATGTGATCCAAGTTATCCAATAATCAAGGATTTATATATATATATATATATATATATATATATATATATATATATATATATATATATATAAACAAAAATCAATTATTTATCGTGATTTATAGTTAAAATTTAAGCATTAATAAATAGATTATATCTATAAAATAATGTTAACGTATGCATTCTTACTTATTTTATCAAATTTTAAACTTTTTAAATCATTTTTAATGATTTTAAATAATTTATATTTTATCGATATTTATGTAAAAATATCCATCGATATTTTACCGATATTTCCGATATATCCGTAAAATCCAAGTACCGATATATCTATGTTTACCGATATTTTGATCCTTAACCAGAACAAGGATTCCAATGGTCCTAAATCATCCCTGTAGAAACAACCAAGAGAGAATTAGAGGAAAGAATTCCTTGTGTTTTTTCATTGAATTAACATGTGTATATATACAGAAGGGATAGTCTATATTTCCTAATCTGTTACAACTCTACATGTTAGGATTCCTAACTAGAACAACTCTATATGTTAAGCTTTCCTAACTAGTTACAACTCTATACGTTAACACTCCCCCTCGCCGCCGTGGATCATGTGATGTCAATCATGCCCAACTTGTTACATAAATAGCTAACCCGGTCCCCACCTAGAGCCTTAGTGAAAATATCACTCAACTATTCTCCCGTCTTCACATATTCTGTAGAAATCAAACCGAGTTGTATTTTTTCACGAATGAAGTGGCAGTTAAACTCAATGTGCCTGGGCTTTGTTCAGCTTGAATACAAAGATTCGAGGCAATATGAAGGGCAGCTTGGTTATCACACCAAAGTTTTGCTGGGACCACAGTCTGTGTGTGAAATCATGTGACTTCATCAACTCTTGATGGAAGTCGGCATTTCGAATATACGTACACAATTTCTTCTCCTCTGAATCACTCATTATGATACCAAGTAACACCGATACCCCTTCTGAACCCGAGAATAACCAAGAAAGATACATTTTAAAGATTTATGGTCAAGTTTAGATACCTAAGGATGAACATCTCGAACAAAACAGGTTCATCCAAATATCTGAGGCTCAATAGGGAATAAATGTTTATTGGGGAAAATGACGCTGAGCACGACGTGTCCTAATCTTAAGACCGATGAAGGCATCCTAAGAATCAAAAAACAAGTTATGGGAAATGTAAAGACGCCCGTAAATGCTGGGCACATGACCAAAATAATAGAGCTCCTAGCTTCAAGGAGGCGTCTATTCTTCTCTCAAGAACTCCATTCGAGCAAGAGGCCAACACAAGAAGTCCGATGAAGGATGCCATGAAGCATGAAGGATCGGAATTGTTCAAACATGTTCTTTTGCATTATCACTTCTCGTGATTTTGAACATAAACATTGAATCAAAGATGACCAAAGACAAAAGCGCACTAAACAGAAACAACTCGTAACGGTTTTTCATTAAATATAACCAAGTCAAGTCAGAATAATCATCAATGTCGATAAGATCGCTCCATAGATTACTAACCCGCATCTAATTCCCACACATCCGGTCGGACTAACTCAAAATGAGCACTATCTCGCTTATCGACTGCATCATAACTAAGGCGATGATGTTTTGCAAATCGACAAGACCACAATCTAGCGATAGCAACCAAAACCGGCGACACAATTTCTTTAATAACGGCAAATAAAGATGACCCAACCTAAGAATGTGTCTCAAATTGCCAGAATGACTAACAAGCAATAGGTCTTCTGACCTGTAAGATCAAGGATGTATAAAACCCCTTGTACTCACTCGCTCCTACCAATAATCCGTCAATATAAGATCCTCCGAAAGTGACAAAAATTAGGAAAGAATGAGATATAACACTTACTTGCTAACAGACATCAAATTAAAAGAGAAATTTGGTAAACTCAAGACTGATGTCAAAGGAATAGATGGAGTGGGCACAATTGTGCCTAACCCAAGAACACATGAATGTGATCCATCTGCCAGAGTGACAGTGGAAGGTGAAGGTTGTGGCGAAGGTGAAAATCTTGGGGATTCGCGTCGTGTGATCTGTGGCTCCAGTCGATGACGGTCGGAAAGATGAAGAAGATACAAGGCATTTATTCGGGTTACCTGACTCAGCAATAGCAGTAATCGGAGTAGATGGAGATCTCAATGAGTCTTGATACAATTGGAACCTGGCTAATTCCGCGGCTGAGAACTGAACTGACTGATCGGATGCCTCAGTAGTAGAAGCTATATGAGCAGACTGAAATTTCTAATTTCGATTCTGTCATTTCTTACAATCACGTATCACATGGTCAGGCTTATGGCAGTAATAACAAACACCACCTCCCGGAGACCTTGATGCGAAGGAGAATCATACTAAAAGGTCTCTGAGTGAGGAAAAAATCTCAGGCGGACAAAATACGGGCTAACTAAATCATACTTTCGAGGAAGAGAAGCGTGAGAAATCCATAGCCTTACTAGTTTTCGTAGGTACTTGGTTTCTACGGATGTCAAGTTTTTTAGAATGTCCCTTTTTCTTCACCCCCGACCCACACTAGTCAAGGGGAGGCAGATGACCTGCTAGTGAATACTATTGCCTCCCCCGTGGCCCCTCCTGTTCCTGCTCCAGTAAAGCCAACCCCTCCTGTTCCTGCTCTAGTAAAGCCTCCCTATCCTTTCGAATTACACACTTGGCCTTGGGCACGGTCTTTAGTCCTCCGCAAACTCTTAGACATGGATCCAGTTCACATTGATCTCCTATTACTCTTCGTAAGGTGACATCGGTGTGTTCATCTAATTTCCTCGTTTTACTTATATAACCAGTTGTCTTCTCGGTCCTATTCTTTTGTACTTCTTTGGACTCCTATTTACCGTTGCCTATGCACCCCCGGGAAACCTTGTCTCTTTGATTTGTCTGTGATGATCACATTTCTACGATCAATAAAATGCTTTACACACATCAAATATACAAGAAACATTCCCCTTTCCAGAAAACACAAACTCCAAATAATTTATTAGCTCTTTAACAAATTCACAGTGATTAACAAGACCCAGTACCTTGCTGTCGATAGAATTACGGATTTGGATGAACAGATGAACAGACGAGCATCCTCCTCCATCCATTGCTCTTTCGAATCATCGGCTAGCGGATCCTTAGTAAGGTGACCACCCATACATACGCTCCTAACGTATATTCAAATTGTTTTCCTCCATTCCAAATAGTTGGGACCAGTCAGTTTGTCTTTCATGATTTTGGACATCATCGGGACCACTTCGAGCTTCGATGTCGGTTTCTTCTCCTGCAGATCATTCATTGCTGATACCACGTGAAGAAGATGTCGAAGCGAGAGAGCACTCGGAACTTCGGTGCGATAAACCGCGCTAGAAAAAGGGGTTGTCGGACTAGCACTAAAACTGAGATCCGGGAAGCAGGGGAAACCAAGTGTACTAAAGGCCTGCCGACACGGGCTGACCACAGAGGAGGCCGGGGTGGAGACGGTGCCCACACGCCCACGGCGCGTGTGGAGCTACGAAAACACGGCGGCGTGAACTTCCCACGGCAAATTTTAACTTGGCTCGACGGTGGCGGCGGGTGAGACTCCATCTCCCTCTGGGTGGTGTTTCTTAAAAAGTCACCCCCTCAGGCATACTAGATTGACAAAATCCTCCAAAATTCTCAGCTGGGACCACACAGGCTTTGTTACCATGTAGGAAACAACCAAAGGAATTAGAAAGGAATTCCTTGTGTTTTTTCATTGAATTAACATGTGTATATATACAGGAGGGATAGTCTATATTTCCTAATCTGTTACAACTCTACATGTTAGGATTCCTAACTAGTACAACTCTATATGTTAAGTTTCCTAACTAGTTACAACTCTATATGTTAACAATCCCAAAGATCCACCATTAATTAATTCCAAAAAACCTAAATATCTTTATGGACTCAATGACCTATTTTATTCCTTTTAGTGGATAAATCAATGGCTATTTTGAGAACATGGATAAGAAAAACAATATGAATATGTCTAACATGACAACATAATATTAATCTTTTTAATTAAAAACATAATAAGTATTTTGAGTATTAGTCTTATCTCTTTCTTTAGTGAAGTCATTATTTTATAGCGAAGCAAGAGAATATTATAAACAAGAACTTCTATTAGTGAAGTCATCAAGAAGAAGAAGAAGAAGAAGAAGAGTATGGAGATACAGTTTTGCATTAGGAGGAGGAGGAGGAGATGAAGAAGAGTGAATATAATTTTATGTAACTTCTATAAGGGTCATATTCATAGGTTTCAAGTTTCAATGGCAGCTACTACATCCAAGTCATACCTCCCAAAGTTCCTGTGATGGGGACCATATTGGCTAAAAGTTGATCTTTTGGATTATCGAATAGAGACCAATTTGAAGTGTGTGTGTGTGTATAAGCAAGCCAACAAATATATATTTATAGCGAAAAGAGAGGGGCCAAAAAGACAACCCAAAGCATATTGGAAGTATACTACAGACACCAAAGGCCTATACAAAAAAGAGCAAGGAAATAAACAACTTAAAGCCCCAATCCAGATCCCAAACAAAAACAAGAAATTAAGAAACAAGTAAAAGACTCAAAAACTGTAATTATCCTAGCCCAAGACGAACAAAAAAAGATAATTTATGTATAAAAATATGAAGATAGACGACTGATTCCAAGATTATATGCCCCTCATTATGCAGGCAGTCTCATTATTACATAGAAGTCAAGTACTTTGGTTGCTATTTGTGGTGCTTTTTGCAAATTTCTTTTCTTTTACCTACCAAAAAAATTATGATGTAGAAGTTTTCATGACAATCAACTAGGACTGATTTCATAAATACTCAGTACAATCAGAAAGTGACAATAGGATGACTTTTATCCCTCATGGTTATCCATTTTACTCCTTATGCCAAAATGCCAAAGATTTATGAATGGGGAATGTGAACCATTTAACACGCTCTCATTAACAAGTAAAACTTCACTAAAGGTTTATCATACAGCAATCAAAAATTTGCTTCTCTGCCCCAAAAACACCCCCAAATAGAAAATATATCTTTTTCAGTAGATATTTAGCTGCAAATTTACCATCATTAAGCAAAGAACAGATGTTGCAACGCCACTTTCTGCCACCATCTGTAAATGTCACATATGGATTCACATATGTGCGACATCTTCTACAACGAATAATGCCAGTCGCAGCAAAATTGACTATCGGCACTTCCTCCTGAAAAGAGAAGAAGAGTTGACATGTAGATAAAACCAAGTGTTAATAGAATAGACATAAGAAATAAAATATGGTCATGCTTTACATGCATTATAGCATGCTCAATACAATTAAACTTTGGCCATGCTTAGTATATAGATACTAACCCCATCAGGAGCCACCGCAAGAGGACAAACAACTGCTCCTAGAGGCAAATGCCACCTTGAGACCAATGACTGGGAATTTGGTATGCCAGAAGTTGTCAGCCGTAGATATCTGGAAGGACAGTTCATGGGATACATCTCAGCAAAGGAATTTGGTTCAACATCACCTTCCAATGGCCTTGGCAATGCCTTTGACTCAATCCCTGGATCAATTGAACCAGGAACAGATCCAACAGAAAGAGAGCTGAAATCTTCTATCAAGCCCTGGATAGCTCCGATAGGAGGTCCAGAGCCTGGATGTTGCATTTGTTCCCTTGAATGCAGGCCTAATGGCGCAGCCACTGGTGGAGGTGGGACATAACCTCCTTGTTGAGCAAGAAAAGGGGGATAAGATGTTGGTGGGGCTGCTGCATAACCTCCTTGCTGAGCAAGAAAAGTAGACTGTGCAGCAGGGGCTTGTGGAACTGCATTAGGCTGCTTACTTGGATAACCAGGAAAAGATGGCTGTAAATTTGCTGTTGCTGCAGGATAAGTCAACTCTGGTGGGGGAAAAGATGGCTGAAAGGGTGGTCTGGAAGCTGAAAATGAAGAATCTAGAAGAGGCTGAGGAGCATTTGCATGTACTGGTGCACTGTTCATGCTTTGAGGAGGAGATCCCATAGGCACTGTAGGTAGCTGAGACTGTGGACGGAAAGATGCTGGTGGAACTTGACCTGCAGGAGGTTGAACTGGTGAAGAAAAAACAGGTTGGCCTACAGGTGGAGGGCGGACAGGAGGTGGTTGAGCTGTGGAAGGATTTTGTGGTGTTGTAAAACGCTGGAAAGGTCCTGCAGTTGGTGGGGCATTTGCTGAAGGCATGGAAGGCAAGGATGGATCATTGAACCTAGCTGGTGGAGAAGGTCTAAAACCAGAGGCCTCTGGTCCAACCACAGGCCCAGATGACCAGAAAGGCACCGCAGCCTGAGAAGTAGATGATGGGGTGGGTCTATATCCAGAGGCCTGTGACCCCACCACAGGCCCAGATGATAGAAAAGGGGTTGTAGGCCGACCAGCAGCAAAGGGCGTAGCAGCAGGCCTTGCAGAGAAACTTGGACGATTAGGATTCTCAGTTCCCATGGTTTTGTCTACTCACTCAGTCTCCTTGTAATACCTATGCTCCCATGAGTTAAACCTGCAATAACATGCAATACATGACATTTTCATTCACAAAAGAAACAATAATAATCATAGCACGCCAGTTTAGAGTTTAGGTAGTGGAAATCTGCCCACTGTTTAGAGAATTTTTTTATTTACTGAAGAAGAGATTTTGTATTTCAAATGTAAGGACTGATGCAATTCCTTTTTCCCCCTTTTTTTTCTCAATGGCAAGCAAGCAATTAATTTGTTTGATGGACAAGAAGCAAAGCAAAGAAACCTGAATCAAACAGGTACAAAAGATGTTTTCTAAAATTTTATAGTCAGAGAAGTTCATGAATATTATTTTCACAGAAGAGAAATGTGCCACATCATAATGGAGTTCTTTTAGCATCCAACTGAAAAGATATGTAAGGAGTAAGATCAAACCAATGTGGTTCAAAAATTTTCAAACCATAAGCACATATAATCCCATGACTCCCACCAAATGAATGCACTACTACCAATCATCCTTTTTCATCTTGCAAGGCAACTATTAACTCTTGCACATCAAACAAGGCAGTTTAGCTACATCAGATTAACTAGATTACTGTTTTTTTTATCCCAAAACATATATAATACAAAGTTGATGAACTTTGATGTTGATCCAAGAGAATGGTGCTAATATATAATGCTTCCATGTTATGTATTTTAAAATCATAAAGGGCAACATTTTCTTATGTCATCGGTTTTTGGCCCCATAATCTCAATTTAGGAATTCTTCGGGACAAAAAATTCAAGTTCTACAAGGTTTACAAATAGCTTTAAGATGCAATCAGGTAGTCCCAACTACAAGTGTTGAGCTAAAGATCCTATTTTTCCAGAAACTCAAGGATAGCAAATAAGCACAATATGGAGCATCAATCACTTGTTATTCTTCCTTTTCGTCTCCTCTAGATATGTATAACAGCTTTCATCATTGTATTGGGAGCATCAGCGGCAACTATAACCAGTATCAAAAAAATAAACTCTGAGAATGCTGTTGGCTAAGCAAAACTATTAAGATTGCAGAGTTCATTGCTTTAATTCATGAAGTCTTTTTCCTCGTTAAGGGTATCTTCCAAATTATTGATAAATGAACGAGCTACAATGCAACAGAACCAAAATCTAAATGACCAAGTCGGAGCATAACAAAATGAAATTATCTAAACATCTTAATATGAACAACAATAGAATGTGTACGTAAACCCCATAATTCAATCAATCTTCTTCCCTAATTCTACATGTTCTTGGATCTCAAGCAATAAATAAGAGATCTAAAAGCTAAACAACCAAACATCCGAACCAAACCCAGCGGTTCCTCTCACCCCTGATCACACTGGGTCAGCAACAAAACTCTATCACCATGTTTGCATGGAAAGATTTGAAATCCAAAACCTAGATTTTATTGGGAATTGATTCCAATTCGAATCCCAAAACTACACAGAGCAATCAAACTGCAACAAACACCAATCCCAACCCCAAACCCAAATTCTCAAGTCCTCCATGGATTAAACAACAAAGGACCATACCAACACAAATCGAGAAAAAACCTATATCGAGATCTACCAGAACTTGAAATAAACCCCTAGATCAGAGGCGCGTACCGGAAGAGTGGTGGTGAATTGGGTGGGAGAGTAGATCGGGCTATGAGATCGGAGAACAGTCGTCGGAGTATCAAGCTGTTGTTGCCGTCGGTGAGACCCTAGACTCTGAGTAAGAGATTACCGTTGCAAATCGCTTCTCCCTCCTCTCTTTCTCTCTCCTCTCTTTCTCTCTCTACTGTGTATTGGTCTTGTTGGCAGGGGGGAGAAAGGCAACAAGACACAGCCGGCTAAAGGGGTTTGGTTCAACTCCGTTTTTATATTAATACAATGACACGTGGCAATTTAAGAAAATACTTTCTAAAAATACTTTCTTTTTTTTTTACAACGTTTTAATTGCTTTTTTTTTTTTTAATAAATTTCATAATCATAAATTCGAAATAACATAATCACTTAATATATATACGTAAAAAAAATTAGAAATTTCGAAAATTTAAAAATAAAAACAAGATATTAATTTTGAAAATAATAGGAAGGATTTCGTCTGTCTATTTTTCGTTTCCAAAAATTATTTTTTAAAACATCTTATCAAATACTCTCTTCTTTTTTTTAAATAGATTTTTGTTTTCTATTATAAATCTTCATAAGACTATAAAAATAAGAATTTTTTTTTAAAGACGATACAAATTATTTCATTCGAATTTTATTTTTTGCGTTTAATTTTCTTTTTTTTTTTTAAATCTTGTTGGCATATTGTTTGTTTTTAAATATTCTTCATAGTTTGAAATATTTTTTTTTTTTACATCTATCTATTTATTTTGCAATATATTATAATAATCTTTTTATAAATTTGTTTTCATTTGGATTCGAACCTGTACCCCGTCCCTTCCTAAGCCCGCCTAAACTCTTAATTACTTGAGTTACATCCTAATGGCAAAATTTTTATTTGTTTTTTCTTCCTTTATCAGTAAAGGGATACTTTCTAATAATTTTATAGATTTTTTTTGTGAAAAAATACTACAAATAAGGAATTATACAAATACAATTAAAAGAATATCCTTCAAAGACAAATTTTCTAACATCTCAAGGAAAATCTAACCACAAAATATTTGAATCAATATTGTAAATACATTTATTAACTAAACAATTTCTTTATCTATTCTCTTTCCTATAAATATGACAACAATTATATATATATATATATATATTTAAATTTTGAGTGAGTCCCCAAATACCTTTCAATTTTCAAGTTTGAAAAGTCATTAAGTCTTGTCGCTAGAATCCCCATTTCTCAGAGCCACACATTCTATTGTAATTATCGAGGCATTTTCTAGATGTTTACTTTCAGCCTCGAGCCATTTTAATAGTTTCATTAGTGTCTGTTTACCATCCTTAAACCGCTTATATTTTGTCTTGGTGTCAAAGTTTGCTAGATCTTTCATTAATTGGAGTAATTCATTGTATCAATTTTTCAATTATATGAGGGCTATTGTATCCCTCGTTATTAAAATAAGAGTTACTCATAAACTTATTAAGAATTTAGAAAATTATAATGAGAAAATGGTTGGATTTGATTTTCCTAAAAACAACCTGATTTCTATGAGTCTAAATATTATAAATGATGGTAACAATAATTATATTTAATATGATCATAAATTCCTTGAACAAAAAGATAATATTTAAAAATATGACCAATATTTTCACTACTTTAATTACAAAGATAACAACTCTTTGCAATTTATAGCCTAGCAATTAAAAAATTAAAGTAGGGAACGCTTTTCTAAAAAGCAACTAAAAGAAAACCTTTATTTTTTGAAGCAAATTTAATTTCCAATCCAATTTAAGATTTTATCCTCGATAGGACTCCAAGAAATAAGGATTGTTTTAATATATGTTAGCACATTTAGAGCGAGGATAATAGAAATAGAGTAAATATCTCCCATTCATAGTTTAAATGAATTGAGATAGAAAATAAGAAAAGAAGTAGATAAGAATGAGAGAAGGACATCATGTAATTTAGAGAGAAATAAGAAAAGTTCTGAGACAAGAAGAGGCGAGTGAATGCAAAGGCCAAAAATAATAGTGACTTGAATCGAAGATGAGGAATAATATGATAGCATTAAAATCTTGTAAATGCAAATGTAGAAGATTTATTAGTTTGAGAGGCATCAGAAAAAACACATATCTTTATTTGTATCAAAAAGTTTGTAATGTGGTTTTAAGCTTTCCCTATAGAAGTTTATATGTAAGATAGAAAAGTGTTCCAATGAAATAAAAGTTTGAAATTTCGATACTTTTACGTATGTCGATCTATACGGTGGAGTGTCTTATCTTGAGCACATCCCGTGTCTTGTGGAGTAGAGTGTTAGGAAAGAAGGGATTGTTGTTGGTAAGATCACCGAATAATAAAGCCCGATTCGCTACTTGTCTGCAGAATGTGAGGGAGATCGAGGTCAACATTACCCAAAACTCTTATCTGCATATAAACCCAATAATATGTCAAAAAACATACTTTTTTCTACCATCTCCTCCTATACACCAATTTAGGCTAGTTGTAATATATTTTATACGATTAATAATTTATTTCCATGCAATAGTATCTCCATTATATTTTGAATTCTGAAAAAATTGTTATTCTTAACACACACACACACACATATATATATATATATATATATATCGCATAATCCTCGTCCAAATGTTATCTTTATCAGTAAGAATTTTTCAACCTAATTTAGTTATTGAAACCTTGTTAACATTATCATTTTTCCTGGTTCAAATTAAATTTAAATTATGTCTATCAATTTCATTATCCATATTTTTTTTATTTAAATACCTGATAATTTACAAGGATTATTTTTTAAAAATAATATTTTTAAGTATGAAGAAACGTGGAAGTAAAAAAAAAGTATAAAGAAATGTGTGAGTTCGGATTGTGAGTATAAAGAAATGTGTGAGTTTGATTTATAAATGTGGATTTAATTTTATATATATATATATATATATATATATATATATATATATATATATATATTTATGTATAATTTAACCAATCTAAAGATAATAAATCTTGACAAAAATTAATATTGATATTCTGGAACTACGAATTTATTTTTAATTGAAAATTCAAGATAGGCTTACTTGAATCAGTCAGGCCCATGGACCGACCCATACCCCAATTTTACTTGTAGGCCCATTTCCAAGCATAATAAAAATATTTCTCTTCCCAAGCTGGGCCCAGGCCCATACTAAGCTGAAGTGGAGTTAGGATTAAAAATTTGTATTGTATTAAGTTAAGCCAATTGATTCAACGTGTTTGTGAAGAAGGTATGCATGTAGTGTTCCATATCGCTCGAGAAATAAAAGGTGAAAGTCCATATGTAGGACTTGAACTCTTACGATCGATACTTTTTCTTAAAAGTTTAATATAGTAAAAAAGCAATGAGAAGTCATATGTACGCCATTGTAACCGTGAACCCGACAACACCGGGTAATCCATTAGCATTGAGTACCACATAAGTTGAGAGATTTCTATTGCATTGGGCTTATCATCTTAGCCCATGATTTTGGGTCTGCCTTGAACATAATCTAAGCCCAAACTGCAGCCCAGCCCATTAATGGAGAAAAAGGGTGAACTGAAATCTTAGTTCATCTATTTTTTCCTTGACAAAATAAATAAATTTTTTTTAATAAGATTACTTGAACCTAATTAAAAAAAAAAACATTTGTGCATGTTTTTTTATATCAGGGAGAATGACATAGAATAGAAAACTAATTACATGTCCGATAGGACTCTTCTAGTCATATTATGCACAAAATACAAATATGCTTTATTTGAATAAAGGTTATATTTAATTGATAACTATATAAATAAGCCAAAGAAAGGTAAAGTATGTGTGATGTCCTTGATGATAATGTTACAAGATATTTATTTATTTTTAAATGAGATTTTCAAACTTCAAACTTCAAAGTTAAATTAAATTATTGAAAATGGTTATAGAAAAATGTAAATAAGATCATAATATTAGAATTTCAAAAGTTCCAAAATCAAACGATGATTAAGAGGGCAATGTTGCTTCGATCAGATAGAGAAGTTATATTAAATCCTTGTTCATAAGTGTGCTTTATCATATCTGGAATCTCAGGTATTCTAGGCGTTTTAAGATTACCAATTGTGTATGTTTTAGTTGTTTTTTCTTGCTATTAACTTAAATGTTGTGTCATCCTATATTATTTTTAGCATTTTGATTTTTATGTTACTACAAAGAAACTGGTGTTTACCAACGTCCAAAATCTATTGTTAAACAAGAAAATTTGTTGTTAAATCCATTTTCCAACGGATTATCAATGGATTTTGTTTGTAGGTAAAGTATTTGTCGTTAAATTTTATTAACACAAATACATATATGTTGATACATTTACCAACGGATTAAGAATCGATTAATAAGAGACATTTTTATGTCCGTTGGTAAATTACCAACAACATAGTAACAGAGTGATAAGTTGGAAAATGTAATCTATGGACAATATTTTTCTTTTTTACCAATGGATTAGTAAATATGTTGGCAAAATAAATATGTTGGTATATTTACCAAACATATTAGTAACCAATTACCAAATGACATTTTCAATGGATTAGTAACGGAGTGATTGTTGGGAAATGTAATCTGTTGGCAAATTTTTTTATTTTTTTGGTAAAAATTGGTTGGTAATTTATAGGTAGTGTACCAACGGATAATAATCTATTGTTAAGTAATAGCGTCTATTCGTAGATAAAATACCAACAGATTATCCATCGGTTGGTAAATGTTGAACGATGTATGATGTTAATCCGTTGGGAAAATAGAAACATATTATTTTTCTGTTGGTAAATATAAGACAGAATCCCTTGATAAAATTAGTTGGTAATTCGTAGGTATTTTACCAATGGATGATAATTCGTTGTTAAATTTAGTGTCTATCCGTTGATAATATATAAACAGATTCTCATTTTGTTGGTGAATGTATGACATATTCCGTTGTTAACATTAGTAAATGTTAGATAACATCTGTTTTGATTCATTTGGTATTTTTTCTATATATATATATTAAAAAAATAAATATTGAAAACTATAATTTTTAGATCCAAAATAGTATAAATGTAAATTCAAGTTTAATAGTATTCTTTTTATAACATTTTATATTTATATTTAAATAAGAAATTTGTTAAGTACCATATATAATGAAATAACTAAATTTACTAGATAGTAATAAATTAAGTATCATCTACTCCTAATCCACATCCTATGCGTGATCATTAATGGTGTAGTTTGGATCTGTAATTGGAGCTACAAATGTAACACCCCGAAATATACCCTATCAGTTTTCGGACATGTTTAGGGTATAATAAAAGTAAAAGTATATTTATCCGGAATAAAATAAAGATAAAAATAAAATAAGAAAGAACTTGGAATTAATACAACAGTTAAGGGTAATTTAATAAATTACCAATTCATGACCCAAGGGTCATAATATAATAAGTTCAAATGTCAAAGTAAGTTTTGATCATCGAATTGAGAATAAAAATAGAAAATGAGAGATAGAAAGAGTAATAAAGAAGATATTAGAATAAAATAAGGAAAGAAAATTGTGGAAGGGCAAGTGGGCTTGAAGGAAAGAGGAAAGAAGTTTTACTCTTGGAAAGTGAAATAAAAGGGGATAAGATGAATAAGGATAAAATGAAAAATAATCTCATTTGGTACGGGGAGAAAGAGAGAGCAAAAACGGATAAGAGAGAAGAGAAGAGAAAGGAAGAAAAGAAAAGAAGAAAGAAGGAAAAGAAAAGAGAAGATCACAGGTATGAAACTATGGTTTTGTATAGAAAAGTATGGAAATATGGTTTAGTATGAAACTACTAAATTTGAGTATGGTTTTGTATGGATACATGTCTTGAGTTGTATGAGACTTGTTAAGTCTGTATGGAAAAGTATCGAAGTTTGTACAATAGTATGGATTTGTCTAGTTTTGGGTATAGAAAGTATAAATACACGGTTTGGAGACTCCCAAACTCATTTCTGGTTAGGGTTGAAGTTGAGAAGAGTTCTAAGGCTCCTATAGGTGTGTTTTGGGAAGGGTTTAGTTGCAAATTAAACCAAGAAAATTCCCTATTTTGATCATATGCAATAGCCGGAATTTAGAACTGGTTTTTGGGCCAAAAATACAGGGAATTTAGAAGTAAGTCCTTTTAGTAAATTGTAGCCACATCAATGAACTTGATGTTAGGATTTTGTATTTCTCGATTTGGACCTCTGTAGACCAAGTTATGGTCGCTTGCCGTCATCGTTTCAATTTAGATACGGTCGGGTCGGTTCGGCCGATTCGGGTCAACTTCGCGGACCTTAGAGTTGGTTTTTGGGTAATGTAAACGAGAATTTGAGTAAGCGCCACGGTAAGTGTAGCCACATCAATGAACTTTATGTTAGGCTTTTGAATTTCTCGGTCGGACATCGTAGACGAGTTATGGTCTTTTTACTACGAACGGTCTAATGGCGAGAGGTCGACTATGGGGTCATGCGCGGAGGGTCGGAGAAACCATGCAGCGGAGGGTCGAGAGGCCTCATGCAATGGGAGTCAGCGAGACCTCATCACCGTAAGTCGGCGGACCTCGTCTGTAAGCTCGGACCTCGTCTGTAGAGCTCATCTCGTCCGATTCGGGTCGGCCCATCGGAGATTTGGCCCACGTATGACCTCCGACTTTGAAGGTCATGGCTAACTACGTCAGAACTCCGTTCTGGTGAACTTGGACTCTATAAACCCATTGAGTCAAGAATACATTCATATACCCCACAGGGAGGATATTGGGTATCAGACCAGGTGTTAGAACAAAAGCTCAATCAGGTCAGCTCCAGCTCGGCCGGTTCGGGTAAGCTCAATTTGGGTTAACTTCGATATGACCTCCAACCGGGTCATAACTCCTTCGTCAGACTCGATTCGGGTGTTCTTGGACTCTATGGAAAGCCATTGAGTCAAGAATACGTGATGCCTGAGGAGGGATATTGGGTGTCAGACCGAGATGTTAGACCGGCTCACCGAGGTCAGGTCAGCTCGTCGATTCGGTTTGACTGCATTATGACCTCAACCCAGGTCATAACTCCTTACCGTCCGAACTTCTGATTCGAATTCTTGGACTCTGGAAAGCCCATTGAGTCAAAGAATACGGTAGTATGCCCCGAGGAGGATATTAGGTTTCAGACCAAGGTGCCCAGACCGAGGCTCACCGAGGTTAGGTCCGCTCGTCTAGTTCGAGATTTGACTACGTATGACCTCCAGCGGAAGGTCATGCTTCTTCGTCAAACTCCGGTCGAGATTGTTCTTGGACTCTATGGAAAGCTAGTGAGTCGAGATCCGTGTTATGCCTGAAGAGGATATTAAGTGTCAGACCGAGATGTTAGACCGAGCTCACCGAGGTCAGGTCAGCTTCATCCGAGTTCGAGGTTGATTCGTATGACCTCGACTTCGGAAGGTCATAACTCCTTCGTCGAACTACGATTCGAATTGTTCTTAGACTCTATGGAAAGCCCATTGAGTCAATCCATTGATATTCTAGGGGAGGGGATATTGGGTGTCAGACTGAGGTGTTAGACCGAGGCTCGCGAGAGTCGGGTCAGGCTCGTCAGATTCGAGGGATTTATTTACGTATGACCTCCAACTTTGGAAGGTCATATCTCCTTCGTTCGAACTCCGATTCGGGTGTTCTTGGACTCTATGGAAATCCCATTGAGTCAAGAATCCAGCCATACATAGTATGATAAAAGTGGAACTCATATTAGGTCCATAAATAAGGAAAAACAGTAGCGAGATACCAGTAATCATAGTATATCATGCATAATATAAGATAGATATGAACAGAAATAGCAGCATAAGTGGTTTTGGTATGAAAAGGAATATAGAAGAAAGAATAAAATAATAGCTCGAGAGAACCGTATATTAATTGTATGAGTGCTTAAGATCGGATATTGAATGACAAGACATATATGATCGGTGCTTTAGCCTCCTGCTAGTCTTTCTGACGGCTTCTATCACGTGGGCGAGGCACGTACATATGATCGATTAACTGGCGTATCACATGACCCGGTCTTCCAACTTTTCCACGCTAGTGTTCGGGCCTTCTATTACGTGGGCGGGCACGTCTACGTGCAGTACAGTATTGTACTGTCGGGTATATATTGTCTGAGTCTAAGTTCATTCTTTATCTCCGGTCCAAGCAAGCGAATGTTAATACGTGTTTATCTGAATAAGAAATGATAAAAAGATAAATAGTTTGGACATGAAGGGTACCTAAGGGTATTAAAGAAGAAGTCTAGGTTCTGCACTCCTATGGGAGATAGAACAGTCCCGATCGCACAGTAAAGCATTACAAGTATAGAAATGTATAGGTATATGTCATAAGATATATGATAGTATAATAAAGTGCAGCTAGAAGATATAAGTTAACAAGATATAAGAATGTTACCGGGAATGAGTGCATGTACACGAATGATAAGCATATATGAATATAAGAATGAGTAAATGCATGCATGATAAAAATATGAGAATATATGTATTATAAAGTATGAGGCTAGTAATATGGAAGTACAGAGGATATGAGGCAGTCTGATTTAAAGTAATATTAGTAGCATATATTTGCATAGCGATCATAGTAACAATAGTTATTCATGCTTATGAAATAATACGAAAATATAATAAAGCGGTTACTTTGTGTCGACCCGAGTAGAAGTAGATTGGCATGCTTATTAGGAAGAAATAAGTGCAGCGACGCCTGGATTACGATTACGATATAGGGGCCTCGTTTGGGTCGATGACATAGATTCCATTTGGATCAGGTGGCCCTGAAAGGGTCACCACTGCGCCTTCGCGCCTTTATAAGATGATCATTGTCTCGTACAATGATACTTGGCGCCTTCGGGCTAATAAGACCCTTGTCTCGAGCGGTGGAAATCTGGCTCTCAGGGCCTGATAAGACCCTTTGTTTCGTGCCGAAGTCACAGCGCCTTCGGGCCCTTATAAGTTTCCTATATCCCACTTCTTTGGTATTTACAGGCGCAAACATAAAATAAATGATTTGAATATGACGTATGTGGAAAGATATGATATGATATGAAGCATAGCAACTGTATGTAATGATAGGATACAGCTATTTATGAGATTAAACGATCCGACATGATATATGAAAATAATAAATCAGTACATGAATACAGTATATGAAAGAGTACATGAATACAGTATGTGATAACAGTACATGATAACAATACATGAAAATAGAACATAACAAATGGTATAGTATATAATCATGAAAGTCATATATGATATGAATATATGATAGACATACCTGAATGAATAGATGGAACATGCTATGAACACATGATAGAAATACATAAGTGCTAAGAATGATAGAGATAAGTAAAAGATGACAAAGCACAGGAATATAGTAAAAGTATAGATAGGAAATATGTCAAAGACAGAGAACATGTGACAAGCAATAGGAATGTAAAGATGATAAGTAATAAAAAGTTATATGAATATGTATAGATATATGAAATGTACATGTAAACATGTGATCGCCGTTGGTGGTTATCGTCTTATGTTCCCACTTCAAGCGTAAAGCTTATCACGGATTGTTCAATCGGGTGTAGGTCTGAAACGAAGACAAGGTTAAGAGGGCAGGACATCCCATTACGACGAGGAAGCGGGCCCATTTCGGAGATAGGTGCTCACCGCATTGCTTCCGCGATCTTTGATGTTTTGTATTAGAAAAAAATGTACATGTATAAGTAAATGAGGACTCGATTATATGTGTATAGATTCTAATGGACACCGCTCACGGTGGTAGTTCTTTAATAAATGAAAATGATTTTGTTATTGAAATTGTTTGTATAGCATGAGTACAAGGTTCAACTCTGAGAAAGAATAGGTCAATGAGTCCCAGTATATAGTCTCGCGCCCGGACTCGGTTCGGATCCGCCATTCGGGTCGGATCGGGAATGGGGGCGTGACAACAAAACTACTGACTCTCAAATGTCTATGTATCATAAACTCCATCTCTTATTGCTTTTGCTTCCAATCGTTCTTCATCAGTTGATGTGTCACGCCCCCACCCTCGCCTGGGCGGCTGATGGGTGCATGGAACTATGTTGAACTGGGACTCTTTAACCTGTACCTGCCTTTTTCACAAATAAAAAACAACATTTACATTTACATTATAAGTACCACCGTAGTGGTATTCATGTTCTATACACTGAGTCCCATTACTTTTCAATATACAAAACTTATACCTATTCCAAAAATATAGAGATTGCAGGCGATGCATTGAGCACCTATCTGGCTGAGATGGCTGGCAGCAACGATTGTATAAAATGAATGCCTAAGTGCGCAAGTGCACGCGTAGCCCCAGTAATATAATTAGCCTTAGCGTACGGATATCGATCAGCGGGGAGAGCAAATTGACTACGAGAGATTATGCTTTTAAGACAATATCGAGAAGAATGACTTTACAAGGGAGTTCAATTATGTAAACTAACTTAACTGTTGATTTAATTAAAGTGTTGTTTAAAGCCAGGTTATATCTCCCCCTGTCACATTGATGGATTGTTTTCTAAAGAGATTGTTATTCAATACATTTATAATGCGCCTATGGTGAGGTGATCTTGCCTACGAGATATCCTCTCGAGGTATATCCGCCTATCTATAAATAGAATCAAAGTATCTCTATCTCATTTCGGTATTAGAAATAGCAAATGTTCTACCCACAGATACCATAGCCGGTGAATATCTCTATTGGCCAAGATCGTAGAAGGCTACTCTACCCGGATCCTGAATACCCTCATCTCGAATCTCGGATCTTGGTGCGGCTATGCTAATGCTGGCCAAACATTATCATATAATTTACTACAGGTATAGAGTAGATTCGACAATTTATAAACAATTGAATAACATAAAAAAATCAATCCTTAATCCATATCGTATGACAGGGTTTGATGTAACCCTAGAAAAAGATCTAGAACATAATGGAAGAAAAGATGAAACTGTTTAATAATGAAAACATTGTTCTAAGATCCGAAAATATACAAAAAATGAAAAGCGTTACAATTCCCGGGCACTTCCTCGAAATCAGTGTCACTCTGCTCGAGAGCCAGGTGCCTCGTTCGATGCGCTTCCCGTCTCCTCTCGATTCCCGAGCCCTAATTTGCTTTTAATGAGAAGCTGGATTTTGGTGACGTCCTTGACGCAGTGCGGCGTCGTGACTTACAGTGACGTCGCGACGTGGAGGCGTCATGACGTGAGTGACTTCCTTGAATGCTCCTCATTTCTCCGAAAATGGCTTCGAGTTGTTAACTCGCCTCATCATGCACGTATTCAAAACAAAAACTAAATAAGGAATCTAACACTAAAATTATATAAACCATGCCAAATCAGCATGAAAATGCAAGGCGGCGAGTATAATGCGAGTGTTTTAAGCACTCATCACACCCCAACCAATTTCTTGCCTCAGTGGCCCGACTCGCAGGACACACGCACTGCTCTGACTCACACTAAGACGGTAATGCCATCTTTGAAAAATAGGGGATCAATTTGGGCGATTCACATACCCCTTGTTTGCTCAATGTTCAATGAAGGCATACGAGATACTTGACTTCGGTGACTTCGATTGGTATACGAAGCGGCTAGTGCATCAGCTCCCGTAGTGTTCGATGGCTAGTTCCAAAACCTATATTGCCTATGGTAGGTGACCTCGAATATGCACGAGTTCCGATACCCCAAACTTAAGTTCCAGCCCACCTATTAGGAAGAATCGGAACTAGACAGGATAGGAACCTTTGATTATTCATGTCTACGTATCTAGAGATTTCCTATGTGCGAAACAAAATGGAAGAAGACTGAGTGCCAAGTTTTAGCGAGTGTTCTGTAGCGGGGATCCATTGTGGTGACTCCCCACCGATTAGTTAAGGGCACAGGCATTCAGTTCATAAACTTCACCACGAACACTCAGCAAACTCGATGTGGCCTAGGTTGCGTGAATGATCCATCTTGTCCCATGTAACGAGGGCGGTGGTCGATGACTCCCAGCCCGAGTTGGCTCGGGGCATTAGGCTTTATTAGGCCCCTCGGTGTACTTGCGAGATTCGATTGGATGATCCCGCTTATTCTTATGCATATGCCTATTTTTATTTCTTTTTCTTTTTCTCTTTTTCTCATGTTTTTGTATTTTTCTCTTTTTGGTTGGGGCTCGATGGCAATCCTCTTTTGTTTAGGTGTCCCATCACTCAAATGGTTCGAATCTCCCTAGGTTGGTCGACTTTAGTAGTTGGTTCGGTACTTATGCATACTCTGATCGTCACTAGTGTGTGAGTGTGATAGAGTTTTTGAGAATTGGTTTCTTGACTACCCGGGATTGGTTCACTAGCCTTTTTCACCTATTCAGTGATAGGAGCATCGAGCAAATGTATGCATGCGAACAAATCTATAGTGAACTCAATCCTAAAATCGATCCTCGATTTTCAACATGGCACAGCGGAATGCAATTACTACATTATGCATGAATATCCTAAAACAAGCAAACAACTAACAAGCGACTCACCAACATAAGCAAAATATCGTGCACAATACTTTCGAAACAAATACTAACACTACCTACAAGCGCATGCAATACTAAAAACAAAACACAACCCAAATGCGAACAACTAACAATACACAAATTACTAAAAACTAAAACAACGCAAATAAAGCGTGATAAACAAAACATAATTATCCGACAAAATACCCTTTGAGCAAAGATCCCGGTCTTACGTGGTAAAATAAAAACATAGAGAGATAGGGACTCCCACAGCAGATCACCGCGGTGGCGGTAGCGGTGGGCGGTGGAAAGCTAGGAGGCTGCGCGGCACAGGCACGCATAGCTGCTGGCTGTGTAGAATGATGCTTTGATTGGCCGGGCGTGCGCATGTCGGCGCGGCGCCTCCGTGTCACGATGCTTGAGGACTCGGTGCTCTGGGTCTCATCCCAGAATGCGTCAAAGCGCTCAGTGAGTGAGAGCACCGGACCTCCAGCCTCGGGGAAAGGACTAGGAGGACCCAGTCCTTTGAGGCTGTTTGGGGTGGAGGTGGTGGAGGGTGAGAGCGGGAGCGCCCGATGTCCTCCGAGAGGGTGTATGAGTCCATAAGCGAGCCCGATAATCTGGAAGCTCGTCCTCGTCTGAGGGCTCATGTCCCGAGTCATAGACCCCCTCAGGTTGCGGGACACCAGGTGTGTGTCAGCAGTAGATATGGTCTTAATTGGGTGAAGCCGAGGCCTCGTGGTGTCAAGGGCACCGACTTGCTTACCTGAGACGAAGATCGAAAAAGGGTGCCCCAGGTTCATCTTTGCATCCCGGTTATGGAGGATGGCATCCTCGATAACACACTTAATGTCAAATGGTATGTATCTGTGAATGGCGTAGTTAGGCGAGGGGAGGCTGTTGGCGTCACCTCACACACATTCGTCGTCGGTATAAGACGCGAAGTGATAAAGTGATGCCACACCTTAGGAATGTAGGCCAAATGCTTGGCCTTGAAATTTACTGTGTGGCCTGAGCTATTGATCCGCCACTCACCCTGACCTTTGGTCAACACTCGGATCTCATGGTAGTCGGGGTGCTCGCGGGCGATGAAGGGGCCGGTGGGATATGCTCGAGGCCATAGTAGTATTGATCGACTCAGCGTGAAGAGTCGACCAATACACCTCGCACCTGACCTTTTGAGGGCGTGGGAGCGAGGTTGGCGTAGAATTCCCCGAACTACACTCATGGCGGTACGGGAGAGGGGTTGGCCTGAAAGCACGCCAGCCACTTGGCCTCGATAGTTTGCTACGTCGTCGGGGTGGTGAAACCCTTCTCGTAATGAAGGATCGGTTTTGCAAATTATGCTAAACCGATCTGCGGCATCAGCGTTTACAAAGCGAGAGGGCGTCGAGATGTGGGGTCGGGGCCTCGTGGCGGGCTTCAGCAGCGACGACTTTGCCATTGCCGGACATCCCTAAGTTAAACCAAATAACAAACACCTAGCCTAACACACGACAAAAAATTAACTAAACACTACCTAAAGACTCAATCAAGACCTAAGAGGACTCAAAAGCCCTAATGAATCTAGTTAACTTAAATGACCTAAAAGACCTCTAGGCTACACAAAAACACGAGAAAGAAACCTAGCAGTATACGAAGCTAGAATCGGACACGCGGTGGTGGAGAAGCCACTATGGTCCCAGCAGGCGATGTGGGTGACTTGGAGGTCGGCGAGCAAAGATAAGATTGCTCCCGGTCCGGTGAGCTCCGGCGTGCAGCGAAGGCTAGGGTTTCGGGAGGAGATGAGTGCGGTGGCGAAAATGGCTGTTGGCAGTTTTAAAACCCCGGAGTCTCACGTCGCGGCGTCGCGGGACCAAATCGCTGACGTGGCGAGGATAACACCAAAATGGCGTCGCGGCGTGGATCCTGTGCGGCTGATGGCCGCAGTTAACATCACGTGCCTTAGTCTCATTCCTTAAGCGCGGAATGAGAAGTTAACATGCGTCTTTAGGCTTGCTCTGAAATCCGGCCTCTTTTCGGGGTGGTTCATTAGCTCGGTTCGATTGCGTATTGTTACGATTGTTCCTCCATCCATACCCTTGGTTGTTTTGATTGTTACGAGTTGATTGTTACGCCATCCTTGTCCACGATTACGATTACGGTAGCTATTACCCCATGCGGTCCTTCTTTCTTGTGATTGATTCGATTAAACCTCGATGCGTCGCGGGCTTGCTCCCTTTATGGGTTCCTTATTTGACATTCTACACTCTTGTCTTTGTCCTCCACGGGGAATTCACACAACTCCCATGGAGTGGTACGTATAGTATGTCTTTTGTTCCTATTGCCTATTGCCATTTGTTTAGTCGAATTTGAGCCACGCGTTACAGTTGTTGAGGACTTCATTGTGCATTGCCGCTACCGTGTTTCTTGGTGTAGCCTTCTCTCTAGGTAGCGATTAGTGTTGGTTGCGGCATCTTCCAATATCTCCTGCGGCAGTGCGTGGTTTCTTCATCAATGATCCTCATTTGAGCATCTATCATTGTTCGGGTTGTATTTCTCGGACCATTGTATAAAGGTGTGGACTTGCATCCATCTAGTTGGTCGATGGTAGGGACATGTAGTAATTCATGGAACACGTCCCATTACTTACGCGGAGTTCTCCCACTCTAATTGACGACGTGTTGATCTTGCACAAGTTGTGCAATCTTCGAAGGTGGAAAGAACTTGGTCAGAAACTTTTGTACCAATTCGTTCCATGTAGTAATGGAATCACGGTGGGCGGCGGTTGCTTGATGTTTGGCTCTATCCTAGAGTGAGTGGGAATACTTGCAATCTTAGGGCTATTCGGTGACCCTAGTTGTATTTGATGGTATGCAAACCCGAGGAAGTTAGTCAAATGCATGTTCGGGTTCTCATACATTAGTCCATGGAACAATATGTTACGAAGCATTTGTCTTTGTGGTGACTTGATTCAAAATTGTTTGCTTGAATTGGCGGCGAATCGTGCGGTCACGAACAATGGTGGGTGAGAACAAACTCATCTAATAGCATGTACGGATCGTCCGGCTGTATGAATGGCCTAGGCGCTTGATTTCTAGTTCGGCTTCTCATGGTTGATTTGTTCCACGCGAAATCTTGTTGCTTGATTGTTTTCATGACTATTGGAGTTCTACTCAATTCTGTTCTACCTACCTCTGTTCTCGGCCTTGTCGTGCGAAGTCTTTACGCTCGGATCACCTGAAGTGTTGATTAATTGTTTCTTTGTCGCATGTACTCACTCAAACTGTCTTGCAATAACACTTGACTAACAAAACCCAGTGCCGGTACTTGTAAAAATAGCAAAAATAAGAAAATTCAGAATATTATCTATATGCTTACTTCTCTATATCAAATTAAACCTTTCCCCGGCAACGGCGCCAAAAACTTGACAGGCCGAAAACGCGGTGTATAAAATGAATGCCTAAGTGCGCAAGTGCACGCGTAGCCCCAAGTAATATAGTGTACTTAACGTACAGATATCGATCCACAGGGAAAGGCAAATTGACTACGAAATTTATGCTTTTCAGACAATATCTGAAGAATGACTTTAAAAGGGAGTTCAATTATGTAAAAACTAACTTAACTGTTGATTTAATTAAAGTGTTGTTTTAAGCCTAGGGTTATATCTCCCCCTGTCACATTCAATGGATTGTTTTCTAAAGAGATTGTTATTATTCATTTATAATGCACTTTATGGTGAGGTGATGCCTACGAGATATCCTCTCTCAGTATATCATTATATCTCGCAAATAGAATCAGTATATCTCTATCTCGACTCATTATTCGAAATGCCCAAATGTTCTACCCCAGATACCACCTTGGTCAGGAATATCTCTATTATTAGAATCGTAGAAGAATTTTCTACTTGAGATCATGAATACTATCGTCTCTCGAATCTCGAATCTTAGGTCTTTATGCTAATCTTAAACATTATCATATATTTAACTCTGGTATAGAGTAGGTTCGACAATTTATAAACAATTGAATAACATAAAAGATCAATCCTTAATCCATATCGTATAAGCGGGTTTGATGTAACCACAAACGTCTAGAACATAATGGAAGAAAGATAGAAGCTGTTTAATAATGAAAACATTGTTCTAGATCGAAAATATACAAAAAATGAAAAGCGTTACGATTCGAGACTTCCTCGAAATCGGTGTCACTCTGCTCTCGAGCAGGTACTTGCCTGCGTTGCGTGCGCTTCCCATCTCCTCGATTTACGAGGCCACTAATTTGCTTTAATGAGGAGAGCGGTTACCGGCGGCGTCGCGACGTGGCGGCGTCGCGACGTGGTGGCGATGTGGCGTGGTAGCCCAGTTGACCACGCGTTTGTTGACCCCACGTCGTGACTTGGTGGCGTCGCTGACGTGGAGGCGTCGCGGCGTGGCGGTGAACTCTTGCATGCTCCTCATTTCGAAATGGCTGAAGTTGTTAACTTCGCCTCATCGTACTGTATTCCAAAGCAAAAACTAAATAAGAATCTAACACTAATTATAAATAATGCCAAATCAACATGAAAATGCAAGGCGGCGAGTATAATGCGAGTGTTTAAGCACTCATCATGGTAACTCTATTGATGTAGGATGTCCTATCCTCTATCATTGGTCTTCTTACGTATCTACGGATTAAAAACTTGGTTCCACAAACTTTCGCTTAGTGGGAAATATATAGGAACGACCCGAGAACTATGATCGTCTCAGCCCCATTTATAGGTACCCATGGAGCTTCTTCTTTGATACCCTTAGGTACCCTTCATGTCAAACTATTTACTTTTTTATCTTTTCTTATTCAGATACACACATATAAACATTCGCTTGCTTGGACCAGGAGATAAAGAATGAATGAGACTCGGTACAATATATACGAAGGAGTGCAGATGAAGTCACAGGAACATGGCGATACTTTGCCGCGTAATAAGTGTGAAACACTGGTAAGTGTCGAAGCATTGGTCATGTATACATGCACCTTACGTAATAGAAGCATCGTATGCTTACTTGAAGTCTTTGGCAGTCATATATGTCTTGTCATTCATTATCAGGTCTTGGCGGGTATATAATTATCGTGTTCTCACAGGCTTATCATTTTATTCTTTTCTTCTATAATCCTCTACATATCTCAAATCATTATATTGCTATTTCTTGTTCATATTTATCTCTTTTCTTATCATGTATTCCAATTGACTTTACAACGAGATTAGTACACTTGGTACAACAATCAAATTTTCGAATGTGGATACAGATGCCATTAAATAGCATATGGTTGATTTTAGACTCAATGGGATTTCCATAGAGTCAAGAACACCTAAAGCGGGTCCTAACGAAGGAGTTATGCAAATTACCAAGCGGTGAAGAAATAATGACACTGGCGCCTGGCGTGAAACAACCACTTGTTTTTGTCATTTAGGACTTTAATTATAAGCTCAAGGTTATATCAAATATATGGGATAGATTCACAGCTCTGGTTCTTCCATAGAACAGAACACTCAAATCGGACTTAGGACCGAAGAAGTTATATTCATCCAAAGTTGTAGAAAAAGTAGAAAAATCTGCTCTGAGGTGGAAGTGCACGCCTAGGCGTGCAGAACATTGCTAAACTGCCCTTGGGTTTTCATTCCGAAAATCCCAAAACTCACTCAAAAATTCTCTAAACACTTCTTATGAACTATAATCAACTCAAAGGGACTTCCTTGATACCATATCTTAAACAATCTCGGGTTTCCCAGGCCCGAACACGCTCAAATTCTAAGGTAGGAGTAGTTTCCTCAAAAACTTAGAAAGAACATCATACATATCTTTTATATTTTCTACCAATGATGGGGTTCATTAGCCAAACATGTATCCA
This sequence comes from Tetrastigma voinierianum, assembly GCA_016808115.1. NCBI lineage: Eukaryota > Viridiplantae > Streptophyta > Magnoliopsida > Vitales > Vitaceae > Tetrastigma > Tetrastigma voinierianum. The sequence continues at coordinate 697,246 of JAEQBH010003217.1, read as the reverse complement.
AACATAGTCCCGAGATAGGATTTTACCAAACCCTAAACTTGAACACAAAGAATTCATGGGTAAAACCCGAATCCATACCCATCTATTAATTTACGCCAATCTATGCAAAACCACCCAAGCGAATACAAAACCAGCAAACATCATAACTATGCCAAGTTAGGGTTTCATTAAACCCGAATTTATCTGAGGGGACTAGGGTTAAGTTTAAGATCCAGCGACTTGAAACAGCTCATTTTTTTTTTTGTTGCAGATTATTCATATGAGAGGATCCATACCTTTGGCGACTACCTCTTGTTCTCTTAGCCTGCTGTGCTTGTTTTGCTTCTTTCTCTCTCTGTCTCTCATCGTTCTCTCTTTGCTCTCCTTTGGGAATGAGAAAATATCTCATTCAAAGACCATTTGTCTTATCCTCCCATTTTTACATTTTGGTCCTTCCTTAACCCTGTGATTTCTATTCCATCTTTTCTCAAATTCCACTTAGTGTATATAACATTATTTTTGCTTCTCTCACTGTCCTCAAGTGGTAAATGACTAATTTACCCTTGGATTTATTATTAATTCTGGGTCTCTCATTTTATGTCCCGATATTCATTTTAGCTTTTATTATATCCTAAACATGTTCAAAAACTGTTAGGGTATATTTTAGGGAGTTTCACGTAATGTCTTTTCGTCATTAATAAATCCTTCTGCTTTTTAGATATCGTCTCTTTCTTTAATCTCCCGCATTGCATCTTGAAGCTCATCTCTCATCTCCTCTCGCATTGCATCTCGCACCTCCTCGTATAGCTCAGCCCTCAAATGCTCACGATCAGACGATATTTCGTTAGAGCTATCAATGTAACATTATTTCCCGAGTCCATCAGCTTTGTTTCTTCTTGATGGTCAACTGACTTAGTAAAAATCTTGTCTTTATCAATCGACTGTACAAATTCCTCGTCGATCATATCTTGAATCTTAGCATTATAACGTGACATCACCTCATCTTACATACAAGCAAATATCTCAAAATAAGCAATGCAATATTAAATATATAAACTAAAGAAATCATTATTATGTCATTTGTTGGAAAAATGGGTTTGAGCATAATAAATTAGCTATCTTTGAGCTAAAATTAAAATGGGTCCCGAAACTCCTTTTAGTGGGTCCACATGGGAATGTGTTATCCTCCATGAGGAGATAAAGATTATATATATTAGGTTACTCCAAACCATTAAGGAGTGAATTAGAAATTGCCTCCGACATCACCCGTGAAAATGGTAACAAAAGGTTTGAGCATGAAAAAAAGCTTTTGTCCCATCGGATAGAGCAAAAACTTTTAAAGGATATATACACTACGCCTTTGGAGTTAGGTTTGGGCCCCGAGTTTGTGGAAGGGAGGACCTAGCTCATGCTTGGTTGCGCCCACACACACCGCGATGCGTCGCCGGGTTGCCCAGCCCCTCACCCGGGTGAGGCGGGTCGGGTTCGAGGTTGGACGCTATGTATACATATACTTAAATTCATTTTTTGGCCTCAAACGTTGTCGTTTTGTGACGAGCGTAGGTTACCATTGGGAGCCCAAACGCTGTCGTTTTGGAATTTGACTTAATAGGCGTCTTCTCCACACAGACGCGATTGTGTCTGTTCGCCATGAATAGAACAGTCACAACCTTAGCTGAAGCTTCATGACTGGACCAAACAGTCATGAGCGAGTCTATATATAAGCCACATAATCATTCATTTTGCATTCATCCATTTTTAAATCGCTATCATCTTCGTTTTGAAATGAGTTACTGCAGATTACATGGTTAATGACCAACTAAGTGCTCTTTTGTCATTGGGAGATCATTTTATCACGAAGCAATTTCCCGAGAACTCAGCACCACTAAGTGATAATTATCTTAAGAGTAATGTCCAACTTACTGAAGACTTGATCATTCCTGATTTCTGCAAACATGTTCTATCTTATTGCCTTAACATTTTATTACGTTTGATCCTACAAAGCGCATTTATCATAGTCATCTCTTGATATAGGTTCAGTTTATTTAATTACATATAAGCGATTTTCATTAATATTTTATTTGTTCTGTTTGTTCTGATTATTAGTCTTATTAGCTTAATAATCTTAAGACAATTTAGTTTTATTTTTAAATATATCTATATCAGTTTTAATCTCTCGGTTCTGCATCTGATATATAGAACTCAAAACTTCAGTTCTATTTATGCAAGAATTATAGAACGTCTAGAACACTGTTTTGATTTATTACAAAACTTCTACTGCATTGTTTTGATTTAATACTGTTTTATTGCTCAGAATTCGGTTTAATAGAATGGCTACTGATTCTACTCCTACTATGGTGCCTCCTCCAGCGCTGTTAGCCAGCCTTGGCTTGCTGAGTCAAGAGAAGCCCGAAAAGTTTAATGGGATAGAGTTAGGTGGCAACAAAAGATGTTGTTCTGACCACCTTAAATTTGGCGTTTCAGCGAGGATGCTCCCTCATTGAAGGAAGGGAAAATGAAAGCGATAAGCAAGTGTTTGCATGTGGAAGCATGGAAGCATCTTGGTTCTTCAGCGCAACTACCTCTGAATGAAGCCGCGATGACTGCTTTGTATAATGTGTATTGCACCTTCAATACTACAATAGAAATGTGGGAATCCTTGAATGAAAATCTGTGAGAGCTGAGGATCTGTTTCAAAAGTTTGTAGTGGGGAAAGTTAGGCTCTACGGGATGCTTGATTCCAAATTTATTGATTAGCCAAGTTCAAGATCTGTAGTGTTTATATGACATACATGCGGGAGGGATGTCTCTTAGTAAATCCTTCCAGTATTTACAGTGTGAAAATTACCCTATGGAAAGAATTCAAGAATTACCTAAATCATAAGCGGAAGGAAATGAGACTTGAAGACTTGATGGTAAGGTTGAGAATAGAGGAAGATAGCCTTGCATCTAAGAAGAAGGCAGGTAAGCCCATTATGGAATCCAAGGCCAATGTTGGGGAACAAGGGCAGACCTCCCACAATAACAAGAAGAGAGCTTTACAATCACAGCGATGGTCCCGAGCAAGGTCCTACGAAAAGTTCCCAGGCGAGTGCTATGTGTCACTTGTAAGCAAGACATTGTGCTAAGGAGGCATCATGATCTAGCGGGGACCAAGGAGATCAAAAAAGAAACGCCCTCGACCAATGTAGACCGAGTAGACGATGTCTCGGACATGAACCTCTCAAGCGCGTGATCCTAAAGTGGAATTTCATTTAGCGTACCGAGAAGAATGGTGGGTGGACAAAGGGCTACAAGTTATGTTTGCTCGGACAAGAAGATGTTCTCCATCATATCACAACGCCTAGATAATGGAGAACAACTCTTCATGGACAACTTCCTCTTCTTCGAGGTTGAAGGCTAATGGAAGGTATGTGAATGAGACGGGCAAGGAACTTACTCTCAATGATGTGTTACATGTGCCAGAAAATCGAAAGAATCTAGTGTTTGGATCATTGTTGAGTAAGAAGGGCTTCAAGTTGGTGTTTGTCTCAGAAAACTTCATCCTCACCAAAAATGGGATGTATGTGGGAAAGGGGTACATGAGCAATGGACTCTTCAAAATGAATGTAATGACAATTGTACCTTCTATTAAGAATATTAATAATAAGAACGCGTCTTCTATTTATATGCTTGAGTCTTCAAATGTGGCATAGTGGAGCTAGGACATATTAATTATGATACCTTTAGTGATTAATTAATATGGAATGTTTTGCTAATTTAAAATAGATCCAAATCATAAATGTAGTCATTTGTGTGGAATCCTAACCATGAGCTTCTTTCGAAGCAATTGAAAGAAGTAGTGGATTATAGGATTAATACATTCAAATATCTTTGTGATACGAACTTTATTCAAGCGAGAGGTGGTAAAATATTTTCTTACATTAATTGATAATTACACAAGGATCTTTATTATGTTTACTTATTGAGAAGTGAAGAGATGAGGCATTGGAAATGTTTCAACATTTCGAGAATGAGGAGTCAGGAGAACCAACTTGATAGAAAAATCAAGGTGATAAGAAGTGATAAGAGGTGGTGAATGAAGCACCTTTTGTGATTTTGTTCTAACATGGTATAATACACCAAACTACTGCACCCTATTCACCTCAACAAAATGGGGTTGCTGAACGTAAGAACAGAACTCTAAAAGAAATGATGAATGCATTACTATGAAGTTCTGGACTATCTCAAAATTTGTGGGGGGAAGCAATTATTTCCGCAAATTATATTCTCAATCGAATACCTCAAAAGAAAACCAATAAATTCCCCTATGAGTTGTGGAAAGGTCGAAAACCTTCTTACAAATACTTAAAAGTGTGGGGGTGTTTGACTAAAGTGGCGGTACCTATACCTAAAAAGGTTAAAATAGGACCCAGCTTGATTGATTGTGTTTTCATTGGATATACACATAATAGTAGTGCATATCGTTTCGATTCATAAATAAGAAATTTTTCGATATGCATGCAATATTATGAATCAAGGAATAAATCTTTAAACATTTGAAAATGTATTTCCTTACAAATCCACACAAGAGTCGAACTCAAGTAAAATAACTCATGATATTGCAATAGGTAGTAGTCAAGGCCAACAAGATGATGGTGAACCTAGACGTAGCAAAAGAACTAAAACGTCAAAATCTTTTGGTCAGTTTTCCTAGCATTATTTGTTAGAAGATGAGCCTCGAGAAGCTTTAAAGGAAGCAATGTCGAGCCTGAAGCTCCATATTGGAAGAGGCTATAGACGATGAAGTAGAATCCATCTTGCGAAAATCATATGTAGGAACTAGTGGATCTTCCGCGAGGTTGAAACCTCTTAGGATATAAGTGGATCATTAAGAGAAAATGAAAGCGGATGAATCTATTGATAAATATAGGCCCGGGCCCGGATTGTCGGGGACCTATAAACAAAAAGAAGGCTTGGACTATTTTGATACCTATTCACACATTAACAAGAATATCATATCCTATTCGAAAGTTAATAACTATTCTGCGACTATACACAATCTTGAGATACATCAAATGGATGTAAACGGCTTTCTTAAATGGTAGCTTGGATGAAGAATACATGGAACAACCCGAAGGGTTTATTGTTCAAGTCAGAAAAAGAAAGTTTATAGGCTTTGTTGATATCTTGCTATGGATTAAGCAAGCACCAATCTTGATGGCATGAAATTTGTGTGTAATGACAATAGATGGATTCAAAATCATGAGTGTGACAAATATGTATATCTTCGAGACACGAACATGGGTTTGTCATTATTTGTCTCTCCTTTGTTTGATGATATACTCAATATGGAGTAGCAATAATGAAGTCATTAAAACTACCAAGGAAATGTTCAACAATAAGTTTGACATAGAAAGACTTAAGTGTTGCATGTTTCTTGAGATAAGATCTACATTTATCAGAATCGTTATATTATCTTAATCACATTACATTGAGAAAATTATTAAGAAGTTTAAACAAGATGATAGTAGTCCAATGAGAACACCTGTAGATGTAAATCTACATTTATCCAAAAATAATGGCAAATGCCTATCACAACAAGAATATGCCGCACGAAACAATTGAAACGATGTATGTCATGAAGTATGCGAATCGGCCGCGCTTCGTTGTATGGTAAAATTGGTAGATACCTGCAAGTAATCAAAGATTTGGACCATTGGAAGGCAATAGTTAGAGTTTTGAGGTATTTGAAATACACAAAAACTACGGTTTGCACTACCGAAATATCCGGCGGTACTTGAAGGATCTTGTGGCCTTGAGTGGATATCCAGCACGAAGACTTCGAAGTCCACAGTGGTACATCTAATATTTACACTTGGTGGTGGAGTGAATTGTCTTGGAAATCTTCTAAGAAAAGCGTGTATTGCTAGATCCACATTGAATATGAGTTTATTGCACTAGATAAAGTGGTGAAGAAGCGGTAAGCGATCATTTCTTAGAAGATATTCAATGTGGCCACAGCATTCTTTGCTTCTCTACATTCATTAAATAGTCAATTAGCAATTGGAAGAGCATAGAGTCATATATATAACGGTAAGTCTCGACATATTCATCGAAGACATAATACCATAAGACAACTTCTCTTTAATGGTATTATGACCATTGAATACATAAGGTTAAAAGATAACATTGTGGATGGTAGCAAGGTTTGACTAGAAGCGAGTAAGTAAATCATCGGGGAATGGGTTTAAACTGTGCATAAAAGAGTCACCATAATGGCAACCCAAGCCTAGTTGTTTGGAGATACCAGATCTAGGTTCAAGGGGACAACTAGAATTTTGTGTGACTCTTATGAAGATCACTATGGGAACAAATCTCCTACTGGATTCCTATGATCGGGAGCTATGACATAGGCCCTGTAGCGTTAGTCATATGGGCGTCACGCTTTTAACCAGTTCTTATATCTTGTTAAAGACAAGTGAGATTATGTGAATACCTTCATAAGAAATTCACCTATGTAGGTGAGGCCCAGGCCGGTTCTATGAGAATAGTGAAGGCTAAATTTTCTAGGAGCACTCATGAAACCAAGAATTGTTCGAGGCCCAAGAAATAATTACAATCATTAGTCGCTTATGTCGGGAAGATTACGTGAATCTTGTGTCTAGGTTTACAAATGATTGAGCAGTTTAAAGACCTCATGTTCACTAATAATTAAAAAAAAAACAACCTGAATGCTTCACAGGGAAGGTTCAAGGCCACAAGCTACCTTCCTCTATAAATAAAATATCAAGCGAACTCTCTCTCTTAATCTTAAACATGTCATTTGCATTAATTTCAGTCAATTTCATTCATGTGGGGGATTGTTGGAAAAATGGGTTTGAGCATAATAAATTAACTATCTTTGAGCTAAAATTAAAATGGGTCCCATAAACTCCTTTTAGTGGGTCCACATGTTCTCCTCCATGAGGAGATGAAGATTATATATTGAGTTGCTCAAAACCATTAAGAAGTGAATTAAGAAATTGCCTCGAACATCACTACTTGAAAATGGTAACAAAGGTTTAGCTTGTGAAAAAAGCTTGTGTCCCATTGATGGGAACAAGACTTTTAAAGTATATATCACACCTACCTTGGAGTTAGGTTTGGGCCCCAAAGGGGCACTGATTTTGTGGAAGGGGAGAACCTAACTTTAAAGTACTTGGTTCACCACATATCATAATAGCCATGCCCATAAGACAAACCAGAAATTTGATTCGGGTTCGAATTTAGTAATAATATCTATACTCTTAAATTCATTTTTTGGCCTCAAACGCTATCATTTTGGAATTTGACTAAATATGCGTCTTCTCCACACATACATTATATCTGTTTGTGATTTAAATGATCCATTCTAGTGAAGCTTCACATAGTGTACCCAGCTGATCGTGGTGAATCTATATATAGGCCACGATCCTTCATTTGCATTCATTCCATTTTTCTTTCAACTATCATCTTCGTTTTTAGGGGGCCGAGTTTGCACTAGTTACGGTTTGTGGCCAACCATAAAGTGCTTTCTTTATATTGAGTCATTTTTATCACGGAAGATGAATTGCCAAGAACTTCGAGCTTGCAGCTGAGGCGATAAATTATCTGAAGAGCCCAATGGGCTGACCTGAGACTTGATCATTCATGATTTTGCAAGCAGGTTAATATTATTCTTTTTAACATTTTGTCACATTTGTTCTCTCTAAACAATTTATCATAGTCATGCGATGCTAGGTTCGAGTTTATTCGTGCGACGGTATTCATTAATATTTTATTTATTTGTTATGTTCGATTACGATTTAGTAGTCGGCTGCTAGAATGATAAATTGTCTTAAGAAATTGTGTCGACACGAAGACTTGATCATTCATGATTTACGCAAAAGCGAGTTCTATCTTATTGCTTTAACATTTTATTCTGTTTGTTCTGCAAACAATTTATCATAGTCATACTGATATAGGTTCCAGTTTATTCGTTATGCAAATAGTTTTCATTAATATTTTATTTGTTTTGTTCGTTCTGATTATTAGTCTTATTAGCTTAACATCATTAACTTACAACAACATTTTTCGATCGTTGATCAATAAAGCTTCCATCTTTCTTCCTTTTGTGCATCTTTTCAAAAATATCATAGTGATCCTTAGTTTGATTAGATTAAACTCTTTTGCCCTAAGAATGTTATTATACACTTATTTCATATTATATTGTAAGCAATAATTGTCTTATTCTGTTGAATTTATAAACTGAAAATTGCTTGGAATGAAACATTTTAATGATTATTTTAAGATTTAAGTAGTGATCTATTGTAGATTTAGAACCCCTAGTGTGCCTAGATGTTCTGGTGGTGCAACCTCCTCAGTGACATTTCGATGACCAAACATTTTTCTTGAATTTAGGGTATTCTAGCTTGCACGGCTATCACAAACGTCTTACGGAACATTTGGGGCAGCCTCACGCTGCTTTTCCATTGAAAAGATTATTTGAAATACGCGGATAGTAGCCCAGCGACTCAAATTACTTTAATTACAATCTTTGAACCCATCATATATGAAAACATTACGCAATATTAAAAGTTTTATGGTGTTGTAAGTATAAATGAATAAAAAGCTTATCCCAAAAATGATTCTGATTCATAATAATAATTGTTGGAAGTTCATAATAAGCATTACCTTAAATTCATAATAGAGTATTACACATAATAAGTATTATCTTAAATTCATTCAAATAGAATTCCTTGATAGCCATATGTTGTTTTAAATATATCTCTTGTTTAAGTACAGCCATTACGCTGTCTGCATTGAAGCCTTGTAGAGAATAAAAGTAGTGCATGCAAAATCATATATATATATATATATATATTAATTAGTCATACTATAAATCAGTAAAATGCTAAAACTACAAAAATTAAGGTTATCTTATCATTAATTTTACTATTGATAATATGTAAAAATTACCAACCATATCGTATCATGAGGAAGTGGCAGCAACGCGCTACAAAGTATTTACAACCGGTGAACTCGATACATGATCCGGGACAACTAAAGGCTGGAGTGGTAGATGTTGGTGATCTAAAAAAGAGCGTAAGCGGTATTGGTTTGTGATCAGAAGCTAAGTTGATATTGAAATTTGATTAAGATTTACGAGGTCGTGATTGTTTGCAGAAACTCAGCACATAAGTGTGGCAAGTGATTGTGGATGTGACGCCCCAAATCCGGGGGTAAGTTGACCTGTCAGCACTTAGAAACACTATTGATAAGATTGACCGACAATTTCTCAATGAATTCTTAGTTCTTATTCGGTATCTTGAATTCTATTCCCCATTAGGAATTAAGGTTGTCTAAGCATTGTAATCTTTGTGGGAATCCACAGGTCATCTCCACAGGGAGTCGTCTAAATTTGTTGATCCTTAGGAGCTATTCTCCACAAAGTGTGTAATTTAAAAGGAAATGATGGGGTTGTGTTTGTTTTGATTGAATGATTGATTGATTTATGATATTTTAAAATAGAAAGATGATTCTTTGGGATTAACTTGGGGTTTCCGGCTCACTAATGATCACGTCACTTCCCACCTCTTAGTTTTATAGTCTCATCCCAAGGTATTGATAAATGGTGCCAGTGGAAGAATTTTCTTTAATGCTCATAGAAATGGGATGAGTTGAATGATGTTAAACACTTGTTCCCCGATTAATTTAGACTCTTAGCTTGCATTTGTAATCAAGCCTGACGTGTCTGAGATCTCGTTCACACGTTGTCAGAGGATGCGACTAAGGTTTTTACAAAGTTTATAGCGAATAACATCTGCACAATCCATTGAAGTATAAAGGAATTGAGGGAATATACCTTGATCGGGGTGAGTTCCACCGTAGAACCTACAGCATAGAAGTTTAAGAACTCCTTGGGGGTATAAGGGAAATCATAATTGGCGGAATTTATTCATAAAAGAACTTTGAAAATCGAATTCAGATGCAAACCTAGGATGAAAAATACGAGAATCTGAGAATGGAAGCGAAATATGAGTTCCCTGCGAAAGATTACATATGCTTCAGATAAAATCTCGGAAAAATAGTGTTGACACTATTGATAAAGAAACTACTCTGACTATGGAGGAGAACTCTTCTCCTAGAAAGCCCTAACCACAGGAATCAAAAGCTCCCTTCTTTATGCATCCTACTTAAACTTATACTCCTCCAATGTGATCCGCATTGAAGTTAGTTGAAGCCAAGCGTGCCCTTACGTTGGATCGTTCTGCTCAATTCAGTAGTTTTTCACAGATTATCTGCGTCTGAGTTAGTGGTGTCTTAGGTACATGTTTCTCTGCGCCACTTTTACGCATAGGTGTCGGTACATGTTGCTCTACGCCTTTTTGCATAGGTGTACCGGTACATGTTGAAGGTGCCGGTATGTTGATGCGCTGGTGCTTTTTCGACATTGTTGCACTTCGAAACTTCTGTCGATTGCCATCATCCTCGATACCATATTTGCTTTAGGACATAAATCCTTGTACGATATACGTGACTTTGAAAAACTGTACAGTCTGAAACATGAGCAATTAAAAGTACCTATTCTCATACCAAAATGTGACTTGAAGGTGCTAAGTTACTGTGTAATTATTGCTCAATTGTGTATTGACACACAGCACTGCGTCTTGCTAGTCCACCAGCAAGATTTAGATGAGATACTGCGGTTATGAATTCCAACAAGTGCATTTCGATACGGTTAAGCTTTGCAGGATTTCTCAAAGGGCAGATATTAAACATAATACGCTTGACATAGTATGCCGGTAGCTGACTCGAATTAAAACTAAAACCCACCGGTGCAAGCGGTAAGACATAACAACATTTAACCTGAATCCGGACTATTCCTCTGGACCATGGAATTGAGGAAAGAAAAGTGGCCATTACAAACATTGAACTATGAAATGATCGATATTATGAAGCAACCATTTAACATAAACACACAACTACTATGCATCAAAAGTCAAAAGAAACAGAACACAAGCGGAATCAAAAGATCTTAAGTTTGTAATGACATAGGCTACACAAAAAGGAGTAAAATGAACAAAATGGGTGTTGGCATGACTTGGTAAAGTCACGCTGCAATTGCCAACACCACCCTAATCTAGCCTAATATGCTACTACACAGCGTCCTCCTCATCGTCTGTAGAAGAAAATGCGTCCTCATCGACGCAGTCATCCAGCTCCTCCGAATCTCCCTCCAAGTCAGGAGCAGGGGCATCTGCCAACGCAGGCTCTCCTCGGAAAATATGGCTCGAGGCACGGAGGCATGTGATCCCTAACTCTTCTGTTTCCCAAAATGCATTGAACCACTTACTTTAATTCGACGGCCATTCTTTCAACGGGGAGGTGCTCATAGGTGCGAGTCTGTAGATGAAGAAATTTAGAACTCGCCATCGGAGGATGTGAAAATTTGGGTCTCGTAGATCTTTGGCTAAAATACGGCCTCGGTTGGTTTGTATTAGGCTGACCTAGGAAGAACCCTCTTTTCCTAGCCACTCCCTCATCCCGCGGCTTCCTGAGACTCGTCCACGAGATGGGAATAAAATATGTCTACTTTCATGGCGAGGTAGCGGGAAGTCCCTCGTAACACCATATGACCAAAGCATAGTCGATAAGCTTCCCGGTCATCACCTCATATAAAAACTGCGTTTGTTCTCTGCTGGGAGATTTCTCATTGCCCTTTAGTCCGATTCTATCATGAACCCGTCTTATTCATCGATGCATGATCGAAGCTTGAGCTCTGGCGCAAATTCTTTCACGTATAAAACCACTTTCATGGCCACGGGACAGTGGACATAGCCCTCGAATAAATGGCGTAAGCGATGATGTACTAAGGGGGTAAGGTCGATATGCGATTCTCGAGGCGGAACATCTTGTAGATGACTATTGAATCGGGGGTGATCATTATCTGCTTACCCGTCAGTGGTCTCTAGTAAAGGTCTCATTATTGATTTTTCTTTCATATTAGTATAAAACTCCCGAACCATAGTAGGTAAATATCCCTTAACGTTAGTACACACAAAGCGCAAATGCATTTCTGAATAACACCTAATAAGTTAGAATCCTGAAATGTTTCAACCACACCCTACCATGGTAGAAATCCTGACCATGATATTGGGCCCATTTTCTGTTCGACTCGGAACCCTCCTTGGCATAAGCCTCCACATCTCTGCATTATCATCACTCATTACTTCCTCACTCGAGAGAAGATGAATCTATTACTTCTTTTCCTTTCTTTATTGGGTGGCAAGTGAGTTTTCTTTCTTCACGACCTAGCTCCATAGAGAGCTGGCGCTTTTCCCTTTCCAGTATTCTTGGATCTTGCCATAGATATGGCAAGAATGGCAATGATGGCACAGATGGCCCACACATATAAAACAATGTCCCAAAAGCACATCTCCCGGAAATCTGGCAGCCTGTGAAGATCAAACGAAATTTCCTTCCCGCTAACATGTTAGAACCCCGAACCACCAAAGAGAAGAACACCGCAACCAAAACCAACTAAGAAAATCATAACCATACTAATGAAGTATCCGCAGAAAAAAAGCTCTCGAGGTGCGGGGGGCTTACACCACGTCTGTACGATGAGATGCGAGAAGAATCAGGACTGGCGATAGAGGAAATCTTGTGAGCCGAGACAAAATCGGGGTTGCTTATGTAAGGAGGGCAAAAGAATTTAGGGTTTGGTCTTTTAGAGATGGATAGGTTGAATGTCAAAGGGCACAAAAAAATGGGGTTAAAAACCCTATTTCCCCCAGCTTGACAGCATGTCTGGGGTACATGTTAGTGGTGTACCGGTACATGTTGGCCACTGCCCCTTTTTGCGTAACATGTACCGGTACATGTTAGACCTATATCTACGATACACACATTCCAATTTTTTTTTCTTTTCATCATATTTTTTCTCTTTCTTTTTGATACATGTTTTTTGCAAATTAGGAGCAGTAGTCTTAGATGTAAAATCCTCTTATACAGTATACTTCCATCTGGTTTCATTACATGCTCACCACTCATGCTCATAATGCACTATTATTGTTTTCATTGAGTTGACAACTGTACTTCTTTCTTTAGACACTTTCAATCTTTCCATGGGGCCCACTGTATTTCTAGTGATCAGGGTTCCTAGGGTTGAGCCAACTTGGCAACAAAGGCTCGAAATGGGTGAGGGTAAAATAACGATTCCACAAAGTGTAACCTGAGTAGTGGCCTCTAATCATTTTCCGAGTTATGCAAGATGTTCCTCAAAGACTATGATGCATGTAGTTAACATGACATGCCAAATTAATGCGGATAGAACCTGATGACCAAGACAAAAAAAGTATGTGATCGGTAGATGCGTGGTTTGTGTAAGGAATTAGAGCGAGAATACAGGGGATAAAGTCAAGATATGAATATAAAGATTTTTTTTTTTTTTTGTGCTTGCTTGTTATAGTGTACATGCGTGAGATGATGTGGAGTGTATGAAATCGTAATATTACATACATTTGCAAGTCAGTATTATACCTAAAGAGCCATGGTCGAAAAATTTGCCATCTGCTTGAACGCTCTGTTTTCAAGCTTAGTTAGGTTCAACGATTGTATGCCTACCCCACAACGAGAAACAAGCATTGTCCTCAATGCATAGAACGAGGAACTACAACAAGAATGGGAGGCAACACTGAAACTAGGGCCCACTATTTTTATTTTTATTTTGTTTTATTTTGTGAAAAGAAAATAAATAAATTCTTAAATATAAAATGCAAGAACGAAAATAAAACAAAATCAAACTATATACAACTGGTGAGCCAAGAGTATACGAAGGGTGTATCTGGTAGGGGCGGATCTACGAGTCCTCAACCCATTCTTTTAAAAGATTGAAATGCTTTCGAGAATGGCTTTGGCGTTGACCGTGCTTTGAAAGACTTTTGGTATCAGGATTTTCAATCTCCTGACTCCGTATGGATAGACTGCTAACAATGAGCGGACGATCCAGCCCGAGCTGAAGTTTTCACGGAAATAAGTGCAATGGGAGGCATGCAACGGTACCTTTGGTTTGGTTGACGTTTTCCGAGCGATAGTCTTGTCGTGAACAGCAGGCACTCTTTGTAAATTAAGGAGCTTTCATCGACTCGCTATGATTCATCTGACAAATTTATTACGATAATGTTGTTTACACAGCAGGTTAAATCGAGGAATTAAAGTTCTAATATTGATAAGCCGGTGTTCCATTTCGTAGGTAGATGAATGACTTTCCATAAACATACTAAGAATAGTTTTAAAGCGACCTGACAAACCCCGAAGAGCTGTGATAAGTGTCAGTGACCAATCTGTGATTTGGGGCAACCGTTTTTCAAATATGTTTTATCTCCCTATTAGCTAATTGAAACTGTGCATTTAGTGCAGGGGGTGGTATCTTTGTTGGAAACTTGCCAGGTAACTCCATATTTTTTATGATTTTCCAAAGATCGAGCTTACAAGTGGGTCTGTCAATAATAATTGCACGAGGTATTCCAAAAGCGAGAACGATGTGTTCTTTTATAAATTTCAAGACAACATGAGTCATTAGTTTCTCGTCGGAATAATAGCCTCGACCACTTTGACACATAATAAGCCCGGATATGAGAATATACAGTATCCACAAGAAGGGGAAAAGGCCCCATGAAGTCTATACCCCAACAGTCAAAGATTTCAATGATTAAAATGGGGGTAAGAGGCATCATGTTCCGTTTTGTGACCCCTCCTAATTAATTGACACAGAAACCTGGAAATTTTGCAAAATTAGAAACAATGCTAAATAGGGTAGGCCGGTAAAAACCCGGCTTCAAAATATTATCTGCTTTGTTTTTCTTGTGAAAATGCCCTCCATGAAGCTTGGAAGATGGCAAAGGTTAGGATCCTGATCTGCTCATCATTGGGCACACATCTTCTCATTAATTAGACTGGACAATATTTAAATAGATATGGATAATCAAAATAATATTTCTTAATGTCGCAAAATTTCTTTTGTTGAAGTCCATTGGGAATTGGGGGGTGACGAGTTACTAGTGCATAGGTAATTTCACGATGTCGGCGTACCATCTCTGGGCAATGAACAAAGGCAAAGAGCTTTGCTCATCGGAAAAGCAGTACCGCTATGGAGTGCGCCATGAGAATTGGATCTGGAACTAATCGAGATAAAATGGTCGGCTACCACATTCTACCGACCCCACTTTTTATCTTTAATGGTCAGATTTAATTCTTGGCATGATAGAATCCACCTAGTTAGCAGGGCTTGGTATCTTGTAACAGAAGCAGTACTTGATCTTGCGTGATGAAGATGGTTGCCGGGAGAGCTACGATGTATGACCTGAACTTTTCTAAGGCAAAGACGACAGCTAAAAACTCTTTTTCTGTGGTTGTGTAGTTTGCTTGAGTCTAGTGTCTTGGTCGGGGCATAGTAGATTACAAAAAGCCTGTCTTCCTCGGCCCAAACGTACTCTTCCTATAGCATGAATCACTAGCGCCACACATGATCTCAAATGGAAGGTTCCAATTAGGAGAATCTGATGATAGGAGGCCACACCTAACATAGTTTTGAGTTAAGCAAAGGCGTCTTCACAAATCCCAGGACTACAGCGAAGGGGCATCTTGAGCAAGCAAAGCACATGGTGGGCATCTAGAGCTATAGCACTAAAATCTTATAAATCTCCTATAGAATCCAAAGATATCCTAAGACTGACTTAACACCCCGTCCCGAGAGAGTACAAGCATATGATACTCGTAGGGGTGTATAAGAGTACCAAGTGTCACATTGTAGTATTTTTGAGACTAAAGCAGGAAATGAAAGCTTAAAACTTAGATTGGTGGTATGAGAACAAGGGTATAATCATTATTTAGCAAATAGACATGAATTAAACAAGCAAGTATAAATGGTTTTTGAATAATTGTGCAACCATTTTTCAAGCAAAGAAGGCAAGCAAATGGTTTTGAATAATTAAACCATTTTTCAAGCAAGCAAAGCAAAGAGCCTTAGAAAAACAGGCCTTCCCGCCGGTGAAGCAAGCAACCTAAGCCGTGAGATGCCCGTACGTGCACTGCGTGGTGCTAGGATCTCATACATGCATTTTAGTTTTGTCTGTCGGAAACTTAGGGACATACATCATGCATTTAAAGGAGACCATGGCACGATAGGAGTGCTAAGGTTATGAGTTTGAACTAAATTATAAGGATGGCGCACCGTGTCAGACCTAACATATTCATCGGAAATGTTGCTGGATGCATTTGACAAAAGTCCTTACGTGCACGACGCCAGCCTCCGTGTTCACTAGGGTACAAAGTAGAAGTTGTAATGTGGGCTCAAAGGGTTGATGTTTTATAAGCATAATATACGCTTTTGAAAAATTCAACTATTGGTTCCTGGCCGCCTGTGCTTCCGGCGAGTTTTAAAGCAAACGTTGGCATCGGGGCCAATCGCTAGATTTCAAACGACTGCCGAGCCAAGCTCCCGTGATTTTAGCAAACGTTGAGCCTAGATCCCCGCTTTATTTTCAAAGCAAACTGCTGGAGCCTTTGCACTCGCTTTGCCAGCTTTTCGGCAAAACTTTTAAAGAGCGTCATAAAGGTTTTAAGAAACTTTTCAAGCGATGCAAGCAAAGGCAAGAAAAAATTATGAGAAGTTTTATAAACTTAAGCAAGCAAGCACAAAGTTTTTACATAAGCTTTTTAAAGAAAAGCAAAACAAAGCAAGCAAGTATAAAAGCGCTGTTGTTAAAAGTTTTAAACTTTTTAAAACAAAGAAAGAAAGAAAAGCCTACGTAAATAATCAGAAAAGAGAGCTTTACATTTTTTAGACAAGCTGTGAAAAGCAAAACCTTTATAAAGACACCACCGAGCCTGCTTAGCTCTTTATTTTCTCGCTTTTTAAAAACTATTTTCCAAGTACAGTACGTCGACGCCGGAGCATAGTAGGATTCCTCCGACTTTGTATCGCGTCAGCCGTAATTAATAACTTTGTAAGAAAATACTAATTAGATAACGGAGCATATGTATTTACATAGTATAGTTTTCAGGAAAAACGTGGAGCTTCGAGGCTCTTTGAAAGAATGTTGTCGGTTGCCATATTTGGAAATGTAAATCGTATACAGGATTTTATACGCCCTATATGCACTACATGTCACAAATTTTATAAAATCACAAGTCTAGAAAAGAAAATATTTTATACGAGATTTAAGCAAGCAACACGGCCGTCTGTATGCACTTTCTACTGCTAGGAGGTAATGGCTGGGGATTTCTGTGGAGTGGCCGGCACACCTGCCGATAGTAGGGGGAGGGGGTGTGACAATGATCTTATGTCTCTAACACATTTAGGAGTAGGTAAATTGGATATCAACTCGACCTTGGCCTTATCAACTTCAATCTACTTTGATACTATATGGCCTACATAACCCTTGTGTCACCATGAAACGACACTTTTCCCAATTTAACACAAGGTTCTTCTCTTGACATCTCTCCAAAACCTTATGTAAATTCTCCAAACAGCCTCAGATGAGTCACCAGTGGCCGAGAAATCTCCATCCGGCGAAGATTTCCTGCACGATTTCTATCATGTCACTGAAAATTCCCATCATGCCACTGAAAATTCCCATCATGCACCGTTGGAAGGTTCCTGGTGCATTACATAATCCAAAGGGCATTTTCCTAAAGGCAAAAGTACCAAGCTGTGTGGATGTAGTTTCTCTTGATCTTCCAAAGCTATCCCTTAATTTGATCGTGACTCGAGTACCCATCGAAAACAATAGAATTCATGCCCGCAACCCTCTCTAACATTTTAATCAACAACGGAAGAGGAAAGTGGTCTTTCCTAGTACCCAAGTAAGCCTTATAATCTATGCACACCCTCCAACCTCGGCACACTTGGTAGGAATTAGCCTATTATTTTCATTGGCGAATTACAAAGGACTTAGATTTAGAACTACCTGTGTCGGCTAACCCACTTCATTGCCCATTGTGGTAAATAACACCTACATCCAAGAGTTTTAAGACTCCTTCTTTACCTACTTCTTTCATTATTGGGTTCAATCAATCTCGTGGTTGCTCTAGAGGGTTTAACATCCTCTTCTAAGTGAATCTCTATGTGTGCAGATCAAGGCTAATTCCCTTACTATTATCCCGCAATCGTCCATCCCAAAAAGCGCTATGTGGGTTCTCAAAGATTCCAAAAGTTGATTTTCTTGATCCATCTCTAAAGAAGAAGATATGATTACCGGAAAAGTTTCTTCTCTCGCTCCTAAGAAAGGCATATTTCGTGCGTGATGGTAAGGGTTTCAACTCAAGCCGAGGTGGCTCCTCTTCGGGCAAGGCAATGCTCTCGCCCTCAATCGTGGCAATAACAAACTTTAGTGCCCACCTGGTCTACTTCCCAAAGACTTAACAGGTCAATTATGGAGGTAGGAACTCCGATTCGAAAGTGTGGTCACCCTCATCCCAACTTGGGCTTAACGCTCACATATACATAAGAGGGTCATCATGTGAGACAATATCCAAGTATTTTTGTACCACAGAATCAACCATGTTGACCTCACACACATCTTCTTCATCTCCCATTCCCTTGATAACATTAAAGATATTCAGATTAACGGTCATGTTACCAAATGATAGTGTCATTAGGCCTCCCTTACAGTGTATAATGGCATTAGCAGTTGCCAAGAATGGTCTACCAAGAATCACTGAACTGAAGTCTGGTTCACCATACTGTGTCGAAGGTCGAGTACAACAAAATCCACAGGGAAGTAGAACTTGTCCACTTATACCAATACATCCTTCACTATCCCTCTAGGAATTTTTACACTACGGTCAGCTAATTGGAGGGTGATATTAGTTGGCTTTAATTCTCCTAACCATAGGTCCACATATACTGATTAAGGTAACACCAGAATACTCTGCCCCTAAATCCACTCTGTGAAAGCATAGTCCTGAACTGAATTCTACCACTATAGAAATAGTAGGGCTCGGATCTTTGCATTAAAGCTGTTTCGAATCGCTGAGGTAGATTGCCCAATTAACGCCTTCCAAGCCACACTAGTTTCCTTTAATTGCAAAACAACCTTAGAACCTATATTACATCAAACTATTAATGCACTGTGTAGAATTTGTACTTAATTGTTTTGTTGAACCCATAGATCTCAATGTTATTCCATTTCTTTTAGTCTGCTCATGATGATATGGAGTTGGAGGGATATGGGTAGCCTTGTCTTCCTCCTTCGCCCACCATCGTCAATGATTTATCCTAGGGGACAGACGGCTTCACTGACACCTCATCATCTCTCGACCGATTCACTTCGAGACTCTGTATTGGTTCCTCGGGTTTGAATGGTTTTGTCAATTACCTTACCACTAAGAGGTATAATGCCAATGTTCAAAAGTACCCTCATTTGGACCTGAAATTCCAACACTATTTTAACTCTTGAGGCTTTGGGATAGGCCAAGATGGAAAGCCTTTTCTTGCTTTTGAAAATTACCCATAGAAGAGGTTAGCTTAGTTATTTGGGATCTCACATCATTCAGAGTAGTTCGAAATTCTGTGTTTGTGGATTGTTGGGTCTGTACAAACTGTGTTACTATATCCTCCAAACTTCTCTTATGTGGAGGTTGATAAGGCTGTGGGTTTGGATTCCCTTGATTCGGTGGATGAAAACCTTTGATTGGGGTTTACTGAAATCCTTCGGGGACCTGATTTATGAAATGGAGGAACCTGAACTCAAACCCTAGTTTTGATAATTTGGGCCTCGTCAGTTAAGGTTATGTGGGCCTCCCTCATTTCAACCAAACAGTAAGCACTGAACCCAGATTATGATACTTATCATGGAGAATTGAAAGGCTTCCTTTAATAGTTATGCATTTGCTTGCTCAATTTGAATTGCTCCTTTAACTGGCATGGCTCAAGCAGCTAATGGGGCAGGCGGTGGTGTCATCGATATGCATGGCTCCTCCACTGGGTCTCAATAGGTACCTGAGGCACTTGAGGTACACTGAAGGGCCTCAACACTTTTCACCTTGTATGGCCTCCAACCTCCTTGTTAAATCAGCATTTTTATTTGCAATTCATCATTCTCTTTTAAGTGATGGATTCTCTCCCCATAGGTGTATTATGCACTTTAGCAAAGGTTCACGGAGGTGTTAGTCTCCCATGTTCGAGAATTTTCTGCTATGGTGTCAAAGAGCGAATTTGCCTTCCAGCAACTCTTTCATGTACTCCGCCTCGCATACATCATTTGGATGTATTGTTTATTATTCAAGGATAGTCCTTGATGAAAATACGCACAGATTTGTCCCACATCCAAACCATGATGAGGGATGAGCATGAGGATCCTCGCATTCCCTCCCATCGTGCCAAAGGTCAACTCGCTTCTTTAAAAATTCGACCACCTTCGCATGAGAGCCGTTTGGTACGCAAGGAGAAGAATTGGCATGAAATCATTCCACATATCTTCCCACATGTAAAGATCGAATTAAAAAGAGAATGAAACCAAATTTTGGCTTTCTTGCAGCAAAAGGAAATAAAACCAAAATGTATTATGTGGAGAGGTGAGCCAGATAAGTAGAAATGCAATCGAAACATCCTTAAAGTCTCTTTATGAATGAGTAGGGGCCTCGACTCGACCTCTGTGGATATACAGTGTAAAAGACGGATCATTTCTAACCCTCATGAGGAAGTGATTAGCTCTTCGTGTAGGTGAATACATGAGTTTGTTTGCGGGTTCGGCTGAGAGGCTGCAAGATCTCCAGAGGTTTTCCGACGAGGTGGTGACGTGGGGAACCCGGCATGACTACCGGCAACATTTCCGCTACTGTGCTACTCGAGTAACACCATCTCCATGTTAAAGAGGTTCATGAGTCTCAGGGGTTACAACAGAAACCCTTGAGCATGTTCATTAAAATGAGGTCATTGACCCCGTGGATGGTCCATTCGAGGTATAACGTTATCTTGAAACAACTGACCTGGCCAGACTCTAACTCTGTGGAGGTGCAATTCTTACATGCCTTGTTGCCTGCTATGTTCAAACCAGCATGCACTAAACCTACTCATTCAAGAAAATAATCACTGAGATTTCTCACAAAAATAAATTAAAAAGAAAAGTAGAGAACGCAGCTGTGGATTTGCATGCAATTGGGCCACTTCCTTAGCCTCTCTTCCTTCGCATCAATCGATTAGTCGCCACTCCTCGGCAACGGCGCCTGCATCGTGCCGTTTTTATTCAGATATGCCAAATCAATCTCGCAGACCAAGGTCACTCACTGTACACTGTAATCCAGAGGTCATCCCATGGAGGCGGTCCAATTTGCTGATCCTTAGAGCTATTCTCCACAAAGTGTGTAATTTGGGTATGGTTCAGTAATGTGTTTGTTTGATTGAATGATTACTTGATCGAGCATTTTAAACAGAAAAAGGATGATTGCTGGGATTCTTAGGTTTCCACTCACTAAATGATCACGCATTTCCCACCTCTTAGTTTTATGCAGTCCTAACTCAGGTTTGAATGTGACAAATGGTCTTCGATGGAAGATTTTCTTGAGTCGTCTTTTGAAAATAAGATGACTAATGATGTTAAACACTTGCCCTACTCAATTCAGACTCTTAGCTTGCATTAGACCGCACAACGTGCACCGTGAGGATCTCTCATTCCGCTATTACCACCAGGATGCCCAACTAAGGTTTTTACACAGTTTCTACAAGCGAATAATATCACACAATCCGTTGAAGTATAAAAGAGGAATTGAGGGAATATACCTTGATCAGGGTGAGTTTCCACCGTAGAAACCCAAGATAGAAGTTAAATAGAACTCTTCGAAATTATAAGGGAAATTAAGGAATTGACGTAGAATTTATTCATAAAAAGAACTTTCTCGAGAAAACTGTAATCTCAATTGCAAAACTAAGCGATGGAAAAAAACATTAATGACTAATGAAACAAAATATGAGTTCCTACCGAGACATATGTGTTGAACAAAATCACAAAAAATAAGTCTTCAACTTAATCAATAAAATCCTTCACCTCCAACTATGGATGGTGAACTTCTCCTATGAAAACTTCCAACCCTAGGAATCAAAAAGCCCTTCCTTGTATCCATGGGCTTTTATACTCCTCTCCAATGTGATCCCGCATTAAAAGTTGATTGACAAGCGCGGCTCACTAGACCAATTCCCGCCAATTTAAGTAGCTGCCAACAGTGCACCAGATGAGTGCTGGTGGTAAACGATATTGCCGCCTCACCCACTTTTCCTGACAGGCACCACACGCCGCTTCCTCGCCACTTTTCAGATAGGCACGGCACATGCTGAATGGTGCACCGCATACGTTGCTCTCCCGCCACTTTTCTCAAGATAGGTGTACCTAGCATAAAGTCAGCGCACTGAGATGTCGATCACCTGGGTGCTTTTCCAGCATTGTTACACTTCCCGAAACTTCACCAATCGGTTGCCATCATCCTCAATGATCCATATTTGCTTTCCGGACATAAATCCTTGTACAATTATGCATTAGACTCGAAAACTGTAGATGTCCGCAAACATGAAAGCAATTAAAAGTACGACTCTCATGAAAAAAGGAGCAAATGTGACTTGAAGGTGCTGGGTTCTCATTGCATCATTGCCTTAATCAGTAGTCGAAGATCGGCAAAGTCTCCTTGTACGAGCCCAACGGATACTTTAACCCGTACATAAACCGTCCCAACATCAATCACACGAGCAAAAACGCCCTCAGCCCCATAAACCAATACTCATCATAATATTTATATCCAACTATATCTTAATAGTTTCTTAAAGTTTTGCAATACTTTATACAAACATATATTAAAATTTAGAATTCTAATACATGTCATACATCATAAAAACACTCAAAGCCACACCCCGGCTTTCTTCAAAATCGGCCTTTATGACGAGCCGTCTCCTCGTGCGCTCCCCCCGCACCCGAAAAATATGTTCCCGATTGTACAGTTAATGCTCGCAGTGGAATCACCCCAAGTGGGCTACTCTCCACCTAAGTGCATATTCACTGCTCCAAAGTAAAACACACATTCAAGAAATGTACGATCCTACTTGAATGTCTAACTGTGACAAGCTCATACCTCAGTCCTCACCGGTTCCCTCACACTCGCCTGCCACGATAAGAAAAATATTTTCAACAAAGATATTTGGCTCTGTATTTGTGGACTACTCCTCCGATATGCTTAGGGACTCACCCGATGTTATATTTAGTGGACTACCTCCGAGATATACTTCAATAGCTCACCGAATGGTTGATATTTTTATATGGACTACCTCGATGTATATCAATCAATGACTCGACGATTGATACTTTATATGGACTAAATTCTTCCATAATTATTATTATTAGTCAACCCTCCGAAAACCACTTCTCAATGAACCACCCCATGCACTCACTCCTATCGCTCTAGGCGCCCAAAGGCATATGGAATGATGATGCAAATTCCATTACAATTTATAACACATGCAAATATATAATCATGCATATATTCACATAATTTAAATCACACAAACATGTTATGCAATCTCCAATAATTCATCACACAAAAATTAGCCTCACTTGGGCTAATCATCAAACACGAGCAATTCGGGACGGAATTACTCAACCAAGCACATTTTCCCAAAAATATTTTGTGAACACTATTCCTATGAATAAGTGAAACCCCGGCTTCATCGCTCCCACAAATCACCAATCATCGGGTTCACTTGTGAACTCCGACCCCCACGTGCCTACTTCCGGCCTCATACAAAACCAATACATGATTTATTTTTACATTTTACATAATTAATAACCCAAACAGCCCGTAAAAAACTGATACGGATCGGTCCGCGGGGTCTCAAAATCCCAACACTTCCTGGCTCTAAGATTTGAATCGATCAAACGGGCTGCCTGGGCCGCCTCAACCAATCGTAAACATTATATCACTTAAACAAAGTGTAAAAACAGAGTAGGATGAAACCCCTACCTCACGGAGTTTGCCTCAAAACTCCTTAAACCGTGCCCACGCGCAGGGCCCCATTATGAGCAACCTTCCTTCTCGGTCTCCGACGACCTAATCCATCTGATCTCTCGCAAATCTAGAGAGAAGCTTGATACTCTCACTCTAAAAACTCCATTTCCAAACTCTCTGCATCCCCTCTTCAATTCATGCTAGTCTTTAATCGTAGGGAGTAACACTGTTTTCACTAATTTGTCTTTTTCTAACTTAAGAATTTAAATAATGACCATTATGTCCCTTCTTTCCCCAGTTTTGACACTCGGCACTATCTCGGCCATCCATTTTCATAATTTCTCTATTCATGCCACTTATGGCACATGAGTACGTGTTATATGTAACTTTTGTTACATCGAATATCGTTTTACAACACCCGAAATGCGATGCCTCGAAAAACGTGTCAACTCCGACTGTCTCGGAATTCGACGTGCTAGCTAGATTTCGCGAGACGATTCCAACGGTGAAATCCGTTTCATCATCCGAGATCTAGAGAATAAATTTTGGATTTTTGACCGAAATTACGATTTTAATAGATTTTTCCAGAAATTGCCGGTCTACGATTCTCCTCCTTTAAAGGAATTTTGTCCCGAAATTTGACAATAAAAACACTCACATTCATGCAACGCACTCTACCATGCATGTAAATCCAGTCATCATCTAAAATATTTTTAAACGACGAATCCACGCATCTTCATCCCTAAACAAGAAGGAATAGTGGTCGTGATAGTATCTTTCGCGGGCCCCACTTCACTCCACCTGAGAAAGCCGCCATAGCACCTCACTAGCCTCACCTGGGCCTTGCGCCTTGCAAACCCATCACGGCTATCCAAAATGCACACCTGGCCCCTCCCTCGCGCGGTCTCATCCGCGGTCAACTCAATCTGTCCCCAATCCACCACATGAGCTGGATCTGGAGTATATTTCTAGAGCATGGAGACGTGAAATACCTCGTGGACACCTGACATGTTGGGCGGTAACGCCAACCGGTACGCTACAATGCCTATCCTCTCAAGTATCTTGAAAGGCCCGATAAACCTCGGCGATAGCTTCCCTCGCTTACCGAACCTAACCACTCCTCTCTTAGGCATCACCTTCAAGAAGACGTGATCCTCAACCTCGAACTCTAAGGGTTGACGTCGTACACGGTATTAACTCTTCACGGCCTGCCCGTGAGAAGATCGCCGTCGCATCAAGCTCACCTTCCTGAGGTATCTCTAATCAGATCGTGACCCGTGATGGAGCCTTTCCATCTCGCCCAATCATAACGATAATCTACACGGCCTCCCATACAATGCCTCATATACACATTTGTATACTGGGCCTCGATAACTATTGTCAGGCGAATTCCATTATGGGCAATTATTTCTCTACTCCTTATGACCGCAGATCGATGCTCAGCCTTGTCCTAACACCGATATAATCTTACACAACGAGGAATCTCACACAACCCTTTACTTTGTGTGTAAACGGCTTAATTTAAGGTCACACCGGCCGACAACCAGTCTGGACCGTCAACCTAGTCCATGTCATGTACGACATCCATATACCGAGCCCTGGCCGCACAAACAACACCCAATGCACTCCAAAGGGGGTATCCAAATCTCAGCCACCTCGACTTATCACTCAACCTCAAGTCTATGTGATAACTGGTCGTGTGTTTTCATCTCGATTAACTTAACTCTTCGGCCTTACACTTCGAGTCTCTTACATTCACACAGAATTTAGATGATCTCCCCGGTCTCTTAGTATAATCTCTAACTCCAGGATTTATCACCTTTAGGATTAACGACTTCTTTGTTTCGCCCAAACACATTCTAATTACTTTCATTTATTTGACCAAACTATGAGTCCTGCATTGACATACCCTAAAAGACAACTCAACCCACACTCACCAAGAGCGGTGAATGACCGTGCACTGCGGCAATCCCACACCCGACCGACGCCGATGTTACTGCGGCACACGAACGCTTATAATGCCATACCGTGACACCCAATCCCGGGTCCACTCAAGAGCGGTAATCCTGCAGATCTCTCACTCATAATCTAGACCTATCAGGTCAACTCTCACCCTACGTCCTGGGAAGAACATCTACACCGCTTTTCTTCTGAAGGTCTTTAACCTCTAAGCCCAACTAAGGTCGTCGGGTATGACAACCCGGCTAAGGTCCCAATTATTGACAACCCGATGGCTGTCAACTCATCCATGTCAAGCCCGACATCACCAAACCAATATGTTCACCACCCTAAGGTCCACCACACTTCCTGGCCAGGTAAACTCTGATCCGTCCCGACCGACCTGACCAGCCCCTTTAACCTATCTGCAGTTAATTGAAGGCTTCAGATAGCACCCTAAAAACTAAAATCAGTTCCTCCGACCTGCATCTAGGTGTGGAGGAATGAACCGTATTCTCTTGTCTGGCAAAATTAATCGGGACCACTGTCCCAAAGTCCCGATCCCCGTCTAAGAATCCCGTCTCAGCCATGCCAAATCCCGTCCCGTCCTGAAACTCAGGAAGGCTGTTCCTAGCCCTTCCCAAACTAAGAAGGTCGATCCTCCTCTTGCTACCAAAGACCCCCGTATCCCGAAAGTGTTTCGAGCATCCTCGCATCTCTCTCATGGTCAAGGTCTCAATCCACAGTCCCCGTCCCCAGAGCGAAGTCCCACGATCCCGCCTCCTGGTCAGACAACTTCAGCCCATTCTCGAATCTCCTGTAATACCCAACCAATCCCAAGAAACTACGTATCTCGAAGATTGACATTCGGTCTCTCCCAGCTCATCACGGTCTTAACCTTCTCTGGGTCCACTGACACGCTTGATGCCGATGCCACATGTCCCAAAAATCTCACCTCAGTAAGCCAAAACTCGCACTCTATCGAACTGGGCATGTTCGATGGTCTCAACAACTCGGTAACAAAACCTCGGCGATACCCATCCTCCCACTGACTCCGGGAGTAAGACTGCGATGTCATCCATGAAGACTCACACAAACCGATCTAAATAGGGTTGAAATATCCTATGCATGAGATCCATGAACAGCATCAAGATTCATTAATCCAAAGGGTGGCATCACCAGAACCCTGAAGGCCATGACCGCGCTCCCAAACGCCGGCCTTGGGGTGGATACTCTCCATCTCCTAACCTCTCAGCCGAGCGGTAACCAAAGGCGAAGGTCTATCTCGAGAGACTCGCCCCTTCAACTCCATCAAACAATCTCGCCGATCCCCAGAATGGGCACCGATTCTTCGAATGTGAACTCCGTTCAATCACCGTAGTCAATGCACACCGGCTATCCCGCCTTCTTCTTCGCAAATGTAACCCGGAGCGCCCATGGTGAAGTGCTCGGTCCGATGAACCCCTTGTCCAATAGCTCCCGTGACCGGGACTCCTCGAGTTCCCCCGTAACTCAACTGTACAATCCGGCGAGGTCAGCAGAGATGGGTGAAGTATCAGCATGCACCCGATACCAAGTCTACAATTCTCCGTGGAGGTAGGCTCCAGTAGCCTGGGTACGAAAACATCCACATAATCGCACAATAATCGCACACTACTCGAGGTAGATCTTAAGTCCGTCCTCCTCATCCTAAGGTAAGGCTCGCTACCCAACCCGCTTAACCGTCCCCTCGACACCCGACTCATACCATTCGGGGCAAAATATCATGCTTGTCCCGAAAATACCACATGAGGCCGTCCCACGTAGAAGCAGAACCCTTCTACGCTCAATCGATAACGACCTCGTAAGTCGCCGCCCAATCCATCCATAGGATGACATCGAACTCTGACATGTCCATGATCCTCAGGTCCACTGTGAGTAGAGTCCCCGAGATTTCCAACTCGCAACCTCGACATATCATCCTTATTCTCTCCCTAATCCCTAGGGGAGAACTCACATACAAAGGCTCCTCCAAGGTCTCTAGAGGTCCTTGCCCTTTTCCACCATATTTTGGCCTCACTCTCTTGGGGCCGGAAATCACGCCTAGTCTTATCCTCGTAAAGGTCGAGGTACCTCATAACCTCTAACACCTTCTTAATCTGTATGAACCAATGGTTTACACCACTCTGATCTCCTCCTCCCTGGGAATGCCTGAGGATGATGCGCCCTAAACTTCCTGGAGAGGTTATTAAGACCTCCCCTGACTATCACGCACCCACCGTGCTATAACAACAATACCTACAACTCCCAACAGCCCGTCGATCAAACACTCGGTGGTGTCTCGACCGCACTCGACGCCTCTACGTCCTCGTCCTCGACTCAGCCATCTCCATACAATTCAATGGCAAGTTAATTTCTCAATACAAGATTTTAAGGCATAAATACAAACTTCGAGACACTATTCATACACATAAATCAAGCAGTATTATTATCAGCCCTTTGCATTTACAGGTAATGCAAGGCAATCAATTATACATTTAAAACATTTTTATCAAAAAAAATTTTATTTTCGAAAAGTTCATTTTTTTTTTCAAAATTTTGTCCCATTTTGTTTGATTTTATTTCCAAAAAAAAATCCTCGAATTTTTTTACTGCTCAATCGCTATCGTTTATAGTCACTGCTCACAAGACTGCTCAATCGGGACAGCCACCTAAGTCAGTAATACATAATTTGTTTTATCAGTAATACACTTCCAAAGAAGAGTCTTCCGGCAAAGAGTGTATTGCAATACAATACACCTTCCCTTGCAATACCCCTCATTTCCCATGCAATACACCTTCATTTCCTTGCAATACAATTCCTTAGCTCCATTTAGAATTCTTCATTGCAATACAATTCTCAGGACAGAATTCAATTTTCCAAACTCTAAGCCTCCTATTGCAATACAAGTTCCTTAACCAAAAAGACTATATTGCAATACAATCCTTTCCCAGCCTCACCAAAGTTGCAATACAATGCCTTGGCTTGCAATACAATTGCCTTGCAATACAATGCCTTGGCTTGCAATACATCAGACACAATGGTGCTGTTCCCAACCTCGCACCATTTTTCATTATTTTTTTTCACATTATTTCCGGCCACTGAAAAACACCAAAAAAAAAAAAATTATATACATGTATAATTTTTTTTTAACATCAAATAAATTTAAAAAAATTATTTCTTTGATTTTCTTCAGCTTTTTTTTTTCAAACTACTAAACACCTTAGAAAATGATTTTCACTTCATCATTTTTTTTCATTTATTCACATCGGGAGACACAAAAATACTTTTTCATTTTTTTTTCCAGTACACCTAAATAAATTTATTTTATCCTAGTTTTCTTCAGTTTTACACACTGTAAAACTAAAACCAAAATTTTCTCTTCTCATTTTTTTTTTTCATTCTCCACGCAGCCTTCCTCAAGTACCTCTACATGCAAGAACTTAAATAATACATCCACACAACTCAAAACTTTTATGAGTTCAACTATAAAATTTATTAAAATTTTATTTCCTTTTCCCAAATAAATTTATTATAATTTATTTCATTTATTTTCCTTTTCTAGTTTTACTAATTGTAAAACTCCACACTTTTCCTACACACTATGTGCTAATCACCAATCACACAAACCACACAAACCAATCACAATACATAACCATTCATGTTATGCATATTTTTTTCACACAACCATTCATCAAATCACATAAAATATTACCCAAACACACGCATGCGTGTCCTAGTTTTGTCCTGCGGTTTCCTAGGTAATCTCATACCTAAACCTAACATCGAGCCACATGGTGGTGATGTTTCTTACACCTCAGACCATGGCCTGGCCAGACTCCTGAGGGAGCCTGGGTAGCGTATGCCCGAAAATTTACGATGCAGTACGTGGCCCGAAATCCGGGGTGGTTAAGCTACATTATTGTGGAAGCTCCTGTGAGTCTTAGGGTGACGGAGCATTTCTCACAAAAATCGGGTAGAGTCTCCTTTAATGCGGGAAGCTCTGCAGGGATATAGCCTGTGCATAACTTTGTCCTAACATCAATCACATGAGTAAAGCGACCTCTTGGGCCCATAAACTGTACTCATCACAATATTTGTATCAACCATATCCCAGCCAGTTCTGAGTTTTTGAAAAAAATGCTCTTATGCAAACATATATTAAATTCTAGAGTCTCCCAGCACATGTCATACATCATAAAAACACTCAAAGCCACACCACAGGCTTTCAACTCAAAATCGGTCTCTATGTGGCGAGTCTCCTCGTGCGCTCCTTTGTGCACGAAAATATGTTCCCTCGGCAGGAGTGGCTAATGCTGATAGTGGAATCACTAAGTGGGATACTCTCCACCTTGAGTGCATATTCCAGTAACCGAAGTAAACACACATTGACGAATGCATGTCACAACTTATCAACTCATACCACAAGTCCTCACTTAGGCTCCGCGCACTAAACCGTGCTGAGAAAATATTTCAACGAATGTTGTTTATTTGTGGACTACCCTCAGATATAAGTAGTCAGACATTTCAGATGTTATATTTGGTGGACTACCCTCAGAGATATATCAATTAGGGCAGACTCAAAATGGGTTGATGTTTTCTTATGGACACCACTCAGATGTATATTAATTGGTAGGCTAGGCGTTGATATTTTATATGGACTACCCTCGATAATTATTATTATTAGTCGATCCTCGAAACCACTTCTCTGATAAGATGCCACCTCATGCACTCCTCTATCGTTCTAGGGTGCCCCGGTGCATATGGAATGCCATGATGCAAATTCCATTACAATTCTATAACACATGCAAATACTTAATCCTGCATATATTCACATAATTTAATCACACAAACATGTTATGCAATTCCACGATTCATTCACCAAAAATTAGCTCACTTGGGCTAATCATCAAGCAAACATTAGTTGAATTACTCAACCAAACACATTTTCCCAAAATATTTTGTGAACCTTTATTCACATG
The DNA here is from genome assembly GCA_016808115.1 of Tetrastigma voinierianum. NCBI lineage: Eukaryota > Viridiplantae > Streptophyta > Magnoliopsida > Vitales > Vitaceae > Tetrastigma > Tetrastigma voinierianum. The sequence goes on along the minus strand of JAEQBH010003217.1, from coordinate 666,355 downwards.
AGCGGTGAAACCCTCGGTTTCGCGTTCACGACAAATCACCCGATCATTGGTTCACTTTGTGAACGGGTTTCCACCCATTTCGACCTCATACAAACAATCATGATTTTGTTCTAATTTACACAATTAACAGCCCAAGCGACTTGAAGTAAAGCCCGATGCAGTTTGTCGGGTGGGTCTCAATCCCAACACTTCGGTTCGATTTGGAGCAGATCAAGCATAATAGTTCAAGGCCTCAAACCAATCGAAACATTATATAGCACTTAAACAAAGTGGCAGCAAAAACCGAGTAGGATGAAACTACCTCATGAGTTTATCGAAACTCCTTAAATCAGTGCCGCAGCGTAGGCCTCGTTGCGTCGATCAGCCTTCGCCTTCTTGTCCCGACCCGAATTAAAATGATCGGATCTCCCATATGAATCTAGAGAAACTTAGTACTCGCTCCCCAAAAACTCCATTTCCAAAACTCTACGCATCTCCCTCTTGATTCACGTTTTTGGTCTTTTTAATTGTAGGAGACAACCTGCTTCATTTACTAATTTGTCTTTCTAACTTAAGAATTTAATAACATAATAGCCATTATGTCCCCTTCTTCCACGATTTTGAAGCTTCAGCGCTTATCACCGATTAGTCCATTTTCATCATTTCTCTACTTATATGCATGATGCGTGTATATGTGACTTTTATTTACGTCGAATGTTGTTTCTGACACGAAATGCAATGCCTCGAAAAAGCGTGTCAACTCCATTGTCTCGGGTCGACGAAGATCGACGTGCTAGCTAGATTTGTGACAGTTAATAGTGAAATTAGTTTCATCATCCGAGATCTAGAGAATAAATTTCGGATTTTTGACCGAAATTACGATTTTACCATTTTTCCAGAATTTCGGATTTATTGAAAGTTAAAGCCCATAATTTCACTCACAATAGTTTGTAGCACCATTCATCTAATCTATGAAAAAAAGAAGTAGGAAGTGAAACCATAGAGGTTTATTTAAAACACGAATGCAACAAAATGATAAAGAATAAAAAGATGTCAAAACTAAAAAAAATTAAAGAAAAAAAAAAAGACATACAGGAATAACAGCTTTATCATTCTCATTTTCTACTGACCTTTCTTTCTTCCCCCTCCAAAAGTTGTCGTCTCCTCCAAAAAATTTATTCTTCTTCCTGCCTCTCTGATCGTCCCTCATGGACGTCTATCTCCTAGACGTCTTTTTCTAATTTCCCCCCTCTTTTATCTTTGCCCTTTTAATTTATAGGATTTCCAAAAATCTAACCCTAAAACCCCCCCAAAAAAGAAAAGATAATCTACCTTCCCAAAAGAAAAAATAATGAGCCATAATAATATAAAAATAAAAAAAGGAAAATCTAATCAAGAAGTAAAATCAAAATCTAATAAAATAAAATATAGTAAAATAAATAAATAAATAAATAAATAAATAATTATGACTGAAATTTGGGGTGCACTTTAATAAAAATAAAACGAAAAAAAAAACCTTGCAAATTTTCCCCAAAATAAAATCACCACAAACTTTTACTATTTCCAATTACATTATGTCTTTATATAGCCAAGAAGGACATGTTTTGCCGACGTCACAATTAGGTTTAAGTTATTCAAAACAAATAATTAGAAAAACACCTTAATTTTTTTTTAGTTTTTATTATTATGAATTGGAAATAAGGTGTGTTTTTTTTACATTAAAATAAGGTGTTCTTTTTTCTTCTTTTTAAATGTGTCCTTAAATAATTTTTTTTATAATTATTTTCTCTATTTTCATTTGTTTTAGAGCCAATATAATTATATAAATGATGTATAATAATTAAAAATAAAATATTAGACATAAAAAAATATTCATTAAATATATTTAGAAATATCAATAACAAGTTAAAAAGTTTTCAAAGAAAGTTTTATTTTAAAAATATAAAAACTATTTTAATATGGAAATAGTCAACAAATAAATAATTAACTTCTTTTTTTTTTTCATAAATCATAAACTTCCAAACCATGGATTATTTAATATTTTTTGACCTTCTGCTTTATAACTTATAATGTTATAAGAATATGATAATACATGGATTTCAGAACTATACACAAAAATTAATTTATAGTAACTTATCGTAACGGATCAATATGTCCTTTATGTAGTAGTGAGTAGACGTTATTATTATTACGTTTTAACTACTTAATTTATTGTCTTATTGAAAAATGTTACTCAATTTGTCGGCACTTTAGATAGTACATTTTATGTTTGAAAATTTCTCTTACAAAAATTTATTTATTTAAAAAAAATAAAATTAAGGTTAACGTTATTTATCTATAGCAAATTATAAGCAGTAAGTATATATATATATATATATATAGAAGAGTCATTTAAAAAAAAAGAAATCAAATTATTAGTACTATCGAAAATTTAGGTGTGAGTGCAGGTCGTGTGGCTCTATGGGGAGGGAGGGCTAGGACGCAGGTAAGGGTGGGGTATGAATAGGGTTGAGGGGCGAGTGAGTTTGGTAATTAAAATATAAGTAGTATTTAATGAATGAAATGTTTAGCGTATCATGATGTCCGAGACACTATTTCCAAAAAATAAAATGTTTTTAAGGGTAAAAACTTGGAAAATGTAAAGTTAAAATGAAAAAGTAAATCTTGTGAAAATTTTTTAGAGTCTAAGTTTTGACCGCTAAAATGAAATCCATTTAATTGATAAATAAATATATTAGTTATATGAATTAAAATAAATATTTTATTTTATTTATAAATATTAGTGAATCACTAATTGGTTTTTTAATTTTAGTAATTATTCATATGAATATTTGCACTAATCTATATACATTACATTTATATTTGTTATAAATAAAATATGTTATCGATCTGAGTTAAATAAAATTTTCATTTTATTTATGAATATTAGTAAATAACTAATTTATTTTAATTTAATGAAATTGTTCATATAAAATATTTATAATATATATATATATATATATATATATATATATATATATATATATATATATTTCATTTATACTTTAAAAATTATCACTTTCGTTTTTCTTTTTATGAGTTTTTACTTTTTATAAATTAATAAAAATAAAAATTTGAAATGGATAAAATTAATAATTATTCTATATTTATACTTATTCAATTTAAATTGATTATAATTATCACATACATAAGTAGTGTTAGGGTTGATAAAATTTGACACAATACAAACCTAACATGGTTTTTGCAGGTTTGCGTTAGTATATTAATGTTTTGGTCGTATTCGTATTAACTTGGATTTAATAAGTGGTCATATTTGTATTGACTGCTACAACAATTTATTTCGGGTGATAAGTTTATTATTATATTGAATTAAATTAACCTATTTAATAGATTGTTTGTGTTAAATATAGATTATTAATTATAAGACTACATATTATTTTAAATAGCTAATTAATAAACATGTTAACTTTAATAAGTTATTTGTGTTAAACATGGATGATTAAATATAATTTTTATTATTTTAAATAATCAAATTAAATGGGTCATATTCGTGTTGATATGCCTAACATGAATAATAAATGAGTTGGGTTTTTTTTAGCGAATGTTGACACGTTTATTATTTATATCGGGTTTGGGTTGGTGAATGTGCGATGCGTACGTGGCGTAGCCATGGCGACAGCCATGAGTAAAATTATGCATTTCGGCGTGTGTCTGCCATCTTGGCATCTTTCCGAATAACCCATAAGGAGCTTTTCAATTTTATTATTATTGTCATTATTATTTTATTGTAAATAATACATATTTTAATGTTATGAAAATCTTAAATCTTTGTGTTTATTTGCACTTAACAAAATTCTCTATGATTAAAATTTGGGTTTAACGGTTTTTTTTTCATATATACTGAATTAATGTGAATGATTTCTTTTATAACTAAACACTTTAATAACTCTCGACTAATTGAGTTAGGCATGTGAACTAATTTGATATCAAGTTTGTAAGAAAATCAAATGATTATGATGAAATATATCATTTTAAATAAAGAGTATGAGACTTGACAATGATTAAAAAATTTCAATATTTAAATATTTTTAATTAGTTGATATTTTCTATTTTTCTTTTTTATTTGGCATATTTAAAAAAAATTAATTTTTTAATATTTTAATTAGTTGGTGATTCTATTTAACTATTTTTTTTAAAAAAATGAAAAATATCTAACAAAGAAGAAAACACAAATAACTTGATAATAGTAATTTTCAAGATAAAATAAAATCAGGAAAATAGACAAACCTTAATATATAAATGAGTGAAAATGAGATGAAAGGTGGTGGTATATTAACATTAAATCCCCCTCAAAGTAACCGTTGACCAAATAAAATCTAATTAAATTTGTACAAGTCCATAAAAAAAATGTGAAAATTTGATGAAAATGAAAGGACTATATCTATAATAAATTCTCATAATAAAATAAAATCCAATTAAATTTGAATTAAATATTGATAAAAATATCATTTTCATTTTGCAATGATGGTAATATATTTATTATAAAGATAATCATTAAAATTTACATATTTAAATTTTTATTCTAATATATATTCAATAAATTGAATTCTTTCACTCCTAAGGTTTTCATTTATTTTTGTTTGTTTTTTTATGTTGATATTGTTGAAATTGCGATGTGTTCTATTTTGTCACCACCTGTTGGTGTAGCTTGTTGGGTTTCGCTCTGAAATCTACAAAGACATTATATCGAATCCCTTGTTCATCAGTTAGCTCAATATTTGAAATTATATGTATTATAAACATTTTTATGATTACCAAATTTGTAGGTCATGAGTTGTTTTAGGAGTTTTTTTTATTAATATAATGTTGAATAAAAAAATTAGCTTTTTTCAAAACAAAATTTGTTTATAGAAATAGCAAGTTAAATGTAAAAGGTAGATTATTTTTTAGTAATATAAAAAATACAAATTTAAGTTTTTTATTTTTAATGATATTAATCTCTAACGCTTTAAAGAAAATAAAGTGGTTGTGATTTTCTAATAAATTACATCAATTGGTATTTACCAACAGGTATTTGTCTATTGGTATTTACCAACGGATACTTCGCTATTAGTGTTTAATAACGGATATTCTCTTGTTTATAACATGGTGCCAATACCCGTCAAAATTTACCAACAGAGTTTAATCTATTCGTAAATTTTGTTGGTAATCCGTCGATAATTGATTGCTAGAGTTGGCTGGAAAACTGGGCACCAAGTTTACCAATAAATCTTATATGTTGAAAAATATCGGATGAAAGGGCCCCTATCACCTGTCTTATAATCTTAATTGCATGAAAGGGCCTAGGCCTATATTGGCTTGAACATTGAATATATCCTCATCCACTTTAATATAGAAAAATAAGCAAAAAATTAAAATATGCTTAAATGTTATATTCTTTAAATTATTTCACCTCTACATAAAAGAAAAATAAAAGTTGCTAATTTTAAATATAAATTTTTCTTTGGAGTTCTACCATTATGGCTATTAAGGTTTATCTTATCGTTAATTTTAGGATTTCGTGAGATTAATCGAGATAAGCATAAGTTAATCTAAACATTCACGATTATAAAAAATAAAAAAAATCTTTAGAGCTCTTGATCTCGTGGTCTAATTCAATTGAGTAGTTATTATTAGAACAGTAAACAATTACTATCTTTGCCCTCTCATTCAAGTTTTGGATATAAATAAGGTTTTTTTTTAAATTACAAAAATAATGTATATTTTAAATTATTGCCCAATCTAGTTTGTCTAGACCATGTAGACAACACCTCAGCAAAGGCCCATGTCCTGAACAACGGCTTTTAAACAAATTTGATTCAAAGTTGCTGTCCTCAACATCGGCTTGATCATTAATCAAAAACCGATGTTCAAGATAGCAGCTCCATCGCAAGGCTCCCCCCCCCCCTCTTTTTCTTCTTCCCTTTTCCATTTATTTCATTTCTCTCCTCTCCTTCTCCTTCGATGTCCTGTTTCGCGGCTTTACCATTATCAATCTTTGTTATTCGACTTAACAACTTCATCGTGTTTAAAATGACCCTTCTTCTTCTTCCCTCCTCAATTTCTTCCATTTCTCTCTTCTCCTTATCATTTTTTTTGTTGAACTGCTTCGCCTCGGCATTCCTTTGCCTTGGCAAAGCAATGCCTTCGAGCACAGCTTCTGCATGTCTTTTAGCCCTTTGTTTGCTTCACACCTAAATGTAAGTATGATTCACACCTAACAATTATGACTTGTAAATTTGCACCGAGAACAAGAATATATATAAATCATAACCCACATGCATCCAAATTATAACAAATTCAATAAACAAGAAACTCTGATTTCATATATAAACCAAATCATATAAATATATAAAAAAATGTATACAAATATCAATATATACAAATATAAACATCTATCAGTGAGTTCCACAAGATGAAGTCTTAATATTTCTCTTAGGACACTGCCTATAATACATAATTGGTTGATCTATAGGGTCCCGTGCAATTTCAAATGGAGTTGATGGAGCCGAGGGAGCTGATGGATGAAATACTCGTCGTGCACGTGGAGCGAGAGGTCGCCTAGCTGGAAGTGCACCCAACTTTGATACAAGGTCAACCATGGTCCCATCGATGTCATCAATGGGAGACAATGTAGGGGATGATAAGGTGATATCTATTGCCATGGAAGCTGGCTCTGGCGACACCGGAGATGGTAAAGATGTGTAAGTCTATGGGGGTATGGAAGGTGATGTGTAAGTTTGTGGGGGTATAAAAGTATCGGGTGATGTGTAAGTATGGGGAAGTATGGAAGTATTGGGTGCAAATATCGGAGTGGGTGATAATGGTGGCAATGTCGGCTCAGGTGTACCACGACCTCCCTCACCATCTTGACCATGACCTCGGCCACCATCTTGACCACGACCTCCCTCTCCCTCTACCTTGAATGGGCTACATACGAATTGGAGTGGATGACACTGAAGGTCTAATAGATGGTCCATGTGAAGTAGATGTCTCTTGATCGTGTCTAGCGATGTGAGGCTCCTCTCCGATCTGGTGTAACACTGATCTAGCAATATGATGTAAGTCATACACCAATCCTATGGTGGTCCCACGTGATTAACTAGCTATGTCAGCCATGACAACCAACCAAACAATTATAAATACGTAATTTATTTATTCAAATTTGAAAAACACTTTATAAACACAATACTCTAATTTACCAAAATTTGAGTAGTACCGGTTATAGTATGATACCTCGTATCATCCCTATGGAGTGGTGTTGTCATAAAACTTCATGTAATACGATGATACCCCTACATATATGGATCATGAAAGTCCATAATACCCTCCACATAATGGGTGCGGTGATGATCCTGTCCGCTAGCATATCCCATAAGGTAACGTATCGAGCATGATACATTGCCCAATCTCTCCGATGCCTTTCATGTGCATCCACTCTATGTAGCTCTTGCTCATAAGAGCAAGATGGAAGTATCTCTTGGTGTAGCCCAAACTGGCACATGACTAGCTCTGGACGATGCCACTCAACAATCCCAAAACCTATAAGTGGTGACATTGTTCGCCAAATCTCTTGATTAGCTAAGTAGATATCTTGTAGCTGGTCAACCAACTCTCCGACGTATGGCTGCCATAAGACCTACACATTTGCATTTTACGTCAATAACATTGATGTGAATATGAATCAAATTATTATATAACCATCTACATTTACATATACCATTGCCTTGTCAAGAGTATGTGCATCTAGTTGATCTCGGTATAGGATGAGTACACCGGATGGGTTATGCACCCGTGTCAAAGGTACTCTCCACCTACACCCCAATGGAAAAGTTGGCTCTGGCTCAACCGCAACCTTAGCTACCTCTTCATTGACGACATCGAAGTCATCATCATGTAAGTATGACGTGAAGTCTTTGGATGTCTTCTTTGATATCATGTGAAGTCTACTCCCGACTGAATAGAAAATAAACAAAAAGTAAGCAAACTAATTAATGATGTGTTGTGTATATAATAAAATAAAGTTATGGATGCATTAACGATTAGTAATACAATAGCTAATACCGTGTATGTGAAGAATCTAAGGCGACTCGGCGCAACTCTCGGTATAAGCTACGTACTGAATCTTGCCTTTACCACAACTATAAACCATAGTATGTGTTAAATCTCGTAGTAGTAGGAGAAAGCACAAATGAACATGCACCCCCTTCTTGTTCGCAAACAAGAAGGATCCAGTCAGTGCTAAGATGAAACCACGTGCACTCCGCTTTAAAGTGACTTCATTTGAGAGCATCAGCGGGTGGTATGACAGGCGGCTCAGAGCACAACTCCGCGACATTGAACAGCATGTCGCCGGTGGCTGTTGGTCCGTGGATCGCAGACCCGGGATGATAGCAGCATCTGTAGCGTGATCGTCATCCAGATGGGTACTGAAGCGTCACGCATTATCTTAGGCGCCATCTCGGCGAGACTAGTGATTAATTGTGTCGATCATGATGTGTATTATGGTATATACCATAGAATCATGAGCGGATCACGTATGAACGAATACGTAGATCCATTCTCCACATACTGATGAAGGCTTTCATTTGCTGGCGTGGGTGGAGTACCTCCTGGAACTACAAGTAATGAAGATTGGAAAATTTAGAATTGATTATATATACATTACACCAACGATATGTAATAGTAGTTGATATTTAATAAAATACATTTCTGCTGTGTATATACTAAATGCGACCTATGTTTGTCTCATGATACCAAGGCGGAGTGGATTTGAAGGATGCGCATCCCATGAAAAGCCCCTTGAACGCCATATCTATAATAGATAACACAAAGACACTATAATTATTAACAAAAAACATTAAGGTACTAATATCATAGTCATGAATGCAATTATTAAAGTCAGCCAAAACGAAAAAAATAACCACGTCTGAAATTGAGTTACATCCGCATCCCACATCTTTCATGAACTTGACTCTGTTCTTACAGAGCGCGGTGTGACTCGATTAATACGCACAACCCATGTGATAGTAGTTTTCCCCTACATAACGCCCATTTCATGATGCAAACGGGTTGATTTAGGACGTCTACTGCCTATGCGTTTCATTGACCGAGAAGGTACAATTGTAGGACCATCAAACGTCGGCCACTCATCTTCATTGAATATGGGATGAAACAATCTTGCCCAAGTATCACAGTAGAATTGTGTAGTGTAGTAGCCTTGAACAAATAATCGAAAATCAACACAACGATGCTGACATGCTGCTATGATATGGCTACATGTAAATCCATATATAAGGGGCTTACCGCATGTGCATTTCTGGTCATGTAAGTTGAGGTGTTGTGTTTGACCACTCCTTGACTTTACATGAAATCGTCCCTGGATGTAATCGTAAAGAACTATTTCCATTGACCCAACCTTAACCACATGGGCCTTAATCTAAGCATTAACATAAGGAGTGTATTGCTCATCTGATGCCAATATGTTAGCACCTTGTTCCCTTCTTGCAACAAAGTAACCATTAAGCCTGAAAAAGGTTAATTGAACTAATGCAGTTATTGGTAAGCTACGAGCTCCTTCGGACATGTTGGTAGTCATTATCCTATATCTTCGACCTCTATCATGTGAAAGTGTCCATATCTCAAGAGGGATCGCCTCCAACCATTGTTGTGCTTTCGGATTAATTCTCCCAATTTTAGTCATATGCCTATTGAATTTGCGTTGTTTACTAAAGTTGCTCTACAGACCAAACTTTTCAAGAGTTTATCTTTGAAGCGGGTCATAAAATTGCTTGCAAGATGATTCATGCAAATCCTGTGATAGGTAGATGGTTCAGCCCACCCAAGATGAGGATCACTCAAATGTTGCCATAATACCTAGATGTCTGTCGGATATAACACAAATTCCCTTCCGTTGAGTAACTATCTGTTTCTTATACATACTAAGAACCATCCCCAGCTATCAGAGTTCTCACCTTCTGTAATAGCAAATGCTAATGGAAACAACTAGTATTTCCTTCCACACCTATAGCAATGGAATTAAGCGTGCCTTTATACTCCCACATCTGATGTGAACCATCCATACTCGATGCGGGCGACAATGTTTGAACCCTTGATAGATAGCAAAGCGAATGACGGAGAGCGCGTTGAAGGAAATATCTCAGTGTTTGGCATATTACTATCAAATGTTTTCCAAATTACAACATATCCATGATTTGATTGCTTTAGGGCCAAGAAGAAACGTGGCAGCTTTGTATATGATTGACAAAAGTCACCAAATAAGTTTCTAATTGCTTTATGATTCCATCCATCGCCTTTTTGTATGAAATTTCATATCTTCATTTCTCCATCACACTTGCTTGAATAGAAACTACAGACAAAGTGAATTGTGCCTTAATAATTGCCTTTATATGAGCATCAACCAAGTTTAAGTCTAATTGATGATGGTCCCGATTCAAATAAGGATTGACACAAGTATGCGACCCTTTATACTTGTTGATAACAAATAAACAAGTATCTTTCACAAGCATGACATGAAGCTTCCATGGACATTCAGCGTTAACAGTGCTACGTGCTTAAAACTAACAATTTTGAGGATGCAACGGCTTGCCCACCTTAACCTCTTGGTGTGCTTCAGGTGATAATCTCGACAGCCTCTTACAAATCAGATTTGGAATTAAAAACTTGGCAAACTACAAATTCTCTACTCGAGTATCTGGTACTATGCTTCACCCATGGAGTCCAATAACTTGAAATAACATTACTAAGGTTTTCCACATTTTCAAATTGAGGTGATGTTGCTAAGTGATGCGACGAGGGGTTGATATGAGTCCTCTAGGTTATTTGATACATTTTAAATTTATCAGCATCCCACATAGACATATATCCATTGCTCATTCTCCAAAGCTTGGTTAAGAGTATGGAATGATAAAAAATGTCCATAAGCTTGAACATCTATATTTCCATTAGATTCATCATCATCTTCATCAGATTCATTGTTAGCTTCTTCATCTTCACAGTCTTCATCATCTCCATATACTCTACATCTATCAATATCAAGTGTTGGAGCGCTACTAGGCCCACAATGGTAGTCCAATTCTACAACATTATCATTTCCTCCAACCAATAAATATGTGTCGGCACCCATAAATTGATTCACTTGAGACCTAACTCGAACGACCTCAATATACAATTCAATTTCCTCCATGCCAATTGTGTTAACCAATTTCAGCATTCGGTACACACTATTGTCATCTCATATCAGGATAAGGTTGGAACTTATTTCAACTTTTCAGGGGATACTTATAATTAAGGACTAATTTGAACATTTGCTTGTCAATGTCTGTTCTTGAGTATATCATATCACCCATTTATTCAAACGTGCAATCAGCCAGGCATCAAGTGTAACTCACAATTACCATAATGGGTTTTTTATGACATGTTTTACAGGAGTATAATGGAAATCAAATTGTGTTTTTAGATTTAAGTACTAGAAATTGTGAAAAAATGGCCAGTGATAAATTTCTAATTAAGGACCTAAAAGACATAAAACAAGAAGATTATATGTTATGGTAGAATTTTGATAAGTTGCTTTGTAAATTGAATAAAAATGGAGGACTAAATAGAAAAAGGGAAAAAAATTGAGCAAAAACATCTTAAGACAATAACTTGTCTTGTAGAAGGGAAAAATTCTCCATTTTTGGGCTTTGAGAGCTAGGGCACCCGGTTGTGTAGGGAGGATACCAAAATTGGTTTGCTCAATCCATTGTTCTTGGCTCTCCTTGTTCAAGCAAAGAGAAGGAAAGGAAAGGAAGGAAGAAGATGAAGAAAAGGAAAGCTAGGTTGAAGCCTTCAAGATAATCAAGGTTAGGAAAAACCCTAACTCTTCCCATAAATGTGATTTTGGTTGGTTTGAGTTGGGTTAGAGGTTAATTTTGATCTTGTTTCATTTTGGGTTTGAAATTGTCCGGTGAAAAAGGGGAAAATGTGACATTTCTGTTCAGGCTTGATGCCCTACGCCGAGGCGCCTTCGCCTCGACGAAGGGTAAGGGTATTCTTTTTGGTTTCGCCTCTTCACTTAGGCGAAGGAGAGCTTTGCCTAGGCGAAGGTATGTTCGCCTAGGCAAAGGTTTGTTCGCCTAAGAGAACTCGAAGCCCAAAATTTCCCAGTCTCTACCTCGCCTCTGCGAAGGTTGCTTCGCCTTAGCGAAGGTCCTACTTTATGAGAAGGTCCCTACTTTAGGTGAACACGAGTCGATTTCCCCGTATCTACCATTATTCTAAAAACCATTACTCCTTTTTGTTAGGACTCCGTTTAAAAATTTGGAACAATAAGACATGAAATTGGATTAGTTGACAATCCTAACAAGTGAATGAAAGGGTCCGTACATGTATACAAGTTATACATTATTAATTACTAAATAAAACATACGTGACATGGACGATTCAATATGAATGAGGAAAGTACAATCTTAGGAATTAACCAAGTGTATAACATGGATATTGGTAAGATCAGTTCGAAATGCTTTGAACCGCATATAATTGTGTGCTTGCCTAAGACCGAATAGTGAATGAATAGACACATTTGTTTTGTGCTTTGACACTCCTGTCTAGTGCTACCCAACACTTTTGTGTTGTGTGACAAAAGCTGCGTCTGATGAGTGCCTCACAGTGAGCATCTGCGCATAGTGCTCGACACTTATGTTTCTTGTTGCGAGCCAACGTCTTTTTCGATCTTGTCTTGTATGTAACACCCCAAATTTTACCATAATATTTTATTAAATGTTTAGGGTATAATATAAGTAAAATTTTCATTTTTCGGAAATTTGAGTACTAAGGATAAATTTGTAATTTGCTAACTAAGGACCCGAGTGACATAAGATGAAAAGAGTTTATGTTGAAGTAAGATTTGGATAAAGTTGTTTGTAAATAGAAGAAAGTGGAATTTAAGTAAAAGAAAGAACTTTAAACCAAAAGAGGATAAGGCTAAACATGGCCTTATGATAAGGGCAAAAATATCTCTTTTTTTTTTTTTTTGCTTTGGAGTGTGAGGGCTTTCTGGTGGGGAGAAGGAGAAAGAGAGAAGAGAAGAAGAAGGGAAAAAGAAGAAGAGAAGAAGAAGAAATTCAGGTATGGAATTCATGTTTGGAACATCTCTTTTGTTTGGAACCTATGTATGGATTTGTTGGTTAGGAAACCACCCTAACTCTTTCTTTGTCTATGTTTGGCGTTAGGAAAACCCTAAATCTTCAATACATGTGTATTTTGGTTAGTTCAAGTAAATTTTGTGGTTGGTTTTGAGTTTGGTTTAGTTTTGGTTGGAAGATCTTCGGTGAAAATGGCAAGAACTAGCCATTTATGTAGAAATCGTAGGTGAGTACCAATACTAAAGTTGAGTCACCGTGCTCATGTGGTTTTGGCATAGGATTTTGATGCCGTGCGAGGGAGATTAAATGCCGATGCGAGAAGGTTGATACCGGTGCGAGATGATATCGGTACTCAAAGTTGCTTTCAGTTCAGAGGATGTTAAGTACTTGTACTGAAGGTTGAGTACCGGTACCAAAAGTGGTTTGAGGTTCAGAAGATGTTAAGTACCGATACTCCATTTGTTGTAAGGTCGGAGTACGATTCTGCGATCTTGTTTCGTTATGTTCTTAGTTAATTCCAGTGAAAGGGGGTCGATGCGTATATAAAAGTCGTATGAAAAATGTTATGTTTGCTTCGTAGCCTTGGCAATCTGTCGTTAAGCCCGAGCATTGTTTCTTTACTCATTTGCTAATGTGATTAAGAATAAAATAATTTCGAAAACACATATAATTTATGTGCGTGCCGAGAGGAGACCGGATGAGTGAATGAATGGGCATGCATTTTAGTGCGCTTGACACTCTTGCGTTGTGCTCGACACCTTTGTTGCGTGGGGTAGACCGTCTCACGATTAAGTCTTTGGCACTCTGCCCGGTCTTTCGACCGCCTGATGCGTGGGGTGACGCGTCTCCGGATTCGGTGCCGGCACTCTTGCAAGTGCTACGACACTTCTATTACGTGGGCAGACACGTATTGTGCTTCAACACCTCTGTTCAGTACTGTACAGTACCTTCGGGTACCTATTGTGCTGCGTCCCTCTCATTCATTGTTACTAGTCTATATAGGTAAACATTTATATGATAAGAATATGAATAATGAACGATAAGAAAGCATAAGTAATCGGTTAAGCTCAAATTACTTTGTATTGTACCTATGGGTACATACATGCAAGATCTACGTTACGAACTATACGGGAATGTGAAAGCACATTATAAGAATTATGTATATGTATCATGGTAGTGGACGCTTAGTGAAGTCATATAATATTATTTGTTCCCACTAAGGCACATAAACAGCACATATGTTTCAATAGTGTAGATATTGAATAGAGGACATCAGGGCATTTTGCATGCGGCTAGGGCCAACACGGCGATAGGGTCAGCGATGTGCGTTTTTCATTTTGGTTTGTAATGTAAATGTAAAAGTTTTGTTATAGTGGAATTTGTTTATGTACTGAGTAAATGAGACTCCGAGAATATGTACAGGAACGGTTTAAAACACCACTAAGTGGTAGTATTAGAAGTTTATTTCCTTATGGTTTATATATGAAATAGGCATCTCGATATTACCAAGCGGGTTAAAGAGTCCTAGATCTGTGTAAAGCTCTGCTTACGCCCGGGGCGGGAGCAGGGGCGTGACACTTTATACACAGTCTTATCTTTGCGTCCCTCTCATTCATTGTTCTTGGTCTATGCAGACAAATATTTATAAGATGTGCATCTGAATAATGAATAATATGAACACAAATGTAATTAGCTCGGATGCTAAGACATATCTTTTTTATACTATAGTGTACCTATGAGTACCTTATGTTATGAAATTTCTAATAAGTACTTCTACGGGAGGGATGAATAATATGATATGTGGAAATAATTATATGTGCTTATATACTGAAATTGAGGATTAATGTAAGCAGTTGTACATGTCATTTATGTCATACATGTTATACATATATGTTATTCGGTTTTCCCACTAAGCTAAAAGCTTAGCACAAGTGTTTCATTTGTGTAGGTTCTAAAGAAGTCGTCAAGGACATCCCGTACCCGACCAAGTCCAACATAACCTTAGGTGTCTCCTTTATGTTGGTCCACTGCCCCATATATTTTGTAATAGTAAATGTAAATGAAATATTTTGTTATAGTAAAACTTGTAAGTAGATAAGTTGTCAGAGACTCAAGCATATTTGTACAAAACATTTTAAACACCATTGTAGTGGTAGTTTACAAGGTTATGATTATAGGCAAGAATTTTCATAATTTTGGCTTTTTGAAACAAGTTTATGTCATTTATGAATCTATGCTTGAAATGGTCTCCAATAATTCCGGAAAATCAAGTTAATAGGTCTCAATTTTATGTAGCGTCCCCTCGCTTGTCGAAGACAGGAAAAGGGGCGTTACATTTTTAGTGGTATTAGAGCCTAGGTTTAGGCGTTTCCGGAAAACTATTAGGTTAAAAATGTAACTACATAATATTTTGTTGGCCTAATGCGGATGTCCTTGTTTTGTATCTTGATTAGAATGGACAAATCCTAGGAAGCTGTGGAGGAAACAGCTGAGAGCGTCAATCTTATGGACCTTGGTCCATCTGTCTCTACTTCGTCTGAGCAGGTTAGAGGTGAACATGTGTCAACCGAAGCGTTGTTTAAAATCCTTCAGGATATGGCAAGGGTCTTAGATCGACTCACGGCCCCTAGAGCTCCGATTGATTCGGTAAGAAAGCATGGAGTAGAAGAATTCCATGGTACAAGTTTAGAAAGAGTACGATGGTGAGTTTTGGCTTGGGGCTATGAGGGCTCGGGCCCGAAGTGAAATGTCCCATTGAACAGATGGCCAAATGTGCGGTCTCACTTTTGCAAGGTGCAACTTGTAACACCAAAAATTAGATCCTAGTAGTTTTATTATAGTTTTGTAGTATAAGAAAAGTAAAATTTGTTTTTTCCCGGAATTAAGTTCTAAAATTGAAATAGGATAAAGCCGAGATTAATACATAAGCCAAAGATAAATTGGTAATTTGACATTAAGGACCCATGGGCAGAAAATCTAATTTTCTCGGGAGTAAATGTATTTCAATCAAAAATCGAAATTTATTCTCTAGATCTCGGATGGCCAAAGCAGTTTACGTTGGAATCGTCTCGCGAAATCTAGCCTTACGTCGAATTTTATGAATTAAAAATGATGGGATCAGCAATTTTAAACATCGCGTTCAGTCTTGTAGCGGAAGAATATAATAATTACTTATAACATGTACTAATGTTACTTATATTTATGAGTAAGAGAAATGATGAAAATGGAAGGCCCCGAGAATAGTGCCAAGTGTGTCAGCTGGGGGGAAGAAGGGACATAGATGTCATTAATGAAAATGTTTAAATGATAATGTAATGGGGCCAATTAGCCAAATAGTGTCATCTCTTTGATTAAAAACAAGACCAAAATGTGGGGAACGAGAGAAAGCGGACAGTGGCTTGCAGTTTTGGTTTTTAGTGAGAGAGAGAGACTTATCTCTAGATTTACATTGTACATTGGTCCGTAGTGAAATTCTTTGGAAGCGAAGGAAAGAGTGCTCTACGCATCGAGGGCTACGCTTGGGCTCAGGTTTTGAGTTTGACAAAACTCCATGAGGTAAGAGGATTTATCCTACTTGGGTTTTGCTATTAAGTGTTTTATAATGTTTCGGTTGGCTTGAGGCCTTGAGCGACCGTTTGATCGGTCCATGCTTGGGGGCCAAGAATTATTTTATTATTGAACCCTAATATCGTAGATTCCATAATCGTGAGGGGCTGTTTGAATTGTTCTATTTCATAAATTTATAAAAATCATAAATCTTATGTTAGTTTACTCCAAGAGCCGGAAATAGCCGTAGGGGTGAGTTCCTAAAGTGAACCGATGATTAATGATTTCTTAGAGAAAAGTAACCCAGGGGTTTCCTTTGTTCATAGGAATAATGTTAAAAATATTTTTGTGAAATAATGTGTTTAGTTGAGTAATTCAAGAAGTTGAATTGCTCGTGTTTGATAATTAGCCCAGTGAGCCCCAATTTTTGGTATGTGATTGTAAAATTACATGAGCGTGTTTACGTAGCCAATTTAAATTATGTGAATATATGCGTTATTATATATTTACATGTGTTATATAATTGTATTGGAATTGAATCATGCATTCCATATGCATTATTGTACTGAAACGATAAGTGAGTGCATGAGGTGATTCTTGAAGGAGAATGGTTTGGAAGTTGACTAAATAATAATAATTATCGGAGGTGAAGTAAAGTATAGAATATCAATCGTCGGAGTTGGTGGTGAGTATACATCGGAGGAGTAGTCAACTAAATAACATCGGTCGATACACTACTTATATCGGAGGGTTTAATTCACAAATAAAAACAAACATCTTTGTTGAAAATAAGGTTTCTCATGCGTGGCTTAGGCGGGTGTGAGGGTCGATCGAGGACTCGGGGTATGGGATCTGGCTGTCTAGACATTCAAGTAGGATCACGCATTTAGCGGATGTATGTTTTCATTGGAGCGTTAATATTGTTAGGTGAGAATGCTTAGTTAGGTTGATTCTACACTCTTTGGGCGATAGCTCACTGCAATCGAGGAGCATTTTTTAATTACTGAGGGGCTTTCGAAAAGACGGCTCTTCTTGAGGTGCGAATTTAGAAGAGGTTTGGCATTTGGTATTATGATGTATGACATGTATTAAATTCTAGAATTTTAATATATGTTTATATAGAGCTGTTTCCTAATACTTGAAACTGTGTATATAGTTGGAATATATTAGGATTTGAGTGATGATGAGGGCTATTGGCTGCACGTGTTACTCTCATTTGGACCCTATGTGAGTGGATTGGATGTGTTAGGACAGGTTATGTGCTGGGTAAAGCTCATTCGGGACTACGCAGATTTTAGTGAAGATGTCGGGTCACGACTGTGCAGAGTATTCCAGCGGGATTTGGCCGGATAGTCTGACGAAGCCAAGTTTGGGGCATCACAACCCATGAGACATAAGATAAAAAGATTATATGTTAAAGTAAAAACATGATAAGTTGAGGTGTAAATAGGATGAAATTGAAGGACTAAAATGCAATAATACAAAATTTGACCCAAATCCACCTTAAAGCCAAACATGGCCTTATGTTAGGAGGAAAAATATCTCATTTTGGCACTACAGTTAGGAGCTTTGTTGGGAGAAGAAGAGAAGAAGAGAAGAGAAGAAGAGAAAAAGAAAAAGAAATCCATGTTTGGAATTTGATATTAATTTGTATGAAATACATGTTTGGAAATTTCTTATGTGATGTTTGGAACTTTAGTATTGGAACTACCATAAATCTCTCTTTGTCTAAGTTGTGTAGGAAAAATCTATTAAGTGTTGTTGGATTTGGTATAAAAATCAGTTTAATGGTTTATTTTAGGTTTGATTGAGTTGGTTTTGGTTTGAAAATTTCGGTGAAAAGGAAAAAAATACTGGCCAATTTTGCGTTACGCTTAGGCACCTGCTGGGCGTGGGTGCGCCTGGGAGTGGGCTGCTGGGCGGGAGAGTCACTGCGGCTTAGGCGAACCAGGTCGAGGTACACTTTACGGGTCTGCCTGGCGTGGTAAATTTTCTGCTGGTGAACATCTCCTTTGGGTGTAGCATTGCTTAAGCTTAGGCGTACGTAAGTCTTGTTTTGGGGTTCTCTTAGTTAATTCTAACAATCATCCATTGGATTAATGAGGATCCTAATAAGTGAATGAAAGGGTTCGTACAAGTATACAAATTATATGAAAAATGCTCTGTACCTCGCCGCCTTGGCGAAGTGAATCCTATCATTGGGCAAACATGGTTTCTTACCCTCATCTGCTAATGTGTTTAAGAACAATATAACAAGCTCAGTAAGACATATAATTATTTGCATGCTTAAAATCGAATAGTGAATGAATAGGCACCTACATTGATCTTTGGCGGCTTGCTTCCTGTAGCTTTAGTCGCTACATGCCCACATTACGTGGGCGAACCGCGTCTCGTCGTGCTTGGCGCTCCTGCGCTGATCTTGGGGCAACACATTGCACGTGGGCAGACACGTCTTTGTTTAGTACCGTACCGTACCTTCGGGTACCTATTGTGTTGTGTCTCTATCATTCATTGTTACCGGTCTTTGTAGGCAAACACTTATATGTTGTATACATGAATAGTATGATACATGAAATTAAAGTAATCGAGTTCTGCTACATTACGTATAGTACCTCTGGTACATACATCTGAGATCCACGTTAGAACTTCTGAAATATGAAAACCTAGTCATAGAATGATAGAATCGAATAATGCTGAAAAAGAAGAAATCATAAGAGAAGCCGGTTTTGTTATGTGATGTACCTACGGGTACTTCGATCTGAGATCTGCAGTATGATTCCTACGGAGATAGGAAAAATTTAAAAGTTATAGAATTATGTTATATGTAAGCTTTGATAAACTCTGTGATATGGAATTCTGTTATACGTAAGTCATATGCATTATGTTATATGGATCCACGGAGGTATGGACCACTCTAGTGGTCATAAGCTGACCTCATTTCCTATTAAATTTATAAGCTTAGCATGGGTGTTTATCGGGTGTAGTCATAGGGACGTCGTGACAATAGCATTGTATTTAACTGACGATGGAGTCCATTTGATATAAGTCTTTGACTATGTTTTGTAACTGTAAATGTACAAGTTTTGTAATAATGGAATTTGTTATGTACAAGTAAATGAGACTCAGGAATATGTACAGGATGGCTAAACACCACTACGGTGGTAGTATATAAAGATTTATTTTCCTATATATATATATATATGAAATAGCCTGATATACGAAAAGCAGTTAAAGAGTCCCGGTCCATAGGTGCCCCCTCTCATCGCCCAGGCGAGGGTAGGGGTGTGACACAACTTATGATTGGTGGAAGGTAGTTTTAAGAAATCCATTGCTTCTAGACCCAATTTCATGGGACTTCTTTGTCAAGGAGTTTCAGACAAAGTAATTCACCGATGATTATAAAGAGACTAAGTAGAAGCAATTCCTAAATTTGAAATAGGGGTGTTTGACAGTGGCAGAGTATAAGAAAGAGTTTTGCCACCTCAATAAGTATGCACCAGAACTAGTTCTTATTGAGGCAGCCACGATGTAGGCGGTTTGAGGATGGCACAGGAAGTTTATAAAAGGTATCTCCGCATTTGTTACATCATTGCAAGTGGTGAATTTCTATTAGTTAGTGTTGGAGGATACCCATAGTACCCCTTACTACTTGATACGATTCATTTCTTTGGTGGGCATGGATGCGCCTGCCATGGCTGGACCATGGGCGTTTCCACTGTGCGCTGATACTTTATGGGTATGAACCATCCATGCTTACCTAATGCGACCAGCAAGATCCGCGTCAGGAGTCATGTCATCCCTTATATGCAAATGCAATGTATGTCAAATACGATTTTCGAAATCATTTTACAAAATCGTTTAAGGCCCTTTTTTCTAGAAACGCCTAAACCTAGGCTCTGATACCACTTTATGTGTAGCGACCCCCAAGCCCGGTTCGACCGAATGGGCGGATCAGGCGAAACCCGAGGGGGATGCTGGTTAATTGCACATTAAATTTTCTTTTTCAAAAATATGGCGACGAATCCCCGGCGGCTGAATGAGTGGATTTGAGCGGCGGTTTACTCCAACCATTTTTTGTTTATCTTATCAAAACATTTTATTTACGTCATTTCATTTTAGAATTCTCATTTACGTGGAAGCATTTCAAATGGTAGGCTTATAAACATTTACTCTTATCTGATTTAGTTCTGCAGATGGTGTGTCATGCTACAAAAGCGATATCTAGAAACACATTTTGAGTTTAACCCTTTGGTTCACAGATAACATGTGTTGAAAGAGATGATATGCATATGGTGGGGTATACACTTATATGTTTGCAACTTTACATATTTATGCGCTTCTTGCTCTTGGCGTGCACTACATTTTACAAAACCTACGCATAGATAAAAACTACATCTTAAACATTTTCATACTGAGTGGTTACATATAGTTTCCCGATGCGATTTTTCAATTTAACTAAACATGCATTTATCATAAATCATGCCGCTTTATATCCAAACTATACTCATGCTTGTCATTTCACGTGCTCGCACAAATCATTGATCCTTATAAATATATTCATTTCATATACAGCAAATCATACCTAATTCAATTCATGAGATTCAAGCGTACACTCTTAAGGAGATAATGTTAGGTTTACAAATCATTTACACTCATCAAGTTCGTTATTTCACTTTGTCTATGCGATTCACATTCGCAGCGGATTACATTTAGTGAATCTCGTCCTTTTATCATTCGATAATGTGTACACATTGCCTGAAATTGATCCCATCATGCGGGATGGAGTTAGTGCACCCCCAGAGCATGTGGTATTTAAATGTCATACACCATCAAGATGGATGCTGATTGGTGCCTTCCGCCAAGTAGGACATTTCTTCAATGCCATACACCATCATGACGGATGTCGATTGGTGCATCTCGCCAAGTGGGACATTGGACAATTTCGGGTTGCCTTCATGACAGATTCAGTTGGAGAATCCTGCCATGTTGGTTGTTCGGTATATTGATTCAATTCAAGATGTTAAGAATTGACCAATTCGTTTATAATTCAATTAATCACTCGCATGCAATTAATTGTCAACATTTCAAATATCACAATTTCAAATCCCTATGCACTTTTGTAATATCATTTCAAAGATATACTCATTCCATATAATCATTTCAGATTTATTTGGTATACTACCAAAACAATTGAAATAAGAATAGAGGGTTAGTAAACAAACCGAAGCTGACGGCTCTAGTTTCCTTCCCTTTGATCTCGGTCCTAGGTTAGATGATCCTCACCTGTCTCTAGTCAATAACAATCATGCCACTCTTAGTGGATTAACAATTATTATACATTTTTATTGAATGTCGACACTGCTTAACGGCCCTGGGTTAAGACACTAAGTCTACCTCGAGGCGAGGTACCTGTGATAAGCTTCTTCATTTAGTCTTATCTCTTATTCAACCCCCATTAATAATTTATTGTGGTCCTTAAACTATCGAGGTACGAATACGAGGTGTTCGTAAACAAACCGAAAAACTCGCCCCATCAGGAATAGTGACTTCGCCACATCGGGCATCGCTACGCGCGCGAACACGTCGCGGCTACACTTCCGCCACGTAGCAAGGCTACGCCTAGCGAACCCGAGGGCTTTCGTCCCTACGCCTACAGGTGCCCTTCGCTGCGGCGAAGGGGCTCGTGATGCCTAGCTTTTCTGGTTTTTCTAACCCAATGACATCCAAATACCATCCTAAACCAACCATGAGCAAAATCCATGGATGGATTAGGGTTTTTCTAACCCAAACATCAAATACAACTTTCTAGGGCTTAGTTACATACCTTAAATCACTTGGAACTGTTTGTCCTAGTTTCTTCCTTCTTCCTTCTTGCAAGATCTTTGGGCAAAGGAAGATCACACCACTCTTTTGATCTTCTTCACAAAACCCCCTAGCTTCCTATCTCAAAGCTCACGCTTCAGACAAATGTGTTCTCTCCAAGACCAAATGTGGTCTTCTTCTCCTTTTCCCCAAAGCCTTAGTTCTCATTTGCACAATAAACCCCATTTCTCATTTTTGCATTTTTCTCACTTATTGGTTTTCATTTCACTCATTTATCATTTATTTCACATTAGCATTCGAGCTATCATTCGACCTTTGGTGGCCTCATTTTTTACAAATTTCCAAATTTGCCCTTTTCACTGGGGCTTGCTCGGTTCCATCAATTTTCTTCATTTTAGCATATAATACTTAATCATATGCTCACATTTTCATTTCACTTTCACTATTTAACAATTTATCGCTTTCCCTAAACCTAAGTTGGCTCCAATTTATATCTTAATATCTAATAAAAATTATTATAAAAATTATAGGGTATTTTTGGGGCGTTACAATTGGTGTAAGCGGCTATAAAAATTGAGAAATCTGAAATGAGGAGTTTGGAAAGTAAAACAGAGAGAAAGTTCTCCAAGGGTAGTTCCTCCTCAGGTAAAAGAACTAGAGAGTCTCAAGTTGAATTAGTACATAGTTCTGCTACTAAAGGTAGAAGGTAGGGACCTACAATGACACAGGGTTCCGGTAGGGGCACTTCAATCGAACAAGATGAAAGACTTGAATGCCTGCACTGCCACAAATATCATTTTGGTACTTGCAGACTGATAACTGGGGGTTGTTTTCGATGTGGAAGCACAGACCATCTTATAGTGAACTGTCCGTAAGGATCTGGAACTTTTAGAAATCCTCAAGGAAGTAGTAGAGTAGGTTCAAATGTACCTCCACTGACTAATGATAGGGATAGAGGGCAAGGTAGTTCATGGCAACAGCATAGAAGAAGTATTGCATCATAAATAGTAAATCGCCCTAACACTACAGTCCTAACCCGAGCTTATGCTATGAGGACTCGTGAAGATCAGGATGCACCGGGGGTTATAGCTGGTATTTTCTCTCTCTATGACATTGAATGCATGCTTTGATAGATCCTGGTTCTACACATTCTTATGTCTGCATTGAGCACTTGTTTGATAAAATGCCATCAGTAGAGCAATCGTATATGACATGGCGTTATTAGTCCCCTCAGCATAGCAAACAGTGGCTCAATCAAGGTGGCAAGAACCGCCCTCTTAGTGATCCATGACAGAGTTCTGCCAGATCCTAACTGAAAATACTTCAATGTTTCGACTGACATTAGGATTTAATTGTTTACAAAACATCGCGCTGATTACCCCAAAACCCGGGGCTTGTTGACCGACCGTCAACCCGTGGAAGTAATAGCTTAGGAAATTGTATACCTAAGCTTTGATACTAAACTGGTATCAAATACTTGTGGGTACCGAGTAACTCGATACTACATCATTATGTCCCATTTATTAGGATCCATTTGTCCATATTTAAGTTAAAAATATGCGAAATTATATTTAAAACAATCTATAAGAGCTCCCACTCATCACTCTCATCCATTTATTACACACCAGAACCAGATTGTCCAAAAATCTTATTGTTATTCATCAAAGTCATTATTGTTATCTTCACAACTGTATTCCAATGAGCTTCGTCCAATCTGTGGTACATCTTATTAACTGAATGGTGTCTTTCCTAATAAAGCATGAGTTTATGCCCGAGATAACTGTCCCCATAGAAGCCACTCTCAACTATGCATTACGCAATGATCATTAATCAACATCTGATATTCAATATTCATAAAATGACAATTTCTACTATGGAATCCTGTTACAAAGTCATGTTCATGAAATGAGATGGCGATCATCTCAATCTACGTATCATTCCCAGTCCTACTTGACTTAATGATTCCTGAAACCTATCAATCTAATCACATAATCTGTCGAAGGATAAAATCCATCATTATGATTTACATCTTATCGATCATTTTACAAAAAACAAATCATTTTTCTAAACCAAAGTTTTTGACGTCACAACTCAATGATTCATTTGATGATACACCATGTTCTTCGTGTGAGCAATTTTATGTCACAATCTGAAAACTTCCGCGACATCCACTTAACAAGCCACCATAGAATTTGGCAGAAACCAACCACAAACACTGGTTCTTCACCGGGCGTATCTATCCCTACTTGCTATTACCCGACACATATTTTCATTTCTATGTATGCAACCATGCGACTCCGTTAGACGTTGTCTAATGGTACCAAGTCCACCAACCAATCACCAAACACAGTGTTGATTCATATCATGCACTCACACCCATGTCATGATGTCCCCGCCAGTGATAATTTAACGCTGAGGCTGTCACTACACGTCTATGTCATGCCACATAAGTAATGAATTCCATATGGACAACTCAAACCACACAATTCATCATGTGTCATGGACAATTATATTAATTGCATATAATTTCTAGTTCAACTCATATCATGTCGATATATTTATGTACACATACATCAACATGTTATCACACAACTACCACCAAGCATGGTATTCAAAATCAAGCAATGACAAGCTTGATCCACAAGACCAACTGTGGCATAGATATGCCCATAAAACAGTTTACACAATGGTCTCAAGGCAAACCATAAACAGGCTGGAACTAGACCACACCACTAGCCATAACCGACCACAAACTAGCCATACATAAGCTACAGGACAGTTCCGAACTCAACTTAGAAATCAATCCCCAAACAGTCCCCAAATATGGCCTAAAATAATCCATAAGATTGATTACAACCAAGCCATGAAACGAGCCACAAAGCAGTCTCAAAATAGGCCATCAACAGCCCGAATAAAACCACAAAACATGACATAATTCTGTCCCACAAACTATTAAACAACCTAAGTTGTGGAAATCCCAGGAAATGGACCATAACTCGGGCTGTAGAGGTCCAATTTAGGTGATTCAAAAGCCTAGAATCAAGTTCACAAATGAAACTACAATTTCTATGAAGAACATGAGTCCAAATTCTCTCCGTTTCCCAATCGAAAACCAGGCCCAAAATCCGGACACAAAATGTTAAACAACCTAAGTTGTGACGGTC
Organism: Tetrastigma voinierianum; assembly: GCA_016808115.1. NCBI lineage: Eukaryota > Viridiplantae > Streptophyta > Magnoliopsida > Vitales > Vitaceae > Tetrastigma > Tetrastigma voinierianum. The sequence goes on along the minus strand of JAEQBH010003217.1, from coordinate 640,659 downwards.
CTAGGAAATGGATCATAACTTGAGCTACAGAGGTCCAATTTGGGTGATTCAAAATCATAAAATCAAGTTACAGATGCAGCTACAACTTCTATGGACACGAGTCCAAAATACCTATGTTTCTCAATCAAAAACCAGGCCCAAAATATGGACACAGACTGTTAAACAACCTAAGCTGTGGCAGTTCTAGGAAATGAACCATAACTTGAGCTATAGAGGTTCAATTTAGGTAATTCAATAACCTAACATCAAGTTCACAAATGTAGCTACAACTTCTATGAAGTACACGAGTCCAAATTCCCTCCATTTCCCAACCGAAAACCAGTCCCAAAATTCGGACAGTATGTAGTGTCGAAACAGGAAGCCTTATAAAAATCCGGCCAAATAACCCTTAGGGTGGAAATACATTGAAGGAGGAGGAATCCCTACCTCTTGGAGCGTAGCCCTCATCGAGTAGACGAACTTTACTTCCTGATCTAACAAGTTCCGATCGTTGGAATGCGGGAGATCAGAGGAAGAACATCCAATTTTTTTTTCCTTCATCTCCCACTCTTTTTTTTCTCCATTTCTTCTCCTTCTTTCCTCTTTTTCTCTCATTCCTTCTCTCTTTGTTTCTTCCATTTTTTGGTTGTATTTCTCCATCGAATTGCTTCCCCCACTCTCACTTCCTCTCTTTGTATGGACTTGACACATGGCACCTATCATGCCATGTATCACTCACATGGCATCTGCCATATGCCATGTGTCACCACTCACATTTAGCCACCACCTCATCCTCCTCATGCATACCTCTAACCATGACACTTGGCCCTCATTATGCTATAGTTGATTGTGATAAGAAAATAGTAGTGCTTAAATGTTTTAACCTGTCAGAGGGTTGTACATTGTATCCGATCTGGACCAGTGTCAAATGTAATTTCCGCTATGCAAGCCAGGTGTTTTCTTAGAAAGGGTTGTGAAGCCTTTTTGGATTTGGTTCTTGACTCTAAGAGGGGACAGGTAAATATGGAAAATATTCCAGTGATAAAGGAATTTTTTGATGTGTTTCTCGAGCAATTATCGGGTTTACCACCTGAAAGAGAAGTAGATATGACTATTGAAGTTTTGCATGGAACGACTCCTATATCGAGGGCACCTTACCATATGGCTCCAACTGAACTAAAAGAGTTGAAGATTCAACTACAAGAGCTATTGGACAAGGGATTTGTCTGACCTATTGTTTCGCCTTGGGGTGCACCGGTTTTGTTTGTTAAAAAAAAGGATGGCACTCTTCGGATGTGCATTGATTATCGGAAAATAAATAAGGTAACCGTTAAAAATAAATATCCGTTGCTGAGAATATAAGATCTTTTCGATCAAAAACAGCCTTTAGAACTCGATATGGTCATTATGAGTTTTTAGAAATGCCATTTAGGTTGACTAATGCACTGGTCGCATTCATGGACTTGATGAATAAGGTATTCCACTCTTATTTGGACTATTTTGTAGTGGAATTCATAGATGATATCTTGGTGTATTCTAAGGATGCACAAGAACAAGAACAACATTTGAGGATAGTGTTGCAGATCTTAAGAGAAAAAAAGTTGTTTCCAACTTTAAGTAAGTGTGATTTTTGGCTTAAGGAAGTGTCATTCCTAGGCCATATTGTGTTTATAGAGGGTATTAGAGTTGACCCTATGAAGATTGAAGCAATTGTAAGTTGGAAACCGCCTAGAAATGTGATAGAGGTGAGAAGTTTCTTGGGTTTAACTGGGTATTACAGACGGTTCGTAAAGGGATTCTCCGTCATAGCCTCTACACTTACTAAGTTACTTCGAAAATGGGTGAAGTTTGAATGGGATGACAAATGTGAGTCAAGTTTTGATCAGTTAAATAAAATACTGGTTGAAGCATCAGTGTTGACTCAGCCTACTCCGAGTAGAGAATACCCTATGTATAGTGATGCTTCAAGGATTGGTTTGGGATGTGTATTGATGCAAGATGAAAAAGTGGTGGCATACGCCTCAAGACAGATGAAACCGCATGAGTAGAATTATCCCACACATGATCTGGAGTTGGTAATGGTAGTGTTCACTTTGAAAATATGGCGACACTACTTATATGGTGAACAATGTATAATATTTACATATCATAAGAGTCTTAAGTATTTGTTAACTTAGAAAGAATTGAACTTGAGGCAACGTCAGTGGCTAGAATTGTTTAAGGACTATGATTGCATAGTTGATTATCACCTAGGAAAAGCTAATGTGGTGGCAGACGCCTTAAGTAGAAAAACAATTTCTATTTTGTCCTTGAAACACTGTATATGGAGATTTACATCTGATGGAGCCTTATTAGCTTAATTAAAAGCTATGCTGAATTTGAAGCAGATGATGATAGATGCTCAGAAAAATGATGTCAAGTTACAACAAAGGGTACAATTAGTCGGAAATGAAGATAAAATTGATTATTCTATAAAAGGAGATGGAGGTCTCTGTTACAAGAATTGATTATGTGTATCGAATGTCGAGGAATTCAAAAAGAAATTGATGTGTGAAAGCCATAATACTGTATTCATCATGCATCCTGAAGGTAACAAGATGTACCAGGATTTGAAACATTACTATTGGTGGCGAGGGATGAAAAAGGATATAGTAGAGTATGCATCCAAATGTTTGACTTGTTAGCAAGTAAAAACTGAACATCAAGTACCGTCCGGTCTATTAAATCCCATCCCAATTCTACAATGGAAGTGGGACAACATTAATATGGATTTTGTTTCCGGTTTTCCCCTCACCCAAAGGAAACATGATTCAGTTTGCGTAATCGTCGACAGACTTACAAAGTCTACTCACTTCTTACCATTTCGGCTTGACTATTCCATGGATTGGTTAGCAGAGCTGTATGTGAGTGAGATTGTTCGATTTCATGGGATTCCATTGTCAATAGTGTCTAACCACGATCCACGGTTTACATCAAGGTTTTGGAAAGAATTACAGTCAGCCTTAGGTACTAGACTGAATTTTAGTACAACTTTCCATCCACAAACAGATGGATAATGTAACGCCCCGGTCCCGAGAAAGGTGTACAGTACATGTAACCAGAGGGCGTATACGGCACCAAGTGCCATTATAATAGTTTCTGGGAGTCATATTAATGATAAAAATTAGGAACCCTGAAATTGAGGTACTAGTGCAAGGGTAAAGTGGTAAATTCCAAAAAGGATATAAAGTAAGTATAATTTGAGAAGATAGTATGCCAAAATGAAAATAAATAATACAAGTTGATATCAAATATTAAAAAGATGGAGGACCAAAATTTAATCAAAGTAGAGATGGCCATTATACAAATAACAAGAGTTGATGTGCAAATATTAAAAAGTAGGATGAGGGTCAAATATTCAATTAATGAAAAGTTGATATTATAATAACGGAAAAACAAAAGCCAAAATCATATTTCGGCTCCAGCGAAGAAACCCGTAGGAGGAGAGGAGAGAGCAAGAGAAGGGAAGAGGGAAGAGTAAGGAAGAAGCAGCGAGAGGAGGAGAAGAAGATCAGCGTATGTATGTCTTTGGAATTAAGTGTATTTTGATGTCTTGAGCTTTTGGCATGCATTTCCATGGAACTTAAGTTATTCTTGTTCTAGGTTTTGTGGAGAGATCACATTAACCCTAGAATTCTGAAGTTTTGTGGGAAAAACCCCAATCAGAAAATAACCATGGAATCCTCTTATTTATGTGGTTTTATAAAGAATCGAGGACCTTGCAGTGAGAGTTCTCGATTACCTAGGGTTTTCAGGTTTCAAGTTCCAAATCACCAATTCAAGTTGCCATGTTTTGTTTCGATGAATTCCATGCCGATTTTGATGAATTGTTGTAAAAGGAGAATGTTAGGTTTTAAAGGAAATTCTGTCAAAATTCGTAAAACCACTGTTTTTGTTTTGCTATAGATTGGGTGCAGATCATCCAAATGAATTGGATTCCTTAAATTGGTGTTAACCATAAGAGATGGCTACAAATGTATAGAAGGAACCAAGAGCAAATCAGAACTCTAAGGCTCCCAACATGGATCGAAATAAGTGACTCAGAAATTTCACTTGATTTTGCTCTGTTTTTATTACAGGTTAAGTTGGGCCATATGGTGTTTCACTCATCCAAATTGAGTGATTCAAAATTTGCAAATAGGACATCTAGGGGAATAAGTTAGATGAAGGAAGTGAATGCAAAATTTATAAGCCAAAAGTGCCCATAAAATTTGTCAAAGTGGAGCTATGCAGATTCTGTTCTTGCCAAATTGAGTCATCTAGGATGTAAAAATACAATAACTTGAGTTTTGGTGATCCAAATTGGGTGATTCCAATTGAGAAGAAACCTAGAATCATAGCTTCAAATGAGTGAAGAAACCATTTCCAAATTATGGAGTTAAGATCCTTAAATCAAGGATAAACAACAGTTAGGTGATTCATGAGTTTGGAATCAAAAACATGCTGTAACTTGTGTTATGTGGTTGAGGGCCTAGAGAAGGAATTTTACATTGAAATCTTAAAGAGATGTCATTGATTATATAAAGGACTGATCTGGAGAGTTTCATAAATTTTGAAGACCTTTGAATAATTTTAATAAAGTCCATAGAAGATTACAAAAGGGTACCAAAATGAGTGGTTTTTTTGTTGTGTTTTTTTAAATAAGCCAAGTGAATTGTTAATTTGACTTTATATGAATGTTGTGTGACCTTAAAGTGACTTGCGTGTGAAGTACGTTAAGTTTATACTTATACATAGGCGATTAATATAATGTCAGATTCGGGTTGAGTGTGTAAAGCTAAAAGTAAAGGCGAAAAGCTACTAACTCGCCTCAAGTTTCTGAAGTAGTTAAAGAGGTGAGTGTTCTAAACTCATTTTCCAAATACTAGCGCGATAATAAACTCGTTTACATTCCAGATTTAAATTCGCTTTGCTTTGTAAACCATTTTCAAGAAGCAAGCCAATGAATTTAGAAAAAGAAAGCAAATGGTTTTGATTTAAACCATTCGAGAAAAGCATTGGTTTTAAATTAAAACCATAACATATACAAATGGTTTTGAATGATTAAACCATTTTTCAAGCGTATGGGCAAATGGCTTTTAAATTAAACCATTTTTCAAAGAGCAAGCAAGCAAAAAGAAAATTTTGGCAAACAAGGCCTTCCCTAGTTTTAAGTAAAGAAACCGGCCGTATGGATCTGCACACAAGACGGCTGCTAGATCTCATACATTTTTGGGCTTTTACCTGGCTTCAAGAACCTGGGGGACATACATCATGCATTTAAAGGGACCGTGGCACGTACAGAGTATATAAGGTTATGAGCGCTCTAACTAAATTATGGTGATGGCGCACCTGTGTCAATTCCACCATATTCACCGAAAAAAGCGACGCGGACTCAGTCCTTCCACCTGCAAGACGGCCGCCTGTGCTTCCGTGTTCACTAGCACGCAGAAGCACGCCCCGCATCGATGTTTTATAAGCATAATATACAGTTTTGAAAAATCAACCATTATCCCCTTGGTCGCCAGCTTCCGGAGAGTTTTAAAGCAAACTACGATCCCAGTTCTCGCTTTATTTCAAAGCATGCGGTCGAGCCTGTGCTCCCGTGTTTATGAAAAGTTTTGAGAAACTTTGAAGCAAAGGTTTATGAAAAGTTTTGAGCAACTTTTGTGCTAAGAGCTGAGAAAAGTTTTAGAAACTTTTAAAGTAAGATAAAGTTAGCAAGAAGAGATTTTGAAAGGTTTTATAAACTTTCAAGTATAAGCAAGCAATAAAAGTTTTTAAACTTTGGGGAAGTAAAATAAAGTAAAGAAAGAAATATTTCGAAAATATCATGTAAACGAAAGTTTTACGCTTTTAGATGTTCCAAAAGCAAAACATTTTCTAAAATCATACACTCAATGCAGCTCGCTTAGCTCATTATTTTGCTTTAAAACTATTTTCCGTGTATTGTACACCGCACGTACCGAGTGATAGTAGATTCTCCGACTTTTGTATCGTTGTTTGTAATTAATAATCTTGTAATAAATACTTAATTTATAATGGAGCATAAGTGTATGTACATAATATAGTTTTGTGAAATGTGGAGCTTGAGGTCTTTTTTCGAAAGAATGTTGTTATTGCCATATTTGGAATTGTGTAAAATTTATACAGGTTTTGGGACATGTCCTATATACAAATTTCGTTATGTCAAATTTTATAAAACCACAAGTTTAGAAAAAAATTTATAGGAGGTTTTAGTAAGCAATACGGCCAAGCCATTGTGAGTTTCCTAGTCGTTAGAGGTAACGGCCGGGGATTGTGGAGTGGGGCTCTTGCGACACCGCGATAGTGGGAATGGGGTGTGACAAGGTGGTATCGTGAGCATAAGTGGTTATTAAGCATCAGTTTTCGTGATACACTATTTTACACTACTGCAACCATGCATTTTCCACCCAAAGTACATACATATGAGGTGATTCAAAGTATTAACGCTTTATTTTTTTTATACAAAGACTATAGTCAGCAGAGGATCGCCGAGGGTCGCCTCTAGGAGAAATATTCCTTAAGTGTTCGAGCCGTCCTGGCAATTGAGAGGGATGAGCACATAGTTGGTTCCACTACCGCCTATGAATCAGCCACCAGCAAAGAGGTCAGCCGGAACCATCCGCTACCACGTAAGGAGCTCTGGCGCCGTGGATTGCTTACAAATGAAAGGTGTGGCACAGATTGCGCAAATAGTAGCTATAGCGACGCCAAGCCGCCAGCCGCAGCCTCCACCACCACCTGTAGAGGTTATTGAAGAACCTGAGGTCAGATAGAGAGTACGGTCAGCGCCAAGCCATATGACTCCAAGAAGTAGATCCGCAGGCTGGCAGTGGCTAGACCAAGGTAGAAATAAGGTTTACTGAGTTACGGTCGACAAATGAGCAAAGAGTCTTGTTTTCCGCTTTTCCTCGAAGGAAGACAAAGCTATGATCGTGGGACGTGAGAGTGGGAGGTATCCTAATGGTATGTCGTGGGACCAATTTCAACAAGAGTTCACCGAGCAGTTCTTTCCTCAAAGTCATAAGGGATTCGAATTGAGGAGTTCTTCAAAGTTAGAACGTAAGAATATGCTCATGTCGGACATGAGAAGAGGTTCTCTGAACTAGTTAGATTGGTTCCATATATTCAAGTCGGGATGAAGCCATGAAGTGCAAAAGGTTTTGGTCGGATTGGCAAAAGACTGATCCGAGTGCATTTGTCTCAGCGGGTTCCTCATAATAGATTTGGGGACTTAGTTGAGGCGCCTCGAGAGTTGAGCAAAGTACGACGGCATGTATCGCAGTAGGCAAGAAAAGGAAGAGGAGTGCACCCGTGCACTTCCCAATGTAGCTCGACAAGACAGCCAGGTAAAGAGGAACAAGGGTAGAGGTTACGAGGCCGAGGTGCGTGTCCCGAGGAGCCACCTCAGTCGGATCGCGGAGGCCCCGCTGAGCCAGCAAGGCACCCAGTCTTCCCTCCCCGTATGTCATATGTGTCGAGGCGACATCATGGGAGCGAAGAGATTTCAAGCATGTAGGCTTCTCATCAGGGCTGGGAAGGCCATTTTATTAGGGCGTCCTCAACTCCGATCAGCGTAAACATCGGGCAGAGCCGGGCCCAAGCACTCCCAAGCATCGTAAATTAGCACACGTGAGGTCGCCTTTCCGGGAAGAGGTGTCCCAAGCGTAGGGGGCCAACACACCAGTAGAGGTGTGGCCGTGGTAGAGGTAGAGGCAAGGCCCCTGTGGGTACGCATGCAGACTCAGACTCAAAGCCGTAGTGCATATATGTCGTGACCCGCCAGAAGATGCTGGATGCGCCCAGACGCGGGTTAACGGTATTATTTCTATCCTGGATCATGATGCTTATACATTAGTGGACCTGTGAGCCATTAATATTCATTTGCATCCGTGCCTTTCTTAGATCGCTTCTAGATAGAGACCCAAACGGCATTAGAGGGTCGCATGAGTGGCTCTTCCAAATGGAGATCCGCTTATTCTCGTACGTAGTAATGAGATGTGAGTTCCTCGATTGAGGGACAGAGTTCCCACATCTTGCGGCCTTAGATATGAGGGGATTTTGATGTGGTTCTCGGTATTGATTTGGCTATCTCGCCTAGAGCCACATTAGATTGTTATAAAAGGAAGTAAAGTTGCATAGGCTGTGGAAATTCGAGGTTAAGTTCAGGGAATATGCAGAGTGTTATCTCTTCCAAGATGATCTCTCACATGACAAATACAGAGAATGTCATGAAGGGTTGTCGTATATCTAGTTTATGTGGTGGAAATGTGAGCGAGGACTCCCGTGGATGAGATTCCGAAGCAGCCAGAGAGTTCCCGCATGTATTCCCGCATGATATCAGCAGATTACCCTCCAGAAAAGAGAGGTGGAGTTCACCATTGATTTGATCCCCGTGGATCGAGCCCATTTCATTCCTCCTTATAGGATGGTTCTCAAGTAGAGCCGAGAGCTTCATGCCTGGGCGAAGAATTACTATAAGGGATCTATTCGACCGAGCATATCCCATGGGGAGCTCCAGCCTCTTCGCGGGAAAGCAGTGATGGGAGTCTCCGCTACCGTATAGATTGGCTGGTGCAACAACAAAGTTACCATCCGCAATCGCATTCACCCCTGTGATCGATGAGTTATTCGATCGCCCAGGGGTCCCGAGGTACCCAAGATAGATTTGAGGCTCGTGGTATCATCGCCTGAGGCCAGGAGGGAAGCATGTTCCTAAGATCGCATTCGCAGACACGCTACGGACATTATAGCTTCGGGTGATGCCGTTGCTTGACTAATGCTTCTATGAATAAGCATGGATTTGATGAACCGTATTCCAAATTCGTATTTGGATAGGTTCGGCCATAGTTTTTACCGATGATATCCTAGTGTATTCAGTAAATTCGTGAGGAACATTCGTAGCACTGAGATTGTGTCAAGTAGACCCTAAGGGAGCGACATAAACATGCTGTTGAGCAAGTGTCATTTGGCTTGATAAGGTGGCATTCCTAGTCATGTGATCTCACCGAGGTGAGTGTGGATCCCGTAAAATAAGCCGTGGTAAATTGGAAACCGCCAAAGAATGTGTCGAGGTTGGGGAAGCTTCCCTGGGTTTAGCAGATATTACAGAAGTTTTGCTGAGGCATCAAAGAGAGCGTACCAACATCAGTCTACTAGGAAAGATGTCAAGTATGACGGGTGGATGCCCCGCCACAGAGTTTCGAGAGGAGTCAAGGGTAGATTGACTTCACCCGCCTAGCTTCGCCCAATGGGAGAGATGGGCTCAGGGTTTGATAGCATGCTTCTGCTGGGGCCTTGGTCAGGTTTTGATGCGTAATGATAGGTGATTGCATATGCTCTGCAGACAAACGAAGTTAAGCATGAGAGAATTAATTCCCACACATGACTTAGAGCTGTTAGGCCAGGTTTGCTCAAGATATGGAGACACTATATGGTGTTCCTCAAGTAGGATCTTTACGCATCATAAGAGTCTTCTACTATATTTTCATCTGCAAACAGTTAAACCCGAGGCAAAGAAGACGGGCTTCGAGCCGGGACATGACTACGACCAGACTATTGAGTACCATCCAGGAAAGCTAATGTCGTGAGCAGATGCCTTGAGTAGCGACTGTGAGAGTTCTTTGTCTCATATGAGATCAGTTATCTTCCACCGCTGCGGATCTAAGAGCTTTAGGGGTGATATCGAGGTCGAGGATCTGTGAGCCTTGTTAGCCACATTTCATGTTAGGACTTCTTAGTGGATCGTATTCTAGCAGTATGCAAACAAGTAGATCCACAGATGATTGCTTAAGGAAGAGATAGAAAAAGGAAAGAAAGCAGAGTTTCAAATTATAGATGATGGCATGATAAATAAAGGACAGAATGTGGCGCATGTAGTATGGCGAGTCAAGAGACATTATGGAAGAAGTACATTCATCTCTACAGATGGTGCATCCGTAGTACCAAGATGTATGTGACTTTGAAAGAAATATTACCGGTGGAATGTGGGACGAAGAAAGAGATTGCAAGTTTCGTTCCGCATGCCCAAATCGTCCTCCCCGCTGCCAGCGGCGCGCAGCACCGTGAGGCCCGTAGGAAGATACGCGACCCCTATTCCAAAGATGGAAACTGGAGAAGATCACTATGGATTTTGTGACGTGTCTTCCACCTGACCAAAGGCGCGATGATTAAGGCGGCGATAGTTGATCGATCGACGCAAGTCCGCTTCATTTTCTACCGCTAATGTCGAGATTCTTCGAAAAAGTCGCTCAGCCAGATGGATGAGATAGTGAGACTCATGGGGTCCGCCATAGTTTCGCATCGAGACCCCCAGTTCACATCCTGTGTTTTCGCCTAGTTTGCAAACGCCTTTAGGTACTCGCTCTTCATTTCAGCACAAAGATTTCATCCTCGTACCTGACGGTCGGTCAGAGATAATTATTCGCACGTTGTATGAACACGAGAGCTTGTGTGATGGAATTCAAAGGAAGTCGATACCACTTAGCACCACGGAGCTCAGCCACAACACAATGCATCGCCAAGATAGATATGGCCCCAGCCTGCATGCTGTGGCTACAGAAATGCAGACCCCGCTGTGGCCGGGACGATGGCTGGTGAGAGAAGACTAATAGGCCCTCGAACTAGTACGCATCACTCGTAGAAAGTGAAAGCTGTTCGTGATAACTTGAAGATAGCAAGAGATAGATGTAAAAGTTATGCGACAACCGTCGTAGAGAGACTTTGCGCTGAGATAGGTGACCAAGTCTTTTTTGAAGATTTCACCTCGAAAGGGCAGATTGGGAAACGAGGCAAGCTGAACCGGTGTATATCGACCTTGCGAGATTGTGGGCAAGGTGGGCAAGAGCTTACAAGTTGAAGCTACTCCCTGCATCATTGATGATTCAGCGATACATTCCATGCGGGCCTAAGTGTCGAGGAAATATATCTTGATCCTTCACGTATCGGCAGCTGTACCATCAAGTGCTTAAAGGAGAATTTGACTTATGAAGACACCTGCAGATTGTAGATCGTGCAAGGAACAAAAGTTGAGAGCCAAAAGTGACCTATTTAAGTTAAAGTTTTACTGAAGACCATTATGAGTCGCTACTGGGGAGCCGCAGGCTCGACATACACTGGTCAAGCATTCTCACTTATTTTTCCACACGAGGTATTTTCCCTTCCTTTCTTTTGAGTTTAGTTATTCATTTCGAGTGACGAAATGTCTTAAGGAGGGAGGAATTTGTAACGTCCTTGGCCCCGAGAAAGGTGTGTACAAAGATAGTGAACTCCGTAGGGGCGATACGAGCACTAAGTGCCAATATAATAGTCGGGAGCTATATAATGATAAAAATTAGAACCCTGTGAAATTATGTACTAGTGCAAGGGTAAAGTGGTAAATTCCAAAAGGATATAAAGTGCATAATTTGAGAAGATAGTAAAGCCAAAATGAAAATAATACAAGTTTCGATATCAAATATTAAAAGCACGGAGGACCAAAATTTAATCAAAAGAGATGGGCCATTATACAAAATAACAAGAGTCGATGCGCAAATATTGCGCAGATGAGGTCAAATATTCTCCACGAAAAGTCGATATTATAATAATTGAAAAACAAAGTCTAAAATCATATTTTGTCTCCAGCTAAAGAAACCTGTAGAGGAGAGGAGAGAGTCAAGAGTAAGAAAGATAAGAGAAGGAAGAAGAATAGATATGAGAAGAAGATCAAGTGATGTATGTTCAGAATTAAGTGTATTTTGATGTTTTGAGCTTTTTAAAATGTATTTCCATGGAACTTAGTTAATTCCTCATGTTTAGGGTTTTGTGCAGAGATCACATTAACCCTGGGACTTTAAGCTTTAAGTGTAAAAACCCAATTGGTGAAAATAACCATGGAATCCCCTCTTATTTATGTGTTTTACAAAAGAATCGAGGACCTTAGAGAGTTCTTGCACACCAGCTTTTGTGTGGCCAAGTTCCAAATCACCAATCTGCCAAGTAATGTTGGTTTTGAATAATTCCATGTTGATTTTTGAAGTGAATTAGTCGTAAAAGCGAGAATCGCAGTTTTAAAGGAAATTGCTGTAAATTGCAAAAACCACTGTTTTTGTTTTTAAGCTTATAGGACAAGTTATAATCATCCAAATGAATTGATTCCAATTGGTAAAGAACCATAAGAGATAGGCTACAGGAAGGAAACCAAGAGCAAATTGTAACCCCAAGGCTCCCAAATACGGACTGAAAGGTGAGCTCGTGCAGCCTACTGATTTTGCTCTGTTTTGGGTACGGGTTGTAGTGTTTCAATATGTCGAGCTTCACTCATCCAAATCGAAATGATTCAAAATTCCAGAAATGTATTGATTCAGTGAAGCAAGCCACTGGGCCGAAGCTCGAACGCAAATTATGCTCAAAAGTGCTCCATAAAATTTGTCAAAGCTGAGCTATGCGCAGATTCCGTCGCCAAATCGAGTCATCTAGATGTAAAATACAATAACTTGAGTTTTGGTGATCCAAATTGGGTGGGATCTCTAACGAGAAGAAACCTTAGAATCATAGCTTCAATGAGTGAAGAAACTACTCTTAAATTATGGAGTTAAGATCCTGTGAAATCAAGGATAACAGTAGGTGATTCAAAGGAGTTTGGAATCAAAACATGCTAACTCAGTGTTATGTGGTTTGAAATCTTAGAGAATGTGGAATTTTTACATCAAATCAAAGAGATGTCATTGGATATATAAAGGACTGATCCGAGAGTTTCATAAATTTTCAAGACTAATAATTTTTTAATGAAAGCTCCATGTAGTGATTGGTTTAAAAAGTGGTACCAAAATGAGTGGTTTTTTTTGTCAGGTTTTTTAGTGCCTTCTATGTAAAATTGTTAATTTGACTTTATATGAATGTTTGCAGGACCTTAAAGTGACTCTCATGCGGTGAAGTACGTTAAGTTTATACGTTATACATAGGAGATTAATATGTCGTCGTATTCATTGAAAGTGTGTAGGTTAAAAAGTAAAGGCGGGAAAAGCGCGAATCGTGCCCTCAAGTTTAGCAGTTAAAGAAAGGAAATGCTCTAACCTATATTTTCCAAATACTAGTGGTATATTAAACTGCTTTACATCGGGTATTTAATGGCTTTGTTTGTAAACCATTTTCAGCAAGCAAGTTAGCAATGAATTTAGAAAGAAAGCAAATGGTTTTGATTTAAAACCACTTTTTGAAAGCAAGCATTGGTTTTAAATCAAACCATAAATAGTTAGCAAAGAAATGGTTTTGAGTCCATTAAACCATTGCAAGAAGCAAGCAATGTTTAAAATTGTAAACCATTTTTCAAAGAGCAAGCAAGGGCAAAAGAAATTTCGCAAACAAAGTGCCTTCCTTGCTTGGCAAAGAAACGGCCAGGTGTATGCCCGTGACGTGCACGGCTGCAGCTAGATCTCGCACGTGATTTAGCTTTGCCCAACAAAACTTAGGACATACATCATGCATTTAAAGGAGACCGTGGCACGTAGACAAGTGAAAGATATACGCATGAGCTCTGAATCTAAATTATTAGCGATTGGCGACCCGCGCCAATTCCACCATATTCAATGAAAAGGGATGCGACCCGTGTCCTTCCAATCGCATCTACGCCCGTGCTTCCGTCTGACTGGCAGACAAGAAGGTGTAAATAGCCCCAAAGGGTTTACGTTTTATAAGCATAATATACGCTTTGAAAAATCAACCATTGGTTCCCCGCCGCCTGTGCTCCTGAGAGTTTAAAGTTAACTACCGAGCCCAGCGCCCCGCTTTATTTCAAAGCATGCTATCGAGCCCAGCGCCCCCGTGTTTACGTAAAGTTTTATAAAACTCACAAAAGCGTTATGAAAAAGTTTTGAGCAACTTTTTAAAGCAAGAGTTGAGAAAAGTTTTGTGAAACTTTTAAAGTAAGATAAAGCAAAGCAAGTTAAGAGATTGAAAGGTTTATAAACTTTCAAGTAGCAAGCAATAAAAAGTTTTAAACTTTAAAGTAAAATAAAGTAAAGAAAAGAAAGAGCTGAAAATATCATGTAAACGAAAGTTTTACGCTTAGATGTTTTCTCGAAAAGCAAAACATTTTCTAAAACATACACTCACCGAGAGCTCGCGAGCCTCATTATTTTGCTTTAAAAACTATTTTCCGTGTACGTACACCGCACGCCGATGCGGTAGATTCTCCCGACTTTGTATCGTTAAGCCGTAATTAATAATCTTGTAAGGAAATACTTTGAATTTGTATAATGGAGCATATGTATGTACATAATATAGTTTTGTGAAAATGTGTGAGCTGGGAGGCTCTTTGAAAGAATGTCGGTTGGTTGCCATATTTGAATTGTGTAAAATTGTGTATGTGTTTCGGGACATGTCCTATATACAGTCAGTTATGTCACGAAATTTTATAAAACCACAAGTTTAGAAAAAATTTATGAGGTTTTAGCAAGCAATACGCTCAGCTTCAATAGAGTTTCTAGTCGTTAGAGGTAACTACTGGGATTATATGGAGACACACCCGCCGATAGTAAAGCGGTGTGACGTATAATTTGAAAGAGTGATTCAAATGTTAGAGGACATGCTTCGGGGTTGTGTGCTAGATTTTCCTTGAAGATAGGATAGGTATATTCCCCTTATGGAATTTGCCTATAATAACAGTTATCAATCCAGCATTGGTATGGCCCCCTATGAAGCTTTGTATGACAGGAAATGTAGAACCCCTGTATGCTGGAAAGACCTAAACAAGCATAAAGTAATTGATGCTAGTGATAGACAAAAGTCGTATGTAGATCTAAAAAGAAAAAACATAGAGTACGAAGTTGGTGATAAGGTTTTCTTGAAAGTATCACCATGGAGGAAGATACTTCAGTTTGGAAAGAAAGGAAAATTGAGTCCAAGATTTATCGGACCTTATGAAATCTTAGAAAGAATCGAGGCCGCTATCAAGCTTGGACACCCTCCCAAAGTCACAAATTACATAATGTGTTCCATGTCTCAATGCTTTGAAATAATCGTTATGATGAATCCTATTTCTGGCCAGCACAGCATACAAGTTGCAATCACGCTTCTCTTTTAAGGAAGAGTCAAAAGCCATTCTAGCCTCATGAAGTAAAACAATCTGCAAACAAACAAGTCCCTTTCAAGGTGCGCACTTTGGCAACACCATTGTATGACGTAGTTGAATCCTCGAGCCAAAATCGACAATGAGGGCAATAAGATCTCAAGAACTTTGAAGCCCGTGTATGAATTTCGTGGATGAAATTCTTTTAAGGGGTTGAGAATTGTAACACCCTAAATTATACCCTAGTAGTTTTATGATATGTTTAAGGTATAATGGAAATCAAATTTTCATTTTCCGGAAATTTAAGTGCTAAGTGTGAAAAAGGGTAAACTGGTAAATTTCTAATTAAGGACCTAAAAGACATAAAACAAGAAGATTATATGTTATGGTAGAATTTTGATAAGTTGCTTTACAAATTGAATAAAAGGGAGGACTAAATAACAAAAGAGAAAAAAATTGAGCCAAAACACCTTAGGATAATAACTTGTCTTATAGAAGAGAGAAATTCTCTATTTGTGGGCTTTGAGAGCTAAGGCACACGGTTGTGTAGGGAGGAGACCAAAGTTGGTTTGCTCAATCCATTGTTCTTAGCTCTCCTTGTTCAAGCAAAGAGAATGAAAGGAGAGGAAGGAAGAAGAGGAAGAAAAAGAAAGCTAGGTTGAAGCCTTCAAGATAATCAAGGTTAGGAAAAACCCTAGCTCTTCCCATAAATGTGTTTTTGGTTGGTTTGAGTTGGGTTTGAGGTTAGTTTTGATCTTGTTTTGTTTTAGGTTTGAAATTGTTCGATGAAAAAGGGCAAAATGTGACATTTCTATCTGGCGAAGGGTAGGGGTATTCTTTCTGGTTTCCGCCACTTCGCCTAGGCAAACTTGAAGCCCAAAATTGCCTAGTCTCTGCCTCGCCTCTACGAAGGCTGCTTCACCTTAGCGAAGGTCCCTTCGCCTAGGCGAACTTGAAGTCCCGTTTTTCCTCCTTCCTTCTGTTAATTTTAGAAACCATTACTCCTTTGCTTAAGACTCCGATTGAGGTGAACGATATGCATGAAATTAGATTAGTTGACGATCCTAACAAGTGAATGAAAGGATTCATACATGTATATAAGTTATACGTTATCAATTACTAAATAAAACGTACGTGACATGGATGATTCAATATGAATGAGGAAAGTACAATCTTAAGAATCAATTAACCCGTATAACACGGATATTGGTAAGATCGTGTAACAAGCTCACCGCATATAATTGTGTGTCCGCTCTAAGACCGGACAGTGAATGAACAAACAGACCGCTTTAATAAGACGCAGACTCGCCTGCTCAATCTAGTACTTTTGTTTCTCGTGTGAGAAGATGTCGCTCGCTACGACATCCCGCATAAGGTTAATGACACTCTTGCTCGTGGTCGGCAGCACGCCCGTCTCCAGCTGGGTTTCCTGACTTCGTTCGCATCGTGGTTGTACCTTGGGTACCCATTGCGTCGCTGGGCCTCTCATTCATTGTTACTAGTCTATGCAGACAAATATTTATATGATGTGCATCTGAATAATTAGTAATATGAACACAAATGTAATCAACTCGAATGCTAATGCATATATCTGTTATGTACTGTAGTGTACCTATGGGTACCTTATGTTATGAAATTTCTGATAAGTACTCTTACGGAGAGATGAATTTTATGATATGTAGAAATAATTATATGTGCTTATAGACTGAAATTGAGGATTAATGTAAGCGGTTATACATGTCATTTATGTTATACATGTTATACATATATGTTATTCGGTTTTCCACCTAAGCTAGAAGCTTAGCACGGGTGTTTCATTCGTGTAGGTTATGAAGAAGTTGTTAGGGACATTCCACACCCGGTAAGACCAACACAACCTTAAGTGTCTCCTTTATGTGGGTCCACTGCCCCATATCTTTTGTAATAGTAAATATAAATGAAATATTTTGTTATAGCAAAATTTGTAAGTAGATAAGTTGTCAGATAATCAAGCATATTTGTACAAGACATTTTAAACACCACTGTAGTGATAGTTTTACAAGGTTATGATTGTAGGCAAGAATTTTCATAATTCTGGCTTTTTGAAACAAGTTTATGTCATTTATGAATATGTGCTTGAAATGGTCTCCAATAATTCCAGAAAATTAGGTTAATAGGTCTCAATATGTGTAGCATTACCTCGCTTGTCGAAGACAGGGGAATAGGCATTACACAAAGGCACAATGACAACTTTGTTCTCGACATATTTCACATTTGTTTCAGTCCTCAGTATTTTTCCATTGTAATAACATATCACAGGAATAGTGGAAACAGACATATACAACCTATACAAAATGGTTCCAATCAGTTAAATAATATGAGAATTTACTTAGCCAGAGATTATAGGAAGTAACATGTCACGAGAATAGTGAAAACAAACATATTTTGCCAGAGATTGTAGGAAGTAATTCTAACTTGGTTTTGAATTAAAATTCATTCATAGATAGGTTTGCTATTTTCTATTATTCATTCTTAAATGGTAAAAGAGTAGCATAGGGTCACGAGATCATCATTGGATCATATCCTTATAAAAATATAGTACTACAAAGTAATATGTCAAGTGCATAGAATTAAAAACAAGAAATATTAATTATTGTGAAAAATGAAATAAAAAATTCTTAAAGATTTTAAGTTAGAATAGCAATGATTTGTAAATAAGTTCAAAAGAATATAAACTTTGATTTTTTTTTAAACTAAAATAAAAGAAATTATATCATTTCAACCCAAATGGTACCACATAGAGTATAAATTTATCCCATATCTTTCCAATTTCAATTAAGCTCAATAGCTTATAAATCATATTTATGTTTAATAGAACTTAAGATTTAAAAACAAATGCCAATAATCTTTAATAAAAAAAATTAAATGTCAATAAGACTTAGTTCAAATAATTAAGAACCAAGGCAAGTGTGGGAAAGGGAAGGATCCAGGGTTCAAGTCCCAATAGAAACGAATTTGTGAGAAACATATTACTATGTTACAATGAAAAATGAAGATATGTGAATATACTTATTTCCAATATCTGTCCCACAAGTGTAAATTATTTTTTGGTGCAAAAATAGAAATAAATATTTAAAAAAATGCCAATAAATGCCAATACTCTTCAATAAAAAAAATGCCAATAAGACCTAGTTCAAGTTGTTAAGAATGAAGGCGGGTATGGGAAAGGGAAGGATCCAAGGTTCGTACTATATATGTTACAATGAAAGCGAAGATATTTGGATATGCGTATTTCGAATATATGTCCCACAAGTTTAAATTATTTTTTGGTGCAAAAATAGAAATAACTATAAATAAATTTCATATGATTGGGATGAGAAGACCTTATCTTCCCTAAATTAATGTCCTTTCTGTGAATTAGAATTAATTTATAATTTTATATGATAACTTTAATTAAGTATCCGTCTTACATTAGTATTAGATAAACATACTCAACTCTTCTTCTGAATTTTAACGGGGCAACTTAGTTGATCTAGCTCGTACTTTACTTTGCTTTTTAAGCAAATTTGTTTTAAGAAAAACACACAAAATACTAAATTTATATAATAACACTTTTCAGTAAATACCGAAATAATGTTCTATGTGTTTTCAAATAATTGTTCTTAAAAACATTTCTTTGAAACAATTCTAAAAAACAGGTACAAAACAAGTCCTTAGCTTCCATATGTTTGGTTTATCAAGAAAATAAAGATTTAATCACCACATTATCAACAAAACATACCAACAAAAGATTATCACCACATATTTTAATGGGAACCAAACCCAAAGATTATCACCACATAAGTGTAGTTCCGTGAGTCGCTCATGGGCAAGTATTTTCTCCTACCACCGCGAGACATGTGAAGGCTCGTGGAGTTCCTAGAGCCGCCAGGCCATGACCGTGATCGAGCATGTGGCCGTTCACGTAGAGTTACCGCCAGTCGACGACAGGCCGCATCAGCTAAGGTCAGGAGGTTTGAGAATGGACTGAGATTGTCCATTCGGGGCGCATCAGGACTTGCCTACAGCATGGACTCTATGGTCGACTGCGACCATAGAGAGAGAGATCGCACACGCGGCTACCGGCGCGGTGTTAGTAGCAAGAGGAAGGAGAGTCATTTTCTTTCTATTCGGAAAGGAAGGCTTTAGTTCTGAAAAAGAAGTGTATAGTTTAGTTCGAAAGAAGCGTAAGGCTTCTAGTTCACGTGGGTTCTAGTAGTCGCCACCATCCGCTGTGGACAATCAGTGGTCGCGGGGCCGGGCAGATGGTGCTACCATTACCAAAGAATTTCTGGACATATGAGGAGGATTGACTCAGAGACGTGGACCCTGTGGTTTCGGACAACAGCCTGGGCCAATGGTGGGACAGAGAGGATACGATATTCCTCCACACCCTAGCATGGGTCGAGGAGCCGCCAGTCCCGCAGGTCGCACGTGGAGCACCCCTTCAGCACGTGCAGCGAGGGGCCAAGTTATGGGCCGAGGCAGGACGGCCCACATGTGCAAGGACATCAAGTGGGTAACAGGGAGGTTCATCAAGAGCACACCTACCGAGCCAAGAAATCAACCAAGCATACGGCAGCCATATCTCGCCATGGGCAAGAGAAGTTATTTTGATTCTGGTGCATCGCATTCATTTATCGCTGCATCGATTGTAGAGTTGGGCTTAGAGGTTGATGCCTTGGAGGAGCCCTTGTATGTGAGTTCTCCTCAGTGGATTAAAGCAGGATGGGGAATTGATATATCGGTTGTGAGTTAGAGATCTCAGATCTTACCGGGCACCCGAGGGTCATGGATATGTTAGAGTTCCACGTCATCCTCGTTCGGATCGGTCGACGCCTACGCAGTCGCTATCGATCAGGATGCAAGAGGGTTATTGCCAGACGCTGGTGACTTACTCGTGGTTGTATTTCGTGGGGACAAGCATGATATTTTTCCCCACATGATGCACGCAGTCCGTATCGTGGATAATTAGCGGGCTACTACACAGCAACCCCACACTCCCGGAGACACCTGTGTGTGAACAAGACTTAGATCTACCTCAGTATTGCGTGAGTATGAGGATGTTTTTCCGATGAGCCTGGACGCTCTCTCCGTAGGGTCATAGACTTCGTACGAGTTACACCCTAGTACTTACCACTTCTACGAGTTACCCCGAGGACGAGGTGAGACCGACTCTAGATCTACCTCAGCAATAAATTCGTGAGTATGAGGATGTTTTTCAGGATGAGCTACCGGATTGCCTCCGTAGAGGGTTGTAGACTGCACGAAAGCCATACTTCAGTACTTCGCCATCTCTACGACAGACAGATGACACCGCTGAGTCAGAACTCAAAGTCCATCTACAAGAGTTACTGGATAAGGGATTCATTAGACTAAGCACTTCACCATGGGGCGCTCCGGTTCTATTTGGTAAAGAAGGCGGATAGACCTTCAAATGTGCATTGACTAATGACAGCTGAACAGGTTACGCATCAAGAATCTGCATTCATTACCGAGGATCGATGACTGTTTCGACTGAGAGGAGCGCGAGTCTACTCTAAGATGTATCTTCAAGACCGGGTTACCATCACCGAGATTAGGAGATAGATATCCCTAAGACAACGTCTCAGACGCTGCTATGGGCACTGAGTTGGCAAGGATGCTCCTTGGATTAACTTAATGCACCCGCACATTCATGATCTCACATGGGTATTCCAACCCTATTTAGATTAGTTTGTCGTGGTCTTCGTGGATGACATTTTCGATCTACCCCAAATAAAGAGGGAGCATGAGGATCACTTGAGGATTGTTTGCCAATTACGAGAGACCATCGCTGTACGCTAAGTTCGGTAAGTGTGAGTTTTAGCTTATCGAGGTGAGATTGGGACACGGGTGTCGCACTGCGCGTCGCTAGACTCAGAGAAGGCTCGAGGCCGTGATGAGTCGGGAGAGGCTGAAGTCGCCAGATACGAAGTTTCTTAGATCACCGTACTACAGGAGATCTATTGAGGATTTCTCCCGATCATGTGTAACTTATGACGAGATCAATCTCAAAGGAGTAAAGTTTGATCGGGATTACCGATGCGGTAGCTATCCCAAGAGTCAAGAGGAGGCTTACTCACTTCTCCATTCGATACAATCCCGTGAGAGACTGTGGATACATAGTGTATTGTGATGTGCTCAAGGCCGGACTAGGAAGTGTTTGAAGGCAAATCGGAGAGTGGTAGCTTGTCTCAAGTAGTTGAAGAATCAAGGAGCGTAATTACTCCCACAATAATACGGAGTCGGGAAGCCGTAGTCTTCGCCAAGACGGCTCACTATTTATATGGCAAGCAATTTGAGATGTACTTGGACCATAAAACCGCATATTTTCACGAACTGACCTCAATATAAGGTAGCTTAGATGGATGGAGTTCCTAGAGGATTATGACTTCACTCAGACACCATCCCGGTAAGGCAACGTGGTGGTCGATGCACCGAGCCTAAGTCACGGGAGTATCGGGCTAGTAAGTATAACTTCCCGAGAGTGGCGGATGCTCGAGATTAGACAATAGCTACAAGATCACGAAAGCAGCCGAGGGTACGTCAGAGTTTATGGCTACACCGTCTCTATCGGAAGCAAAGTGATTGAGTCCTGTAAGGACGCGGAGATAGTGTCCATCAGTGGACCGGCAATACTAAAATGTGTGATTTAGACGGACCGTCCACACAGATGGTAGTCTTCTAAGATGGAGGACTGCAGTGGTTCCCAGTCGACCGATTTGAGAGAGGAGATCCTCGCAGTTTCACGTTTCGATTCAAGGTATCCAGTGGCAACGGCGATGTACCAGGATCTTCAAGGTCGTCAGTATTACCTGAGTGGAAACGTAAGAGACACGTAGGGACTTTGCTCAAGATATCTCACGCGCCAAGAGGTTATACCGAAAGCACCGTATACAAACAGGCTACTTCGCCATCGAGGTGGCCGAAAGGGAAGTGAGCACGTCACGATGGATTTTGTTACCCACTTCCATCGACAATCGCAGTGGGACATGATGCGGTATTGGTGATAGTGGACTGCTCACTGGTCGCACATTTTCTAACCGCGCGGGATTTAATCTTCACATCGGAGGTATCCCACAACAGATATCCGAGATCGTTTCTACATGGAGTACTAGTATCCATAAACACTGGAGAGACCCCAGGCTTACTACGCACTTTTTGGAGGAGTTTCCAAAAGGCGAGGCACACCTACACCTTGAGTACAGCCTTTCCACCCACAAACAACATGGTCGCCGAGAGATCATAATGTAATGGAGGACATGTTATGAGCATGCGTCCTGGATCATAAGGGTAGCCGAAGCACCTCTCTTAGTGAATTCGCTATAACAACAATTATCGCGCATACGATGGCGCCATATGAGGCATTGTATGGGAGGCCATGCAGATCACCGATATGTTGGATCAAGGTGGGACAGAGCTCCATCACTGGTCCTGATTTGATTAGAGACACCTCCGAGAAGGTGAGCTTGACACGCATAACGCCTTCTCACTACCAGCCTGCAAGAGCTTATGTCGATGCACGGTCAACCCTTAGAGTTCGAGGGTCAGAGATCACGCCTTCAAGTGACGCCAAGAGAGGAGCGATCAAGTTTGGCAAGCTGGAAGCACGCGGTGTTCATTGTGCCCTTCGAGATACTTGAGAGGGCAGGCACTGTAGCATACCGTAGGCTTACCGCCCAAAGATGTCGTGTACACGAGGTATTTCACGCCTTCATGCTTCGAGGTATACCTGCATCCAAATTTCATGTAATCGAGAGATCGATAATGGCACACACGAGACCTTCGAGAGTGACCAGGCTATGGATAGCCAAGATCAAGCTTTTGCGACTTAAGACCGTGAGGCTAGTGAGGGTGCTATGGCAACACTCGCGGGAGTGGAGGAGCCACCGTGGGAGCGCGAAGACACGATATGGGCCACCTATCCCTTCTTGTTGTGGATGAATATGATGATTTAGTCGCTTAATACTTAAATGACTAGTTTACATGCATGGCATAGTGCACGTTGCATATGCATGTGATTTTTGCAGATTAAATGAATTTCGAGACGAAATTTTTAAGGAGGAGTAATGTAAACCCGAGAAAATTTTACTTTCTCAAAAGGGTAAATTGTAATTTTGTTCGTAATCCGGAATTTTTTTGTGATTCTGAATGACAAATCGACTTCAACACCGCTGGGATTGTCTCAAATTCAAATACAACGTCGGGATCTTCATCGACTCGAGATACTTAATTTCACGCTGGATAAGACTGCGCTCAGGTCGTATGACAAACAGAGAGACACGTGATATGAAAAAGTCACCTGATCATCGATACCCCATGCGATATAACATGATGCAGAGGATGAGATACACTTGATTGCTATATCGTGCTTTTAAATCAACCAAAGGACACAAAGGAATTAAGAAAAGATTAAAATAAAGACAAAAAATACCATCTTCTTCTCCATTTGCTGGAAACGTAAGGTTGGTGTGTGAGAGACTGTTTGCAGAGAGAAAAGTTAATTTCTCAGATTTCGCTTTGGACCACTCCGCTCTCGTCGTGCCAAGAAGAAAGTTGATCTACGCTACAAGGGCTAATGCGAGGACATCGACATTTTAAGTGGAGTTCACAACTCCAAGAGCAGACAGTCTTTTCCTACTGGGTTTATTCTTCGCTGCCATTACTAATGGACGGCATTTGTCGGCTCGATGGTCGCCACCTCAAAACATTCAACCGGAGCCAAGAAAATCCCTATTTGCGGGCCATGAAACGCTGCCTGGTTCATCGTTCACGTGATTTGTTTGTGATTTTTAAGTGTTGTTCTGACGATTCAAACGACCATTAATTGCTTATTAAATTTCACGCAGCTAATTCTAATGCGTTATTGCATGAATCAATATGATTTATGCGAGTTAATTTTCATAATATATGCAATGTAAAATACGTTAAGATTAATTGTTTTAAAATGCACATAACGATTCCAAATGACCTGCAGACCCTAACGATAGGTGTGAGTATGACATGAAAGAAAATAAAAAGAAAATGGTTGTGAAAGCGAATTTCAACGGAAGATTTTCGTTAATCATGCTGGAAGATCATTCAACACCACGCCTGAGGGGCTCATGAATCGCTTCAGAGTTATCCAACACCCAATGAGGGTCATTCCAATGATTTTACCGAAACTTGGTAGTAAGTTTTTCGAGAACAAAACTCATTTTGAAACGTATTTTCTCACATTCGGCTTTCAGTACGCAAAGTGGCGGTTTCATGGCACTCGAGATACGGGATTAGCATGCGTATTATCATGCGACTACGATTCGCTGAAAGACGCTTAGTCACATTACATGTGCACTTAAAGCGAGAGTAACCTACGTAGGAGAGATTATCACTATCATGATCGCTTCACCCCGTCGGTGGATCATTATTTTAGGTACAAGGAGTGTTTCCGAGCACGACGTCACTAAACCGCCGGTAAGAAAGCCTAAGATGGCTTTGGTAGATATTTCCTTTGTATAACATGTATTAGAATTTAAATTTTAATACATGTTCAGAGTTAAGAGCGATTGCATTAATCCTCGAATCCATTGCACATAGCTTACCGCATTTTCGCGAAGATACGAATGAGCCCAAGTGACCATTTTTATCTCGCACGTGACCGGCGGTGGTCATGCAGCACAAATGTTGTGACATGTCAGATTTCGCAGCCCTAAAGACAGCCGAGACCTCGAAA
Organism: Tetrastigma voinierianum; assembly: GCA_016808115.1. Lineage (NCBI taxonomy): Eukaryota > Viridiplantae > Streptophyta > Magnoliopsida > Vitales > Vitaceae > Tetrastigma > Tetrastigma voinierianum. The sequence continues at coordinate 615,841 of JAEQBH010003217.1, read as the reverse complement.
GCATTTCGTAACCTAAGCTCGGAAAAAAGGGGACTAATGGATTTTACTAACGTATGTGGTCTCATGATGAGATGTGTATTCCGGCAGATTGACGGCTACAACTGACACCTCGGGATTACAGCCACAACGCCCCATCCTCCCTGAGTCTCGGGGTCGGACAAAATCCAAGATGATGTTACTCCGTTGATCCTAGTCATATTCTTCTTTCAAATATTATGTATTTTTTTTTTGCTTTCCATTTTTCTTTCCATTTTTACTCAACTTTTTCAAAATAAATACAATCTCAAAGTCATTAACAATGATTTAAAAATATATATATTTATAGGAAAATAATACGTTTTAGTTTGAACAAACAACTTATACTGTTCCACAAGTATTAAACACTTTTTGTAAAGACCTGACTCTAATCATATTATATCGTTCGCTGATCAAAACCTTTCTGAATCCTTTTAAACTTGTTTACTAGATTGAGATAATTCAACGCTTATATAAATACGTAAACTTTCCCCATTCATGCGACGCGATAAACACCTTTATACAAATACAACTTTCTTATCACAGATCATGTGATCAAGGCGATCCAAACAAACCTCTATATCAGGATCGAAGATTGACTATAATACTTGATCTAATCATATAGATATTATCTGTTTTAGACCCAAAAGACTTTCACGATTTTAAAACACTTCTATTAAGATTAAGAGAAGTTTATATTTATATCGTGTCAAAAACTTTTTCCTTTATTTAACAACTTTTATCATTGATAAATATTTATGAAAAAATTAGTTTACTAAAAAATACTTTGAAGACAATAAATACTATCAAACAACATTTAGTGGTCGAGACAATATCTTCAAAACGTAACGTATGAATATCAAATCCATCAATCATGTGTTCATGCTAACTATTCAGGTTGCACATGGGGCAATAAATTGTTCCATTGTTCATAGTTGATGGGAAGTTGGGCTTTGTCTTGGCATGGTTATAGACCATCCAGAGTTTCACTTTTGACTTTTGAGTATCTTGGCCATCTCCATAAAATTGATTGATTCATGATCATTTCAATAATTACATACTAATAATGGAATATCAATATGTTATAATCTACATTGTTAGCATTAATTTTTATTTTTTTACTTTTATTTATTTTACATTATAATGTTATAGTATTCTATTTTCATAAAAACTCAAACCGATTTTTCCCTAGGCCCCACAACCCTTAACCATTGAACTAGGATCTTATTGGCAACTTTATTATTGTTTATTATAAAATGGTTTAACAAATTAGAATTCACAAAATTTGAAACCCCGTAAAACCAAACTGATGTTTATTTTTTTATTTAATTTTAGATATAACTTAAGACTAAATAATATTTGATATTTTTTATCATTAAGTTGTTTGCTTTGTTTAATATTATGTTTTTATTATATACTAACAAAATAAAGACAAACCAATATACATTACTTATCATTCCAAAAACCAAATATTTTGGTCTTCAATTTGGTGTAGTAAGTTATAGGAAAAGACTACTTGCTTTCAAAAAAAATTTATGTGTTTATAAGGGAAATCAAACTTAGGAAAATAAGCATGCCTCCTCTCCATACTCACCTCGAAATTTTTAAGTCTTATATCATCAGGCTTAGACTTTTTAAAATGTGACATTATAAGCTAATTTTTAGGTCTGTCACTAAAATTATAGTCTTTGCTAGTACACTTTCGATAAAAGATTCATAATGATCAAACTTTTCATTAGATATTATCCGATTCGAACTATAAAGGCATATACAAAACTTCAAAAAAAAAAAATTGATAGAGTTCAAGTCCTTTCTATACATCAATGCGATCTTAAGACCTTAACGAGAAAGTACGTAAGCCATACACACTTAAATGTGATCTTAAAAGCTATGGCTTTGGATCTTAATTGGCACGCGTTGCTTTTTGTTGGGGGTTGATTTGGAAAGCCAAAAAAATGCTTTTAAAAAACACAAAAAACGCTTTAGAAAGAGTTGTCTGCTTCTAGTGTAAATGTTGGTCAAACACATTCCCTTGAAGTAACCTTGACCGAGTTATTATTTTCCCCATCAATTTCTCTTTGAAGTTAAGGGTTTCACTTTCTTGATACCTGTTCCCACGGCCACCTTCATTTTCGAATAATCCACTGCGGGTGCGGGACACAGTACCATCCAATAGATGTCCAACCCTAGGGAGGTTTTGTTGACGTGGCGAATAGTTATTGAGTGAGTAGGTGGAGGAGTGTGGGGTGAGTGGGCAGGTGATTGAAACTCCTCTGTTTTCTACTCCTCACGCGCTAGTCATGCGCGGTTTTTGATGTGTTTGCGTGGACATGGATGGAGCATATCTTTCTGCCAACGAGGCATTTGAGTTCTGAACAAATCATTCCCACTCTCTCTTAGGGCGCGTGTCAAACTGTTTACTTGTAAAATTAAAGGAAAACTTAAAAGGCCAGTTTGGGTACCTTTTTGAAATTTTTTTGTTTTCTCTTTTCAAAAACAAGAACAACAAATAATGTTCCGAGAACACGTTTCCTATCATATTTAAAAACACAGAAAACATTAATATTTAGGTAATAAAATTAATTTTTAGAGAATAAAAAAATAATATTTTTTATATTCTTGAAAATTATTCTCAAGAACTAATGACAAACCTAACTTTAGCCTAGGGGGCATATCCCCTTATTTTTTTTTTCTATAAAAAAATTCTTATTTATAATCGGTTGCATTCCAACTCTTACACTTAATTATGCCCCATGAACCGATAGAATCTTCTCTCCCTCATAAACTAAATTTCTATATCCATCACGATAAAAAACAATTTTAAAAAATAAGAACGAAGTAAGTCCTTATGTTTTTAACCATTATTCATTATGGTAATACATAAAAAATTAAGATAATATCTATAATTTATTAAGGCAAAAACCTATTGAATAATCTATTTTATATTTTTTATGTCTTATTTCTAATTATTCTAAAATTAATGAGCTGAAACATAAGTTTTCCTAAAATTTTAATTTTAATTTTGATATTCAATTTATCACAACATTTAAAAAAATAAGAAAAAACTTAAATGTACCGTATTTTCATCAAAGACCCCTGATATTTTTTCGTAAAGAACAAAGTTCAATAATATTTGAACACACCAGATAAAAGCATAATAAAAAGTGTTTTTTTAATTTCATAATAGGAATATTTAAAAAAACAAAGTAGTACGGAATAAAAATCAGGTACATTAATTATAATAATTTTGTACAGACCTGAGATGAATGGTGTTCACGCGCACAATGGAGCGCGTGGGGAAATAATGTGACTCAACCATCATCTTTCATTCATGCCAAATAGCCATCATGAGGCCCTCTCCTCTCTTCTCTGGGGAGGCCAGTCACGTGCAACGTTGGATTCTTGTTCAGTTTCCCCATGTGACCCCGCTGTCAAAACCCCCTTAATTATTGGTTTAATTTCGAGACTGCCACTCCGGGACCGGGTCGTGCCCATATCAAAAAGAAGGGGAAAACGGCTCCTCCACGACCACACGGACGGTGATTGATATTCCCAAGGAACATCTCCCTCTTTTTGTCCCTGTCTATGATCTGGCCACGTTGGTCAAGGCCTCAATCCTCTGCTACGCTTCCCCATCCTACCACAATATGATCCTTAGTTATACTAACTTCACCCTTAAATTTTGTGGGTGCAACGATACCTACAATACAATGCTTGTTTCATAATTTAAATATATTCATAAATTAAGAAAAGAATAAATGGGTATTTAACACTATTGATATATCACTTAAGATATGATATAATTTGTTGATATATCATATCATACTTATATATGATATAATTCGTTGATATGTCATATCATTACTAGTGACACATAAATAATATTAAATATCGATTTATCCACCTATTTACTTTATTAATGACAGAAGCTAGCATATTTGACATGTAAAACAGACTTAGAAACGAATATTAGGTGCAATGTTAATAAATCCATAATAAGTTTGATCAAGTTAGGTGCATTGCCAAATTGTAGGAGTATTTGTATATCTTATCCTTCCATGAATAAACTCTAACTTAGCTGATTTAAAGCTTTAGATCATACATAAGAAGGGAAGGGAAGGGAAGGGAAGGGATCAGATTTCAAAACTTGTCTGAAAGCAAACTACTAAGACGGGGGTATAACCGTTAAAGCTTATCTGGTTTGATAAATGCAGTTAACCAATGAGAGGTCGCCACGTTTTAAAATGAGGGAGTGAGGAGAAAGGGTAGTATGGTCAAATAACAGATTAATCATGAAACAAAAGGGTAATGAAGCCAAGATGAAGGATGCTCGTTACATTCAGTTCCAAACAAACCCTATAGCGTCGTCTTCCATTAAACACTCTCTCTCTGAGGATTTTCTCTCTCTTTCTCTCTTACCACCACTAGTTTGAACCCCACTTTTCTCACCCTCTGATTCATTGTACAGGAAGTGCAGAAGAAAACAAAGCTCTTTTATCTACTTCTCTGCTCTGATTTGAGTGATTTTCACCCAAAAAAGAAGCCATCTTTAATGGTGGATGATGGTGGGTGTGAAATATGAGGGAGAGTGATGGATTCAGAGCGTACCCACCGCAGTAGTACCGGCGAGCTCTTCATCTGCTTTACTTCACGTTTTTCTTCGTCTACTTCTAATCATTCTTCAATGAAGATTTCCTCCAAGTCTATCCTCAGTCCGGGTCGTACGGACAAGTTCAGGGAGCCCCAAATCTCGCTTTCTTCGTCGCTGAGCAGGAGGCTGAGGAGCAACGGGAGCATGAAAGGGGGCCAAGCTTCGCCTATGTTTCCGGCGGCGGGAAAGAAGAGGGGCGGTGCGTTTGAGAATCCGGAGCCGTCGTCGCCGAAGGTAACATGCATCGGGCAAGTGAGAGTGAAGACGAAGAAGGGGAAGAAGATGAGATCGAGGTCGAAGCGACGGGGGGAGGTGAGCTTTAGGAAGATAGAGCACACGGTTGAAGGAGCGGTTGTTCATCAGGGTGGTCACGGCCATCATCTTCAGACGCAGCAGGAGTGTTTGCCGCACAGGAACCAGAGGTGGGTTCATCTGCCATTGACGATCTGTGAAGCTTTGAGGGCTTTCGGGGCGGACTTTAACTGCTTCCTTCCTTGTCGCTCCTCGTGCACATCTGGGGAGAGAGAGAAGGAGGAGAAGGGAGCTGGGGAGAGTAGCGGCGGCGGATGCGCAGGTTCGAGTTCTTGTGGGGCTGTGTTCGCGAGGTGGTTGGTGGCTCTGCAAGAAGGCGAAAAGGGGAGGGAGATTGAGCTGGTGGTGGGAGAGGATGAGAAAGCAGGAGAGGGGTTTCACCGGAGGCATGTTCTGGACGACATTGAGTTCAAGTTAGAGGAGGATGAAGCGAAGGATGGGATTGTTGACGGAGAAGAAGCCAGGGTGAGCATCTGCATTCCGCCGAAGAATGCTTTGTTGCTGATGAGATGTAGATCTGATCCTATGAGAATGGCGGCGCTCACCAATAAGTTTTGGGAGCCTCCTCTTCCACAAGAAGAAGAAGAAGATGAAGATGAGGATGAGGATGAAGAAGACGCGAGAAACGAGCAGGAGCAAGTGGATATGTATACTGATGCAGAGAGCAGGAAGAAGGAGAGGAGGAAGAGGAAGATGAAGGTGGGGATACAGAATCGAAAGATGAACCGAAACAAAGCCGGAACTCCTTGATGAAGTTATTGAAAAGCGTGTATCGGTTGATGAGATTGAAGAAGAAAACAGTATTACTGTTTCAGAACAGAGAACAACTTTTGTAACCGAGAAAGAAGAAGAAGAAGAGGAACAAGATGACCAAGGGGACGCTCCAGAAAGAAACCCAGAAATAATTGAGCTTGATCAGGAAGAAAATCAAGAAAAGAAAGAGGAAGAAATAGCAGAAGAAGCAGCACAGGGGCAGGAAGAAGAAGCGGAAGAACTGTTGAAAACTGGGTTTTGTCTCGACCCTCTTGTGGGTTCAGGAAGTGTTGAAAATGAGGAGATTGAACTAACCCAGTTGCTTGAGGAGCAAGAAGAACAGGAAGAAGAAGAAGAAGGAGACCCAGCATTTCCTCCAGACAGACGACCCAGCATTTCGTCTCCTCCGCCTCCGGTTCCCGTAAACTCAGAACCAGGGAGAGAAGATACACCAGCACCAGAAGCTTTACCAGAAGACGACGAAGAAGAAGAAATAGCAACGGTCGAAAATAAGGAATCAGAGAAGTCATTGGTTTCAGAAACCGAAGAAGAAGAAGAGACAGCAGCGACCCATGCGAGACCCGACTTCGAACAACAAGACCAAAAGGCACGGGAGGAGACCGACAAAGACGAAGGCGGTCAAAAGTCAAACCAGAGAGAAACACAACCAAATCCAAAAGGAGGCGCCGGCGTCTTGCCGGACTGTTTGCTGCTGATGATGTGCGAGCCGAAGCTCTCAATGGAGGTCTCCAGAGAAACGTGGGTCTGCAGTACGGACTTCGTCAGATGGCATCCAGACAAGCCGGTCAAACCAACCAACGGCCCAGATCAACCCAAGACCCGCCTCAGCACCGACTCCAATCCTTCTCAACAGCAGCAGCACCACCACCTCCAGCCTCCTCGCTCCTCCTGCTCCTTCCCAGCCGCAGCCGCCGCCGCCGGCGTCTCCATGGCCACCATGATAGAGCAGAAGCTCGTTAACGCCAAGGCCTACGAGCCCTTCGTCCTCACCCGCTGCAAGTCGGAGCCCATGAGGTCGTCGGCTAAGCTCGCGCCGGATCCCTGTTTCTGGAAGAACCGTAAGCTGGAGCCGCACCGCCCCAGAGTCGGCGCGGCTGGAGTGGGGTTCTGAGCCGCATAGGTTTGTGTGTAATTTTGCTGAAGGATTTCATTTTACTGCCCAGGGAAATGTAAATTTTTATTTAATTTGTGATTTATATTCATTTTTTTTTGTTATCATCTACGGTTAGAGTCCTGCCACGTGGCGACACTTATGGTTTTGATCTTCATAGAATTCTCTTGTGTGTATTTACTATTTAAGTATACAATAATAGAATAGAGTAAAGCGGAAGGAGGTAATACCGTAATAGAAGCATGATTGAGGACCAACCTAAGAGTCAATCTGAGCCGTTTGATACTGTGACAATTAATGATCATAGGTGGTGATTGGCTGGTGGGTCGTATCTTTTTGGCGCCATAGTTTTCGACGGTCAAAATTTCACTCCGCCTTTGTATAAAAGTTAAGATCAATCATGTACAAGTGTTCTTTTTTATTAGTAAAAGTCCCAAAGTCCCAATTTGAATTAAATTTTATTTAAGAAAATTCTTGTGATATTATTTATTTAGTAACATTTTTTTTTTCTTTTTATATATATAAGAGCATTAAACAAGTCTATAAAAGTTAATTTTAAATAAAATGTTGAAGCTTAGGTAAAAGGAGAATAGGATAAGAGAATTTACAAAATCAATTAAATGATGAACCATGATAATCTTTGAATTGCAAATTTTATAACATCAATCTTCCCAATAGATGCTTCTTGTATGGTTGGCTGTTAGTCCTTTGTGGGATATTATCTTTTCCCTTGGTGTTTTCTGGGATTTCCCTAATATGTCAAGGACATGCTTCTTAGTTGGAAGAGCTCATTTGTGGGGAAAAAAAGAAGGATGACTTGGAATTCAGTTCCTTTCTACATCTTTTGGACTGTTTGGAAAGAAAGAAACTGCATAGTCTTTAGGAATGGGACATTAGCTGCTCAGAGGCTAAAACATTATTTTGTTTTCAATTTGTGGTTCTGGAATAGTATGTACCTAGGCGAAGTGACCACTTCTCTTTTAGATTTCTTGGAGTGGTTCATTTCTTCTTGATGGTTTGGGTTGTTTCTTGTGAGCGAATTCTTTTTTGTTAGCTTGTTTGTGTGTATTCTCTAGTTTCTTTTAGCCGTTTTTGCTTTGGGTGGTTGGTATATGTTCCTTTTTTCCTCTCTTCTTCGATTTCTTTCCTTTGTATACTTCTTATATACTTTAGAGCTTGACCCTTTTTTATTTTTATACTACTCGGCCTACTTATCAAAAAAAAATTTTTATAACATCAAATAAGAAAATTTGAGAACAAATAATTGAGTCAGTATTGTAAATACTTACCATTTTTGTTAAAAAATAATTTGTTCTTATATTTGTTTATCCATACTTATGAGTTATGACAACTGCATAAATTACTTTCTTATTGTGACAATATATTATTACTTTGTGCATTTGTATTGAATCTTAGGGTCTTAATAAGATTATCATAGATATATAATTTGAGCACATTATTTTATATTTTGACCCAATATAGAAATTTTTTTTTTTGGGAAAAGAACCCAATATACAAAATTCTTATAAGAAAAACTACCCTAAATTTTCCATAAATGAGATGGACGTATAGATGTAAAGGAAGAAGCCCTAAAAAGGGGCTTGAGGGGAGGAGAGACTAATTTGGGGCTACTTTATTACAAAATGCAACAAAAATCTCCAAAAAAGTAATAAGAAAAATAAAAGGGGCTTATCCTAGAAGAGATTCCAAACTTTCAAAAGCCCAAAAAGGTCTATCAAAAATCAAAATGGGTCACTTTTTGTTGTCTAGGGTAGGGTCCTAGACAAGGGAAGGGCAAGGACAGGGAGAAAGTGAAAGTGAAAGGGTGCCATCACACATGTGGGAGTGGGATGAGCATCCACTTGAGGGCTTTTTGGTCCACTTTCTCTTCTTTGATTGCATTTCTTTCAAGTGAAGCTACATTCATTCTTCTTCACTCATTTCAAACAATCTTCCATTTTAATCTTCAATTTATCCACATTACTATATATTTTCTTTATTTTCTCCCCACTTTTTTTGTTTTGTTTTCTTCATATTTTTTTCCCTTTTTTGTAAAGATAAGAAGACTAGTGTCATGACCTCACTCTTCACCTAATATTATCCAACTTAAAATTGACAAACATAAGTTTTTTATTAATATAAACAAATAATCTTAAGAGAATGCATTAATACTCTGTTGCGAGAGTTCTTTTATATATAATTCTTTAACCATTCTCTTCTTAATTGCCATCCCCTTAGAGTCTAATTTCATTATTAGCATATTTCCAATCAAAGATTAGACTTCGATGCCATTTTGCACGGTTTCATATTCACTCGATATTATGATCTTCAAGGTTATAATGATATATACATAACCAATTAACCGACCTTGATTTTTTACTTCTTTATTGAATTTATACCCTCAAGAAAAGACATTTTCACTATATCATGAAAATACCCTATATTTAACTTTTCCGGTGATATGAAACACCGGAAATTGCATTAGGTAGGGGTAGACCAGGTGGTGTATTTTTTTAAAGAAGAAAATGCATTAGTTCAATCATCAATGTCATGCACCCAAAAATTGATAATCAATCATTTGAGTTTTTTTTCTTGAAAGAGATAATTTTATTAATTCAAATTAATAATACATTATATAGAAATACAAAATTAAATTTGTTAAAACTTTGTGCCACTTATCGCAACATCTATGCTAATGAAGATAATAAATCGATTCAAAACTTATCAATTGATATCTTATAATTACTTAATACCTATAATTTAGTTTTAATGCAAGATATTCACGACTCAAGATTCGATTCATATTTACGCTGGGATCGATTACGCTTCGCTATAAGGCCGTAATAAGTCTACGAGCAAACTTTAAAAACAAATTAAAACTTTTATCTACGTGGAAGAACCACTTTATTGAAAAAGAAAATGATAGAAAAAATTGTAGATAAGTGATTTTAGGTTAATGAATGGAAACAAAATTATCCCTCATTGCTAATGGAAAAATGGGCAAAAAAAGAAAATAAAACGGTAAAATGGCGACGCATCGTGGTTTGTAAGAAATTTTAACTTATCATATGCAACTATCAATAGCGGATAAGATTCGCTATTTTAATGGCAAATGTTTTAAAAGATCGGATCAACGAATGAATCAAAAGACACCACGCTTCACCGTTGAACCGACTTGGACGCGTAAGAACTGATAACGTCATAAATAGATAATTAATATATTATTAAAATTAAAAATAATTATAAATGAATTTGACTTGTTCGATCAATTCAATCGTTTGTTTGACCGATTTACAACCGGTTTAAAGAAAAACAGTTTTAACCTTTGAATTAGATAGGTTTAATTGCAAGTTCACGATCCAACCGGTCCTCCGATCTGATTTTTAAATTGATTATAAAGGAATGGATATGATCATGTATATAAGACTAATAATATACACATGTTACATGTGATATGGTTCTATAATTTGCACATATTGATTGGGCATGTTAAGGTTCTTGTCGTATGGAACACAACCTTGTATCCATGTGAAGATGTAATCAGTAATCCACATGTAGTGCAACTTCATACATACAAGTCAAGATACAAATGATGTGTCATATATGATTCAATAATGAAATAGGTAGAATATGAAAAATAAGTTTATAAATAATTATGATATTTTTTTATTTTTATGACAATAGCATTTGCATTTTTTTTAACGTGCTTCAAATCTAAATTAATGATAGGGATAACAATGGCAAAATGAAAAAAAAAAAGAAAAGAATTTGTGATTGTTAAGGAGGCCATTTTATTTTTTATTCGCTGCAAATTTTTGCTTTTGTAATGTAATGAAACATTGAAACAAGGAGAAGATTCTTAAAATATGTGTCTCTCTCCATGCATGTTCCCAAGAAGTAAAAGTGAAAAGAAAAATGGAGAAGGGGCCAACATAAGAAGGAACCCCATAAAGTAATGAACCCAAAAGTTTAGAGTTGTGGAGATAGATTTTTCAGTTTATGGGTGTTCTTTCCTTCTCTCTTTTTTTGTTTTTTTTTGTTTTTGCTTTGCTTTAATGCACATAAACACTGAAAAATAGCTAAAATTACAATGTGTTCAAGGCTACAGAGTTTACACACTTTCATATGATTTTGGCAGCAAACTATGATATGATTTATCATAGATGCAGAATCACAAAAAAGTATTTAGCACATGAAGGGTGTTCTTTTGGAAAATTTAGAGCCTTTATAGTTTTTAAATACTTTTGTATTAAAATATGAGAAAACATTTAATTCCTTTAATTTTTTTTAAAAAAATATAAAACACAAAAAAATATTAAATTCAATAAATAATAAAATTTTAAACATCAAAGATGTTTTGTATTCTCAAAAACAGTTTTCAAATGAGAGTAAATATACGTTTGAGATCAATGCTCTTTTTTTTTTTTTAATCTCTAGTGGAACTTGAACTTTATTCCTCAATTTATTCCCCTCCTAATAGAGAAACACTTTATAAATAGTTTTCTTAAAAAATTAGTAAAAGAATACTTCCACAAAAAATACTTTGACTAGAAATATTTTCAACTTGACTCTAAGTATTATATATGAAATCGTGATTAAATAAATATTTATTTTTATGTTGAATTGAATGTAAGTTTTATTATAAATTAAAAAAATTTGGTTTACCAAATCATTCTTATACATTATTTCATTTTTATTTTTATTTTTTAAATAACTTTGAATTAAAATTTTATCTCATCAATATCCCTAACACCTTTTCCCCTTACATATTGATGATAAGAGATTATTTTTGCACTTTCATTCATCTGTGCTTGCAGATTTTCATTTTCTTACTTGTCTTCATCATGTTGACGACATCTTATATGCTTGTCCTGAATGTACCTACCTTTTGACATAACATTTAGATGTTTTATGGTTGCCTAAATCATGAATATGGCTTATAGGTTTGACATATCATGATCAAGACCTTGACTTTTTCATTATCAAGTATCAAGATAGTTTAAAGATCTTGGTTTTACTGTCAAGTATCTGGAAAGATTTTCAAATGAGAAATAATTTATAATTTTAGAAGCTTTATTAGGGAATATAAGGGGATAAGGTACACAAATTAATGCCCCTAATGTTTGGTCCTTAAAAATTTGTTTGGGTTTAATATATTGCTGTTAATGTTTGTTTCATAACTTAAATATACATATGACAAACGGGCGTCTAACGCCACTGATATGTAACCCACATGTGACATGATTTGCTTATGTGTTACGCGGCTATTGACAGATGACACATTAATGACGTTAAATGCCCGTTTACTTATATGTTATTTCCGTTGATAGTAAAGACATATATGAGTTACAAAAGACCCCGAAAAGGTTTAAGGGTCAAATTAAACATATAACCTAAATATCATGAACATTTATGTATCTTATCCCGGAATATAAGTCATTTTCTTTGATTAACTTTTCTTCTTTTCTTTTACCGAATCATCTCAATCATCAATGTCATGATTCTGAGATTCTCTATTATATAGTTTTTCTTGATTAACGATTTTCATTTTCATTACCATGTTTGTTGTATATATGATCATTTCAAGAAAGTGATTTCTGTTTAATTGATCTCCTCTCTTTTGCATCATTATAGTTTAAGAATCTTTTCCCATGTTGCTAATAGAAACAAAGAAATAATTTGATTCTTCCATTCAAAACATTCTTTTCTTTAAAATAAAAGTTACCCTATAAGATAATGGGATACAACTAAGCTCAGTAGCACTTTTGCTAAAAAACACTTCCATACAATCTATTCAAGAAAATATTAATAAAAAAACCCAAAACAAAAGTTGTCTATGTGATAAAAGTTGGAGTGTTCATGCATGGAACATGAACTTTAAGCCATGCATGCACCCAAATGAACTTTAAGCCAGGAATCACCTGCTCCTTTAAAAAACACAATTTAAAAGCTGCCTTTTCATCCACCCACCCCATTGTTGTGGGATAATATTTAGTATATACCTAATGAATGAAAGAAAAAGCTTAAACCAACCATAATCTACATACTTTGCACAGAGAGAGAGAGAGAGAGAGAGAGAATGGGTTGGAAGAAAGAATACTTGGATTTGATCTTGGTGCCAAGTGGGTTGTTGATCATGTTTGGCTATCATCTCTACCTCCTCTATAGATACCAAAAGCATACTGATACAACAGTAATAGGCTATGAGAATCACATCAAGACAACTTGGATTGAGAGGATGTTGAAGGTATAGTAATAGTATACAACAAATATCAGCAAATTCAAGGTTTCATTTGCAGGGTTCTATATAATTTTGGTCTACAAAGTGAAAGTGATTAAGAAAGTGCTACAACTTAAACTGTGTTCTACCTATTGTACCTACCTTGATAACTCTGAAGGGTATTTGCAGGTAGAGCTAAAGGACAGAGCGCAAGCCTTAACTGTGATTGGAAGCAATACGACGGCAGCAACTTCCATGTCTTCAACATCCCTAGTTCTCAGCTCTCTTATCGGAGCATGGGTTGGAAGCTCATCCCAGAACATCTTCAAGAGCAATTTTATCTATGGTGACACAAGCTCCTCTACGATTTCCTTCAAATACATCAGCCTTCTCACTTGCTTCCTACTGGCGTTTGCTTGTTTTGTTCAGGCTGCAAGGTACTTTGTTCAAGTGAATTTCTTCATAACCATGCCAAACTCTGAGATACCTGTGAAATATGTGCAAAAGGCAATGTTAAGAGGTGGTACTTTCTGGTTACTTGGATTAAGGGCACTATACCTTGCCATCTCCTTGCTGCTGTGGATTTTTGGTCCCATACCAATGTTCGTCTCCTCCGTTATTCTGGTGGTAATTATGCATAATCTTGACAAGAATTCAGATCCTCTCCATGAGTTTCATCCTGCCAACAAACATAAGCTGTTGAAGAAGATTGGTGAGGAGATATCTGCAGTTGCTACAGCCATTGAACACCATGAGAGATCGAATGAGAATGGATCGAGCAGAGTTTCAGATTCAGAAAGCTGATGATAACCTGGATGATTAGAGTGGACAGAATCAAAGGGTGTTAGGAAATTCGCTATGTCCATGAAATGCAATATGGGGTTTTGAAACTAACAAAGTAACGTTTCCAATGATTTTATTTCTCTTGAGTTGCCATGAATTACATACCTTTCCTATGTTACAGAGGTGTTTTATACTAATCAGCTTCGCCACACCATGTGTCGCTTCTTTATTAGTTCCTGGCCCATGATGTTAGTGTGCTATGTGGGAGTGGGCTGTAATCCCTTCATACGTGTGAAATATCTCCCATCTCAAGCTAGTAGTGCCAGTAGTCTGCCCTAGCTGTTTGACTGATTCTGCTCTTCCATTGGAGACTTGGTCTTGCGACTCCATCTGCTTCGGGCAGGGCTCTAATCATCGGATTCAGAAGGTGCTATGCCCGAAGTGATGTGGATGGTGAGTGGTTTGGGTTGCTTTCCCTTCATATCCGATGGATGTAGGTTCAGGGTGGTTCAGACATTCGCCCGATGCCTTGGGCTCGGGCCCTTCCCACGCTGAGCCTTGGTCCGTGCTTCTCTTTCCAGGTAGCTTAGCTCATTTGGGCTTTGGCTCATCCCATTCCAAGCAGTACATTGATTTCGCTCCAAGTCCATTTGCAAGCAAGAACAAAATAAGCAGGTCCAGCATGCCAAACCGCTGCAAAAGTTTCTTTCGTTTGACAATCTGTAATTGCAGTCTTTTTTGACAGAAATGGAGGGACCAAAATTGTTTCTCCTGGCACAAAAAGTGGCAACACCTGGATACATTGGTTGTACATATTTTACAAATCTAACTACTAAGAATTTCAGAATTCAGATATAGAATCTCATGGATGCGATGAAGTTTACAAAATCTTGCCTATCAGATAAAGACACCAACCATGAATAAATAACAGTATATGTACCATGTATGAATGGGAGAGTCAAATGGAAGATGATGAATTTTATGAGGATATCAGTAAGACAACATCAAACAAATTATCCTTTCTACCAGTCATCCACAGCCCACAACCAAATTTTTGAGAAAGAGAGTAATGATTGTCAGGGATGTCCTGTTTGAATGAAGAAAAGAATAAACAAAATAATATATCATCTGGAAAGATAAAAGAACTTAGATGGCTAGTGTTATAGGTAAAAATTTGGCAGAGATCATAAACTTCCCAGAAAAATGGCAGTCCTTATTGGAAGCTTAAACATTTCTATAGAATCTTCTTTCAAATAAGCTTCATAAAAAATATTGGTAAAGGAACTGAGTCAAAAATTCATGACTGCTGCTTACAAAACCCTGAAAGTGTGATGATTATAATATTAAATAATAAGATAGGAATGCAAGATGAACTGTACAAAGTGATCAAGGAAAACACCATGACTATATGATGAGTTTACTGCAGAAAATCAAACGATATGGGGGAAGGAACCCAACTTCCAGATTGATTTTAGTCTGTTTCGTTATTGTTCATCCTGCGCTCTCATCCCCTCACTCATTCGATTAAGTTTCAGAAGATTGTCGGGCCATTGAGTTTGATGCTTTAATCAATTTGCCTTATTTGAGAGCTCCTTCACTGCAGAGTCTCCCATGAAGGAGTTGAGGGCTAGCTGACCAGAATACAGGAATAAACCGACAGAGTTGATGCCGAAAACAAATGTTGCAAGGTAGCACAACCCATTGATAATAGTCCTGCAGATGGTAGATCACGTTCAAACATGAATCTTCTACACATATTAACATCAATGAGCGCTAGAAATGAGTAACCGAGGGGCTACCTTATGGTGATAGTTATTTGCCTCACCTGAAAAGCACGGAAAATGGGAGGAAAATGAGTACTAGAGAAATAAAACACAACAGCCATCTTCAAGCTACTTTTGGACAAGCAAAGGACACCAAGTTTTATGTTAAAACACCATGTTTGACGATAAAAATTGCAAGTCACAGTTTTTGG